>JBBGZY010000497.1:1200000-1605000 GCA_037952925.1 Lithobates clamitans | reverse complement strand
ATCATAGGTATACCTCAACTATGAGAGACAAAATTTGGAAACAAATCCAGACAATTACATTTTCTGATTTTTGAAAAAATTTATTTGCAAATTATGGTGGAAAATAAGTATTTGGTCAATATCAAAAGTTCATCTCAATACTTTGTTATATATCCTTTGTTGGCAATGACAGAGGTCAAACGTTTTCTGTAAGTCTTCACAAGCTTGTCACACACTGTTGCTGGTATGTTGGCCCATTCCTCCATGCAGATCTCTTCTAGAGCAGTGATGTTCTGAGGCTGTCGCTGAACAACACTGACTTTCAACTCCCAAACGTTTTCTATGGGGTTGAGATCTGGAGACTGGCTAGGCCACTCTAGGACCTTGAAATGCTTCTTAGGAAGCTACTCTTTCGTTGCCCGGGCGGTGTGTTTGGGATCATTGTCATGCAGAAAGACCCAGCCACGTTTCATCTTCAATGCCCTTGCTGATGGGAGGAGGTTTGCACTCAAAATCTCACAATAAATGGCACCATTCATTCTTTCATGTACACGGATCAGTCGTCCTGTTCCCTTTGCAGAGAAACAGCCCCAAAGCATGATGTTGCCACCCCCATGATTCACAGTAGGTATGGTGTTCTTTGGTTGCAACTCAGCATTCTCTCTCCTCCAAACACGACGAGTTGTGTTTCTACCAAACAGTTCTACTTTGGTTTCATCTGACCATATGACATTCTCCGTATCCTCTTCTGGATCATCCAAATGCTCTCTAGCAAACCTCAGACGGGCCTGGACATGTACTGGCTTAAGCAGGGGGACACGTCTGGCACTGCATGATCTGAGTCCCTGGCGGCGTAGTGTTTTACTGATGGTGGCATTTGTTACGTTGGTCCCAGCTCTCTGCAGGTCATTCACTAGGTCCCCCCCGTGTGGTTCTGGGATTTTTGCTTACCATTCTTGTGATCATTTTGACCCCACGGTGTGAGATCTTGCGCGGAGCCCCAGATAGAGGGAGATTATCAGTGGTCTTGTATGTCTTCCATTTTCTAATTCTCCCACAGTTGATTTCTTCACACCAAGCTGCTTGCCTATTGCATATTCAGTCTTCCTGGCCTAGTGCAGGTCTACAATTTTGTTTCTGGTGTCCTTTGACAGCTCTTTGGTCTTCACCATAGTGGAGTTTGGCGTGTGACTGATTGAAGTTGCGGACAGGTGTCTTTTATACGGATAACAAGTTCAAACCGGTGCCATTAATACAAGTAATGAGTGGAAGACAGAGGAGCCTCTTAAAGAAGAAGATACAGGTCTGTGAGCAGGGTTGCCAACCGCCAGTAAATTTACTGACAGTTTGTAAAAATTAGTGATTTTTTTACAACTGCCAGTAAATATCGGGGGCTAATAATTTCATGCTGTGTTGACTTTTTAAATGTAAATCAAGCAAATGACTTTGTTATAGGTATTGTCAGTGTTTCCATATTATGTTTATACTGTTCAAATATTTACTGTGTTAGTTTTCAATAGGAGTTCTGTAATTTCTCAGGTTGCCAGTAAAAAATGTGCCTCGCCAGTAAATTTGCCATGTTTTGTCAGTAAAAAATGCTGCGGGAGGTTGGCAACCCTGTCTGTGAGAGACAGAAATCTTGCTTGTTTGTAGGTGACCAAATACTTATTTTCCACCATAATTTGCAAATAAATTCTTTCAAAAATCAGACAATGTGATTGTCTGGATTTGTTTCCACATTTTGTCTCTCATAGTTGAGGTATACCTATGATGACAATTACAGGCCTCTCATCTTTTTAAGTGGGAGAACTTGCACAATTGGTGGCTGACTAAAAACTTTTTTGCCCTGCTGTATATATATGTGTGTGTGTGTGTGTGTGTGTGTGTGTGTGTGTGTGTGTGTGTGTGTGTGTGTATGTATATATATATTTATATTATGTTTTCTTCAGCGCGTCTATTTACATTTCTAATATAAATAGGCAGCACAGCACACACCAGGCGAACCGGGCTGCAGCGCCCACCCGTCCCTAACTGCTGGAAAAGCTCTGTGCCGGCTCTATGGCACTTGGAAATCATTGAGGTCCTGGTATAGCTATTGGAGAAAGTCCCCTTTGAGTGGAGTGGTTATCCCTATGAATGAACCAAAGGTGCAGTTTTAAAGATTAATTTGGTGAGTGGTAAATCTCACAGGTGGTGGTGAAGCACTAAGTCACTTTAAATTGATTAAACACAAGAGCACGCCGCTCACAGCAATTCAACGGAAGATTTGCAAACATATATGAAGAGACTTTATTATCATGTGATATATGTCACTGTACTTCTATATGATTTATAGAATTTGGATATGGTTGTCGCTTAAATGTGATGAATTTTTATAGGTATATGGTTGTTGCTTAAATGTGATGAATTTTTGTAGGTGGATGGTGAATAAGATTATGTCCAAAGGATAGGACATACACAGAGAGGATAGAGAGTACAAATGGGAGCAGCGCATCCACACACATAGCACTTTTAATTTAAGTTTTTCCCTTGAAAAATTTTTTGGATGCAGCAGCTACAGATATCACTCACATATTGATGACAGGATAGGTTTTGCGCCAGTGACACACACACTTTAGTTTATTTATATATATATATATATATATATATATATATTTATATTATGTTTTCTTCAGCGCGTCTATTTACATTTCTAATATTTCTTTTCTGATCCACTTTGTAAACTATTATACTTTTGAGCCCTGTGTGGCACATACCTGTTGTGGTTGTTCTATTTGTTTTATTTGCTTAAACAGTACCTTACAGTTTCGGTGCTGCACCTGAGGCCTCTCTCCCCAGTGTCACCCGGGTCTCATTGACACGGTGATCACAGCGCGCTCCCTGCAGGGGGTGAGCAAGGAGCATGCAAAGGGGAGGACATCTATTGACATCCTTCCGGCAAAGTAGATCCGTGCTGTAGTCATTCGGCTATAGTGCGGATCTGAAGGAGTTAACCGCTTCCCGAACGGCTCCTGTACATTTACACCGGCAGAATGGCACGGCTGCGCAAAGTAACATACCGGGTCGCGGGTCCGGCGGACTCAAACGCCGCGGGGATACCCGCGATCGCCTCACGGAGAGGACAAACGGGGAGATGCTGATGTAAACAGCATCCCCCCGTTCTGCCTAGTGACAGTGTCACTGGATCTCTGCTCCCTGTCATCGGAGCAGAGATCAGTGTAGTGACACAAACAGCCCATCCCCCCTACAGTTAGTAATCGCTCCCTAGTACTGATTTAACCCCTCCCTACCCCCTAGTGGTTAACCCCTTCACTGCCAGTGTCATTTATTCAGGAATCAATGCATTTTTATAGCACCGATTGCTGTATAAATGACAATGGTCCTAAAAATGTGTCAAAAATGTCCGACCTGTCTGCCATAACGTTGCAGTTACAATATAAATTGCTGATCGCCGCCATTACTAGTAAAAAAAAAAAAATTGTTAATAAAAATGCCATAAAACTATCCCCTATTTTGTAAACGCTATAACTTTTGCGCAAACAAATCAATAATCGCTTATTGCGATTTTATTTTTTTTACCAGAAATATGTAGAAGAATAGGTATCGGCCTAAACTGAGGAAAAGTTTTTTTTATATATTTTTTGGGAATATTTACTATAGCAAAATGTAAAACATAATGCTTTTTTTATCAAAATTGTCGCTCTTATTTTGTTTATAGCGCAAAAAATAAAAATCGCAGAGATGATCAAATAACACCAAAAGAAGGCTATTGTCAATTAACGCGACGCAGTGCCGAATCGCAAAAAGTGCTCTGGTCAGGAAGGGGGTAAATCCTTCCAGGGCTGAAGTGGTTAAAGAAAAAAAAACCCATAAAACACAAAATGCGTAAAAACACGAGGGTTTAAAGACACACTGCAAATGTGCCTGAAAAAGACTGAGCAGAGACCCTAGGGAATAAAATGGTGGTCGTTGCAACTTGTATCACTCAGTATTTGCACAGCAAATTTTCCCAGATTTTTTTGGGGGGGTGAAAAAAAAAAAAATTTTTTTTCTTTTTTAAATTTATGAAAGCTAGCTCGATTTTTTTTTTTTTTTTATGTCAAAAATGTTACGCCGAGTAAATAGATAACCTAACATGTCATGCATTAAAATTGCGCACACCTGTGGAATGGCACCAAACTTTGGCACTTAAAAATCTCCGTAGGCAACGCTTTTAAATTTTTTACAGGTTACCTGTTTAGAGTTACAGAAGAGGTCTTGGGATAGAATTATTGCTCTCGCTCTAACGTTAATGGCAATACCTCACATGTGTGGTTTGAACGCTATTTACATATGCGGGCGCAACATACTTATGCGTTCCCTTCTGCGTGTGAGCACGCGGGGACAGGGGCTGTTTACATTTTTTTAAATTTTTTTTCTGTTTTGTTTTTACATATATATATATATATATATATATATATATATATATATATATATATATATATTCCCCGTTTTTTTTTTTTTGTTTTTTTTTATCACTTTTATTCCTTTTGTAAAGGAAACATCCCTTGGAATAGGTCATGACAGGTCCTCTTTGCAGTGAGATCTGGGGTATGTAAATCCCCAGATCTCGCCTGTAGGCTGGAAAGCCTAAGATCAGAAAAACAAAAAAACAGATCTCGGGTTCCCTGCCTTCAGCAGACGGCACTCTTTTTTTCTCCTTTGCTGAGGGGGAGACCTATTGGTACGGCTCGGACTCGTTTATCAGGGTGGCTCTGTTGTGGGGTCCCCCTCTTCCATAGTCCTGAAACGCCCTGGAGGTTCAACCCGTCCGCGCTCTCCGTTGTAGCATCAAGCTTTCTCTGGTCGCTTTGTCCTGTCCCGACCTCCTTGTTGGTTTCTGCTGGCGAGAAGTTGTATATAAGGTGAAATATGCACGCTAAACCCTCTTACAAATGTGCATATACTTATATTTAGAAATATATGTGTTGGTAAAGAGCGTTGAAACAAAATTAAGTATATCTGTTAATGAAAAACATAAAAGGAAAACAGTGGTGCTGCAAATAGAAAACCTGAATATTCAGCTAATAGATATGTGTAACAAATGTAAATGCGCAACCAAAGTATTATAAATAAATGTATAAAGACCACATAAGTGTTAAACACAAATAGTGCCACAATGTGATTAATAGTGCCTCAATATAATCAATGTCACAATGTGATTAATAGTCGATTAACAGATATCAATCCGTATAAATCCGATGGAATTGGTCTCTTCAGAAGATGTAATGATTTTTCTATTCACCCCACATTTCAAAAGGGCCAACCAAACAACAGTCAAAGAAGTGATTTTAAAGACCAAATGGCCGCTTACCAGATCTGTTGGAGCTCAGGTTATAGAGATCATATAGGCATATGCAGGAGGGTTCAATCAGCCAGGGACGGTGTGTTTATCCGTTCATTCGATATCCGAATCCTCTCCTCCAGAGACGACTCTCCAACATCTGCAGTATGCTTCGTGGGACCCTTGTCAGTTTAAAGTCGCTCGTGGAAGGCAGAAAGAATACTTCATGGTGCAATACTAAGATCACGATTTCTTTATTCCGATAAAATGATAAGCAACTGACATCCAGAAAAAAATGGTGTATTCGATAAGAACTCACAGCCGTGGCTCAAGCCAGCCAGCTGGTGCGTGGTAATGTCAGGTCCTACAGTTCCACCCGACGCGTTTCTCTGTATGAAGCATCGACTGGAAAAGGAGGCGTGGTTTCTGCTGATGAGAAGTTGTACCTTCTATTCTACACCTTTGACACTCGAACTATGAAGCCCTCGTGGGCTACCCTTTTAAAAGTTCTTAGCTTTAGAAGGCACTCAGAAGTTCTATCTTGTTTTGTGTTTTGCTACCTGTTCAGATACGTTATTTTCATGTGACACTATATTTTTTTTTTTTGCATTGTTTTGCTGCAGTCCTACCCTATGATACCCATGTTCTACTGAGTTGCAAGGCCCCCTTTGCGGATCTGAGGATTGTTCTACGGCAGCAGAACTCATTGTGTACTTTTTATTTATTTTTTTTATCATATTTAGTTCAGAATGACCTGCTCAGGTGAGATTGTTTGCCAGACGGACACAGTATCACGGATCTGTTCATTTTGTATGTGGTGATAAATACCTTTTATATGCTTGCTTTGTGCTATGTTATAGGTGTTTTACTTAAGCTCTTGCCTGGCCTGGTGGTTGTACACACTCACTCACAGCTCGCTCTTTGGGATGGGGTGTGTGGCAACAAGTGTTATAGCATCTTTTTTTTAATTTCTTTTGTCCAAAACACCCCCCTGTACGGTGATCTCCCACACAAGGCCTTAACTCCACTACTAAATGTCGGAAGGCGTTTCATTATTATCACTCCTGTAAGGTGGATATTTTGCTGCTCCAGGAAACTCATTACCCCAAGTCCTAACGCCCCTCCTTACTTCACAAACAATGCCCAGTCTTTTTTCTGGCAAATGCGACTGACAAAACTAGAGGGGTAGCTATCTGTTTTTCCAAATGTATCTCCTTTACCCTTAAGCAGGAAATCGTGGGACCCAGAAGGAAGGTTTCTTTTGGTTAAAGGGTTAATGGGGGGAACAACTTTGCTCCTTTTATCTATTACTATGCCCCAAACGTCGCTCAAGCTACCTTTTTCACTAAATTGCTCTGTGCCTTTTCCCCATACTTGAAGGGGCAGGTTATCTGTGGGGGGAATACTAACCTCGCTCTGGACTTGTCATTAGATAAATCCAATCCCATACGTTTGTGACCCCTAAGGCAGGTTTATGGGTGGCTAAAATGTTATATTCTCAACTACTTCCCGCCCGCCATATAACAGAATGATCTCCGCAAAGTGGTTAAAGCGGAGGTCCACACAAATTTCCAATTTTGGCTCCATCGCATTATTGCATTGCTTACATTTTTAAATGGAAGAATTTTTTATTTATTTTTTTTTTAAAGAGGGTGTACCTGTATATTTGTTCTTTCTTCTTCATTTCCTGTCTGTGACCCTGACGGGTATGGACGGGTATGATCGTAATATCCAGCGCCGCACTGTCTCCTGAGAGCTCTGTTTCATTATTCCCAGGAGTCAGTGCGGATGCCCACCGCGAATTCCCACCAGATTCGGATACCGGAAGTGACGGAAGTGTGATCAGTGTTATCTTTTTTATCTTTTTTGCCATCACAATGGGACAGGAACTGCCGATGCAGCCCGTTGTAATGGCAACATGGAAGTTTACGGTGCTCTGCGCCGTACAAACTGAGCATGCGCGGGAACGAGCGGTGAATACTGGTAGCTCAGCATTCATCGCATCCAGGAAGTTTATGCTTGTGGGCTTCACATTCCTACAAGCAAGATGAAACCTGCCAGCAACAAATTTTATTTTTTCTACCAAATCGGACATTGTGGGATATCTGTTAACGAACATGTGAGTGTAACAATGACAATATGTAAGGGTCTATAAATTGTTTAAAAAAAACCCCAAAAATTTCTATTGTCGGCGGACCCCTCCGCTTTAACCACTTCAGCCCCGGAAGGATTTACCCCCTTCCTGACCAGAGCACTTTTTACATTTCGGCACTGCGTCGCTTTAACTGCTAATTGCGCGGTCATGCAATGCTCTACCCAAATGAAATTTGCGTCCTTTTCTTCTCACAAATAGAGCTTTCTTTTGATGGTATTTGATCACCTCTGCCGTTTTTATTTTTTGCGCTATAAACGGAAAAAGACTGAAAATTTTGAAAAAAAATGATATTTTCTACTTTTTGTTATAAAAAAAATCCAATAAACTAAATTTTAGTCATACATTTAGGCCAAAATGTATTCGGCCACATGTCTTTGGTAAAAAAAATCTCAATAATTGTATATTTATTGGTTTGCGCAAAAGTTATAGCGTCTACAAACTAGGGTACATTTTCTGGAATTTACACAGCTTTTAGTTTATGACTGCCTATGTCATTTCTTGAGGTGCTAAAATGGCAGGGCAGTACAAACCCCCCCCCCCCAAATGACCCCATTTTGGAAAGTAGACACCCCAAGGAAATTGCTGAGAGGCATGTTGAGCCCATTGAATATTTATTTTTTTTGTCCCAAGTGATTGAATAATGACAAAAAAAAAAAAATTTACAAAAAGTTGTCACTAAATGATATATTGCTCACACAGGCCATGGGCATATGTAGAATTGCACCCCAAAATACATTCAGCTGCTTCTCCTGAGTACGGGGATACCACATGTGTGGCACTTTTTGGGAGCCTAGCCGCGTACGGGGCCCCGAAAACCCAGCACCACCTTCGGGATTTCTAAGGGCATACATTTTTGATTTCACTCCTCACTACCTATCACAGTTTTGAAGGCCATAAAATGCCAAGATGGCACAACCCCCCCCCCCAAATGACCCCATTTTGGAAAGTAGACACCCCAAGCTATTTGCTGAGAGGCATGGTGAGTATTTTGCAGCTCTCATTTGTTTTTGAAAATGAAGAAAGACCAGAAAAAAATTTTTTTTTTTCAATTTTCAAAACTTTGTGACAAAAAGTGAGGTCTGCAAAATACTCACTATACCTCTCAGCAAATAGCTTGGGGTGTCTACTTTCCAAAATGGGGTCATTTGGGGGGGTTTTGTGCCACCTGGGCATTCCATGGCCTCCCAAACTGTGATAGGCAGTGAAGAGTGAAATCAAAAATTTACGCACTTAGAAAGCCTGAAGGCGGTGCTTGGTTTTCGGGGTCCCGTGCACGGCTAGGCTCCCAAAAAGTCCCACACATGTGGTATCCCCGTACTCAGGAGAAGCAACAGACTTTATTTTGGGGTGTAATTCCACATATGCCCATGGCATGTTTGAGCAATATAACATTTAGTGACAACTTTGTGCAAAAAAAAAAAAAAAAAAAATGTGTCTCTTTCCCGCAACTTGTGTCACAATATAAAATATTTCATGGACTCGACATGCCTCTCAGCAAATAGCTTGGGGTGTCTACTTTCCAAAATGGGGTCATTTGGGGGGGTTTGAACTGTCCTGGCATTTTATGCACAACATTTAGAAGCTTATGTCACACATCACCCACTCTTCTAACCACTTGAATACAAAGCCCTTTCTGACACTTTTTGATTACATGAAAAAAATTTTTTTTTTTTGCAAGAAAATTACTTTGAACCCCCAAACATTATATATTATTTTAAAGCAAATGCCCTACAGATTAAAATGGTGGGTGTTTCATTTTTTTTTTTTTTCACACAGTATTTGCGCAGCGATTTTCAAACGCATTTTTTGTGGAAAAAACACACTTTTTTAAATTTTAATGCACTAAAACACACTATATTGCCCAAATGTTTGAAATAAAAAAGATGATCTTAGGCCGAGTACATGGATACCAAACATGACATGCTTTAAAATTGCGCACAAACGTGCAGTGGCAACAAAATTAATACATTTTTAAAAGCCTTTAAAAGCCTTTAAAGGTTACCACTTTAGGTTTACAGAGGAGGTCTACTGCTAAAATTACTGCCCTCGATCTGACCTTCGCGGTGATACCTCAAATGCATGGTGCAATTGCTGTTTACATTTGACGCCAGACCGACGCTTGCGTTCGCCTTAGCGCGAGAGCAGGGGGGACAGGGGTGCTTTTTTTTTTTTTTTTCTTTTATAATTTTTTTGCTTTCTAATCTTATTTTTAAACTGTTCCTTTCATTTTTTTTTTTTTTTTAAATCATTTTTATTGTTATCTCAGGGAATGTAAATATCCCCTATGATAGCAATAGGTAGTGACAGGTACTCTTTTTTTGAAAAAATTGGGGTCTATTAGACCCTAGATCTCTCCTCTGCCCTCAAAGCATCTGACCACACCAAGATCGGTGTGATAAAATGCTTCCCCAATTTCCCAATGGCGCTGTTTACATCCGGCGAAATCTAAGTCATAAAATGCTCGTAGCTTCCGGTTTCTTAGGCCATAGAGATGTTTGGAGCCACTCTGGTCTCTGATCAGCTCTATGGTCAGCTGGCTGAATCACCGGCTGCATTCTCAGGTTCCCTGTTGAGACAGGAGAGCCAGAGAAAAACACGGAAGACGGTGGGGGGGGGGGGCATTCCCTCCCACGGCTTGTAAAAGCAGTCTAGAGGCTAATTAGCCGCTAGGATTGCTTTTACATGAAAGCCGACCGCTGGCTAAAAAGAATGATACCAAGATGATACCTAAACCTGCAGGCATCATTCTGGTATAACCACTCAAAGTCGTGAATGGCGTACCTGAAGACAAAAAAATGGTTAACAATAAAGCACAGTAAACGGTAAAGTATAAAAAATTGCATACCTGAAAAACAAACATGATAAAACATAATAACAATAAAACATTGCAGAATAGAATACAGTAAAAAAGAGCAGAACAATAGAGAGAGAATAGAGAGAGAGAACAATGAAACGACAACTATTTTTTTTATTTTTGTTTGTTTTTTTTTTTTTTTTTACACTTTTTTTTGTAACTGTAACTTTTATAACTGTAACCAGTTCCAGGTTCGGGTCTCTCAAAATGCGATGGCATCTTGGGAGACCCTGTGAAAGTGCGCCTAGTCTGTGCAATGCTGTACCCTACGCTAATACTCAACTAGTGAATGGTAGCGTTCAAAACATTTACCAATGCAAAGACCAGGATTGTCAGGACAGGAGGGACAATAATAGCGGGTGTCACGTCTATATCCGCGCTTGCTGCAGACACATCTTTTTTGGGGGGGTTCGTTGGGTAGGGGTACTCGGGAGGACATATAAATGCCTCTCATGCAGCCGACTGCATTTGGTTGGGGATGTGAATGGGGGAAGTACGGGCGCTGCAGAAGCGGTGGGTTCCCAATTAGGATTGGCGAATGCAGCAGGAAGGGCACTATGGGCACGACGGGCCTGTGTTTGTCTTCTTGGTGGCAGCGGGACACTACTTGTGCTTTCCACCTCACCAGCTTGAACTGCACTTATGGGACTCGCCACGTCACCAAGTGTTACTGCAGTGCTGGTATGACTACGACCGGGGTGTACTAGGCCGCTGGTGCTTGCCAGTTCACCAAAACGCTACAAAAAAAGTGACAGTGATCGATCGATACTGCACTTGGGTGGGCTGGGCTGGGCCGGGCGGAGGGGCAAAACGCAGGTGCTAGCAGGTATCTGGGCTGATCCCGCTAACACTGCGTTTTTGGGAACCCTAAACTGCTGGGGACGCTAGTATAGATCTGATCGGATCAGATATTGATCCGATCAGATACTATACCACTAAGGGAGGCGTATGCTGTGTGCGTGGGTGTTAGCGGTACTGGCGCTAATCTGACACTGCCTGGGGCTGGTGCTTGCCAGTTCACCAAAATGCTACCAAAAAAACTGTTAGCGATCGCAGGGATCAGGCCTGACTCTGCGAACGCTGCAGTTATGCATTTAGTGTTTTGTAAGTGTCAGTGATCGATCGATACTGCACTTGGGTGGGCTGGGCTGGGCCGGGCGGAGGGGAAAAACGCAGGTGCTAGCAGGTATCTGGGCTGATCCCGCTAACACTGCGTTTTTGGGAACCCTAAATTGCTGGGGACGCTAGTATAGATCTGATCGGATCAGATATTGATGCGTTCAGATACTATACCACTAAGGGAGGTGTAAGGTGCGTGCGTGGGTGTTCGCGGTACTGGTGCTAATCTGACGCTGCCTGGGGCGACGCATATCACCGCCGGGCGATTAGGGGGCTAAACCTTTATTCGGTAATAAACGGCGGGTGCCCTGACACTATAAAAAATAAACGAACTAACCAGCGTCACCCGTAACACTTATACGGTGATCAGTGGTGAAAGGGTTAACTAGGGGGCAATCAAGGGGTTAAAACATTTATTAGATAGTATATGGGGGTCCCTGTCGCTATAAAACACTGATGGCGAACCTAAATATTTACGTTCCTAACTAGCGTCACCAGCGACACTAATACAGCGATCAGAAAAATGATCGCTTAGCGACACTGGCGACAGGGGGTGATCAAGGGGTTAAAACTTTATTAGGGGGGGTTAGGAGGGTACCCTAGACCTACAGGGGGCTAACACTCACTGTCCTAACACTGCTAACTGTCACAAACTGACACTATGCAGTAATCAGGAAAAAAAAAAAAAACCTGCTTGGTGTCAGTTTGTGACAGGGGGGGGGGGGTGATTGGGGGGGGATCGGGGGGGATCAGGGGTGTTTAGTGTGCCTGGCATGTTCTACTGTGTGTGTGTGTGAGTGTTGGTGCACTTACATGTCATCTCTCCTCGGCGCTGGAACGGAAACTGGCCAGCCGAGGAGAGATGACATCACATCCTCTGCCTCTGTGTACTATACAGAGGCAGGGGATGTTTCTCATTGGCTGGGAGCGATAGCGAGGGGGGGGCCACGATCGGATGGCCTCCCCCTCGTGTCTCAACTCTCCCAGCCAAATGCCGACCGCAGCTGGCACCGGGGGGGGGGTCCGATCGGACCCCCCACCCGCGGGAAGGCAATCACGTACCAGGTACGTGATTTTGCCTGCCCGTGCCGCTCTGCTCACGTATATAGGCGTGAGGTGGTCGGCAAGTGGTTAAGTTATCATGACTGGATGTCATATGACGTCAAGTAGGATAAGCCGCAATCGCGTGTCCGTGTAGTGCAGCGATCGTTGGTGGGGTTTGTCAGTCTGACGCACAGCATCACCGATCCCGGTAAAGAGCCTCTGATGTAGGCTCTTTACTATGTGATCAGCTGTGTCCAATAACAGCTGATCACAGCGTAAACAGGAAGAGCCCCCCGAGGATGCCACGTAGGACCACCAGGGTTGCCAATCAGTGCCCATCAGTGATGCCTGCCAGTGCCTCCTCATCAGTGCCGCCTATGAGTTCCCATCAGTGCGGCCTTCCAGTGCCACCTGTCAGAGCCCATCAGTGCCCATCAGTGAAGGAGAAAACGTACTTATTTACAAAATGTTATATCAAAAACAAAAAAAAACTTTTTCTTTCTCGGACATCACGGGACACAGAGCCACAGTAATTACTAATGGGTTATATAGTTATCACTAGGTATTGGACACTGGTCACACCTTAATCAGGAAGTTCAACCCCCTATATAATCCCTCCCCTTCCAGGGATACCTCAGTTTTTACGCCAGTGTCTTAGGTGTTGGACGTGCAAAGATGTCCTGTGCTGAAGCTCCAAAGGGAATATCCTATATCCTATACTGGGGCAAGCCAGGTGAACCGGATCCATTCAAAGTGTCTTTCATGGCCGAATTGGATGGTACCCGGGCCTCGTGTCCGAAGAAACGAGGTTTTACCTGTAACGCTTCTCTTTTTAGAGAGCTGGACCCCGCAGATCAGAAAATGGCTTTAAACTTCCTAATTTCTGGCTGGGTGCTTTACAGGGCCAGAACTGCAGGATCCCCCTACTCGTAGGGGGCCCCAGTCTCTGACGGTTTTTACAAACGGAGCCCACCGTGAGAGGTGAAGATTGGGTCTGTGTATACAGCACCCTGCGGCTGGATAAGGTAAGAGGAGATTCCACAGAATTTTTGAATTCTAGTGGGTTTTCTCCTTTAAGGTAAATGCATGCTATGCCTATTGTAACCACCGGGGGGCTGCCAAGAGCACAAACCTCATGCTTGATTCTGTCTCAGCGTTCGCTGCACAGGCTCTTCCGCCGGCTCCAGGTAGGATGGTGGGGGGTTTCTCAGCTGGGATGTTCCCCACAGGCTAGGGGGAGGCTTAGGTATGCTGTAAGGCGGTTTTAGACCTCACTGTCACCGCCGCTGCCGTCAAAGCCACCATTGCAATGCAGGGCCCATCACTGCCGGCCTCCTCCTTCTTCCCCCACCCTTCCTTCAGGCTTGGCAGGAAGGGTCGGCTCGCGCGGGAAGCGCTCGTTTTTCAAAAAACGAGGGGGGGCGGGGCGTCAGCACAGCGTCAGCGTGTTCAGACGCCCACAGTGCCAGAAAGCATGGCTATTTAAAGCACACTTTACAGGTGCTCTGAGCCTTGGAGGGACACAGAGCTGACAGTCGCATATAAGGTGGGACACAGGCATTCTCCTAGGCTGCATTTACTAAGGTAACCTCGGACTGGGCATTCGGTAGCAAGGCTTTGCCGGACTACATCGCTCAGCAATCAGTGTTCATTTTTGGATACCTCACACCTTTTTGCTTTGCACTATGGGTAGAAGAGGTTCAAGTGCCCCCAGAACCAGAGACACTGGGGGATCTCGTTCGGCTTCTGAGGACCCCCTGTCTGCTACACCCTCCCCTCCTGAGTGGCCAGGGACGGCTAGCCAGGGAGAGCCATTGGGGTTAGGGGCTACACCTGCTTCCAGCACTTCAGCCCCTGTATACATTACACAAGATGTTTTTTCCTCAACCTTTACTGGGTTAGAGGAAAGATTAATGGCCGTGATTACATCTTCACTCAGTGGAAGAAAACGTACTAGGCCTTCCTCTGTTTCCCAAGACCCTCAGACAGGGGAGCTCTGGGATAAAGGAGACAAATCCCTTTCAGAGGATCAGGGTGGGACGGATGATTCCTCTTCGGAGGAATCAGATGGAGAAGGACCCTCTGCGACTTCCCAAGAGGAGAAAGTCTTAGTGCAGATCCTTACTGGATTGGTCTGTTCCACATTTAAGTTGCCCGTACCCGAGTCTGTTAAGGAATCTTCATCTTCTTTGGGGTCGCTGAAACCTTCACAAACAGCACATGCTTTTCCTGTTCATAATTTACTTGAAAAGCTCCTTTATTCTGAGTGGGATCACCCAGATAAGCAATTTCTTCCGCCGAAAAAGTTTTCTACACTTTATCCTATGAAAGAAAAATGTATTAAGAGGTGGGGAATGCCAGCCATTGATGCGGCCATTTCCTCTATAAATAGTAGTCTGACTTGTCCTGTAGACAACGCTCAGATGCTCAAGGATCCTGTGGATAAAAAGATGGAATTCTTATTGAAAGATGTTTTTTCCTTAGCAGGATCAGTGACCCAACCTGCAGTAGCAGCGATTGGAGTCTGTCAATACTTAAGAGACCATGTTAAGCAGGTCATCAAAGTATTACCTGAACAGCAGGCCCAGGGGTTTGCTAACCTTCCTGCGGCCTTATGTTATGTTGTTGACGCCATCAGAGATTCTATCGTGCAGACCTCTCGCCTTTCACTTGGGTTGGTGCACATGCGTAGAATCTTATGGTTGAAGAATTGGTCAGCTGAAGCACCATGTAAGAAGCTCCTGGCTGGTTTCCCTTTCGTGGTGAAAGGTTGTTTTGGAGAAGACTTGGATAACTATATATCAAGAGAATCTCTTGTGGGAAAAGCACTCTCTTACCTGTTAAGAAGAAGAGTAAGCGTCCCTCTTTTAAACGGACTCTTTCCCCAGCACCAGGGGCATCATCCTCCAGGCAGTCACGACGGCCTCCTCCGTCTGGGGCAAGAAACAAGAGCCAACCCCAGGGACAGAAAGTCCTGGGGGAAGAAGTCTTCTAGACAAGACACTAAGGCCTCTTCATGAAGGGGTGCCCCCACTCGCTCGAGTGGGGGGGAAGACTGCTGCAGTTCTCAAGGTTCTGACAGGAGGACTTCCAGGTCAGATGGGTAATCTCCATGGTAACCTTAGGGTACAGACTGGAGTTCCAAGAATTTCCCTCTCCTTGTTTCCTCAGATCAGGTGTTCCCAGAGAACCAGAGAAGAAGCAGTCGCTCGAAGGAAGTATCGCTAGAAGTAGCGATAGAGCGACTTTTGTCGCAAGAGGTCATTATGGTGGTTCCCACAAAGGATTGAAGATTGGGCTTCTATTCCAACCTTTTTATGGTCCAAAAACCAAATGGGTATGTCAGACCCATTGTGGATTTAAGAGATCTGAATCGATTCCTAAGGATACAGTCCTTCCGTTTGGAATCAATTCGGACAGTAGTCTCCACCCTGCAGGGAGGAGAATTTTTGACATCATTAGACATCAGAGATGCAGACCTACCTGTGCCCATTTTTCCTGCTCAGCAGAAGTCTCTGCAGGCAAAGATCACTGCTCTAAGGGAGCTGATTCTGACAGTCAGGACCAAGAAGGGTCCTTCTGTCCGCCTTTGTATGAGGCTGCTGGGAAAGAGGGTGTCTTCATTCAAAGCAATTCCCTATGCTCAGTTCCAGTCAGGACTGCTGCAACACAGTATTCTGTCAGTCTGGAACAAGAAGGTTCATGCATTAGACTTTCCATTGCACCTGTCGCATGCGTCCTGTCCATCCTGCCTTGCAAACGCTAGATTCGACGGGTTGGCTATTGAGACCCACGTTCTGAAAAGTCGTGGGCTTTCAGGTCTTGTCATATCTACCTTGATCAATGCAAGGAAGCCAGCTTCCAGAATGATTTATCATAGAGTTTGTAAAGCCTATGTTTCCTGGGGTGTGAATCCAGAGGTTGGCATCCCAGGAAATATGTCATAGGTAGAATTTTTGATTTTCTACAATTAGGATTAGAGATGAAGCTGGCCTTGAGTACCATCAAGGGCCAGGTCTTGGCCTTATCAGTATTGTTTCGACGGCCGCTTGCTTCGCATTCTTTGGTCCGAAACTTTATGCAGTGGGTGATGCGTCTTAATCCTCCGGTTAAGGTGCCCCTAAACCCCTGGGACTTGAACTTGGTTCTATCGGTGTTACAGAAACAGCCTTTTGAACCAATATGTCAGATTCCTTTTGGTCTTGCTGACGAGGAAACTAATTTTTCTGGTAGTCATCTCTTCTGCTAGAAGAGTATCAGAAATAGCAGCTCTTTTCTGTAAAGAGCCTTACTTGATTATACACAAGGATAGAGTGGTACTGCGTCCTCATCCTAGTTTTTTACCGAAGGTGGTTTCAGATTTTCATCTAAACCAAGACATTGTTCTGCCTTCCTTTTTTCCAGATCCCTGTTCTTCGGAAGTAAGGTCACTACATTCTTTGGATGTAGTAAGAGCAGTCAAGACCTATCTGGAAGCAACTGCTCAGATTCGCAAGACGGATGTCTTGTTTGTGCTGCCAGAGGTCCCAATAGAGGACAGGCAGCGTCAAAAGCGACCATTTCTAAATGGATTCGACAATTGATTATTCAAGCTTACGGTTTGAAACGGAAGGTTCCTCTGTTTCAGATCAAGGCACATTCCACAAGGGCTATTGGTGCTTATTGGGCAGTACATAACCAGGCCTCTATGGCTCAGATCTGCAAGGCCGCAACCTGGTCTTCAGTCCATACATTCACCAGATTCTATCAGGTGGATGTGAGAAGGCATGAGGATATCGCCTTTGGGCGTAGTGTGCTGCAGACAGCGGTACAGGGTCCTCAGGTCTGATAGCACCCTACTGGGTTGTGATTTCCCCCCCTCAGTTGGCATTGCTTTGGGACATCCCATCAGTAATTACTTTGGCTCTGTGTCCCGTGATGTCCGAGAAAGAAAATAGGATTTTTTTATAACAGCTTGCCTATAAAATCCTTTTCTTTCGATGGACATCACGGGGCACAGAGATGCCGCCCCTCTTCTAACAAACTTATATTGCTTTGCTACAAAACTGAGGTATCCCTGGAAGGGGAGGGATTATATAGGGGTTGAACTTCCTGATTAGGGTGTGACCAGTGTCCAATACCTAGTGATACCTATATAACCCATCAGTAAATACTGTGGCTCTGTGTCCCGTGATGTCCATCGAAAGAAAAGGATTTTACAGGTAAGCTTTTTTTGTTTAGCAAAAAAAAAAAAACCCAGTGGTGATTTAATACCACCAAAAGAAAGCTCTATTTATGGGAACAAAATTATAAAAATTTTGTTTGGGTACAGTGTTGCATGACCGCGCAATTGTTATTCAAAGTGCGACAGAGTTAAAAAATTAGCCTGGACAGGAAAGGGAAAGTGCCCTGTATTGAAATGGTTTATCTTGTGGATGTGTGGCGTGAATCACATCCTGTCAAGATTATACATTCTTCTCAGCGCCACATTCCACGTATTCTCGTATTGACCATATTTTTGTCTTGTCCTTTCTGGTGCCCAGTATTCACAAGGCTGTCATTAAGTCTGTAGCATGGTCAGGCCACTCTAGGGTTTCTGTAACATTGTCAGCTCTATCGATCGCCCTGCGTTCCCAACAGTGGAGGCTCAACAAATCTCTATTGTCCGATCCCAGCTCGTGTGAGGACTTTCGGATTAATTTGAAACAATATTTTAGTGAAAACTTAACTGAAGATGTCTCCCCTATAATGGTCTGGGCAGCACATAAAGCTGTGGTGCGTGGAAAATTGATTGTTATGCTCTCGGCTTTACCAAACTCGTAAAGCCCAAGGTGCGCTGCTCGGATGGCAAATATTCTCAAAATCTGCGTAAAACATTGGAAGCCTTCAGAGACTTCTATGCCTCCCTATACAAAATCCCGGGAGGGGAGGATCCTCAATTTTGTGCACAGTACCTGCAGGGTATTTCACTTCCCAAAATTTCTGTGAAGCATAGAGGGCATATGCAGGCCCCTTTCACGTCACGGGGGATTATAGTTGCTATAGTTTTTCCTTTATATCCATATTTGGCCATATTGATCCTGCTGCGATCCTGTTGTGAGTGTAATTACCATAGAGGATTTGGTTTATCAGTGGAGTGTCCCAGATGATTCCAAGTTCCATATACCCTGCAGAGGTTGTGTGGGGTGCTATTAGACTTCCTGCATGACTATTTGGTGGTGAATTATCTTCCTTGATTCTTTTTGGACTTTTGTTTTTATTTCATTATAAGAACTATTTTTCTTGCACATACTCTGATTTCTTTTAATTTCATTTTGTTTTTTTATGTAATGCACATAATATATATTTAGTGTGATTATTTTTTATATTACACTTTTTTCCTTGTTTATATCACTTGGATTAATCACTGCAGATATTAACATTTTATTTAGCGTGGTATAAAATTACACTATTTGGATTTTTGAGTTCGTTATTGGTTCTTGGTATTAAAATCAGGCCATCTATCCTATGCCAGTGTTACTCTTGAGAATGTGATATTGTTGCCATGTGGCTGATTTTTTTATTTTTTTTATTCCGACATTAAAAAAAAAAATAGAGCGTAAAAATCTATGAAACTAAAAGAAAAAAAGTAACATGTTAGTCTTCATTGTGTCTACTGCCTTTGTTGCTAATGATCTTTATAATGTTTTATTGAGAAGACATTACATTACATGCATTACATTTTTGTCAGTAGCCAGAGTTTATACATGTTTTCTTTATATGCAGATGATGACCATGGAATCCAAGCTGTTGACGCTTGCTGAGAAGACTCCAATCAGTAGTTCAGAGGTAAAGTGAAGGCTTACAAGTTTATATGGTATTAGTTCCCGTATATAAAGAAATTATGCACATTTTTGCAACCAAGCACTGTAGCAACACCTAGTGACAGGGTTTGCGCCCTCACAATAATGGTTCCTGATTGAATTATTGTATGTTGGAGTAAGGATATAGTCCACAGAGGCCACATAAAAGTATAGCTAGTGTACAGCTGTTTTAAGTAATGTAAATGTAAAGTCAAATCATGCAATTATTGAACAATAGTACAGGGTAACTTGTATGAAATTTAGGGAGACTATACAGCCATTGTAAGTAAAGGTTAAAATAATCCTGACTGCAATCTCATGTGATCCTATTTTGTCTTTGTCACAAGGGTTTCATAGATATACTGTAGATCTAGAATAAAGGAAGAGTAAGAGGAACAGCAAGATAAAAAAAAAACCTTATATACATTGAGAGACCATACTTCATTGCAGATTCTTTTTTTTTCCCTTTTATTTTTGCAAAAGAACGCACGGCAAATACAGAGACCACAACCATGTAGTAAATTCCAAGGAACAAATCCAATAATAAAAGGTCAACATCACTCAGGTTATTACATATGTAGTCATGAACAATAGACTAAAGTTTGGACTGTGAGCGTCGGGGTCTAAGGAGTCTCCATATGACATTTTTTGCATGGTGGACACCGTTTTATAAGAACATCAAGAGAGTAGAATTGACCCATAGGGCCTAGACAATAAAGGAAAAATAAAAGGGGGAGAGGAGAGGTGGGGAAAAAGGAGAGAGGACAAAAAAAAGCGGGGGGAGGAATGGGTAAAGGATCGCCACCCAAAGCTTCTTTCCTGGTAGAGGATTCAATGTTGTAGTCATCAGCGCTCATGAACTCAGAGTTAGTTTTGCGTACTCCTCAGAGTACACATTTGTGCCAATAAAACCATTTTTCTGAAAATTTCTCATGGAGGCCCTTCTCTGTGGCTACCAATCTTCCATTGCGTTGATTTTGGCTACTCTTTTTAGCCAGACAGCAATTGACGGAGGCTGCGTCTGCTTCCAAAACAACGGGGTGCAACCCCTTCGTGGCTGTAATCAGGAGAGGCAAGACGGATTTTCTGTAAGCTTTGATGGGTATATTGTGGTGATGCAAGAGGAATAATGCTGGGTCTCTTTGCAATATCCAATCAGGTAACTTTTGGACAGTACGATGGACTTCTGTCCAGTGAGACTGCAAAAACCGACAGGACCAGAAGATGTGGAGGAGAGAGACAATTTCCTCCCCACATCTCCAGCATAGGTCTGAGCCTTGGGGAAACATTCTGTGGACTTTAATGTGGATGGTATGGTACCATCGAGTCAACACTTTAAACCCCGCTTCTTGGTGTTTGGCGCAGATCGAGGTCTTGTCAGAGAACAGAAAGTGTCAATCTACCACTTTCTCAGTCAAATGAAGCCCTAGCTCTTTTTGCCAGCTAATAATATACAGGAGTTTGCGATCCGGTGGTGGGTTGTGTTATCAGTAATTGCTAAGTTAGAGAGACCGCATGCGGAAGAGGAGACTGATCAAGACAAAGCAGTTCAAAGGTGGAGAGACTTCTCCGAAAAGGCTCCGGAGGGATTGCAGGTCCCTTTTTTAATAGTCACCAAAAGGGGGGGTTATTAAGCAAAGATGTATCTTCCTCCCTTCTGGGTAAGCAGATTCCCAGATATTTAATATGCTCCAAGGCCCGCTTAAAGGGAAAGTCCACCCGAAGCAGTGTCGATGGTTGGCATGAAGACATTCAGCACCTCTGATTTCTGGTAATTCTCACGAAAGAAAGATAGCATTTCATTATTCTTCAGCTCTGCGAGCAAATTAGGAGTAGAGATCAGAGAATTGGACAAAAAGAAAAGATCGTTCGCAAATGCCACAATTTTTGGAGAGGGAGTGGCATCCAGATGGAGGACAGTGATATCTGGATTGCTGCGAACAGTACATAGGAATGGCTCTAGGGTCAATATGAATATTAGCTGGGAAGGGGGGCACCTTTGGCGTGTGTCATTAGTTATCCCAAACGGTTGTGATACCCATTCACCTTGACCTGGGCAGAAGGGCAAGATTAAATGGCCTGGACCAAATGCATCATCCTCTGCCCCAGTCCAATAGCACAAAGAGTCTCCGTCAGAAAGGTCCAGTCCACCCTGTCAAGCGCCTTTTCGGCGTCCGTCAAAGGGAGCAGCAAGGGGATCTTGCGAGTTTGTGCGACATAAATCAGGTTAAGTGCCTTGGTCATATTGTCCCTAGCTTTTCTCACAGGGACAAACCCCACTTGGTCTGAGTGGACCAATTGGGGGATTTGTGTAATCAGGCGCATTGATAGTATTTTGGTGAATATTTTAAGATCCACATTTAGAAGAGATATTGGTTGATAGTTTTGGCAAAGTAGTGGGGGATCACAGTGTAATGAGCTCGGAGTGTACCCATTTGTATATGGAATAAATCCTTTAAAAACGTTTCTTTCACTATTAATTTTTTTTTTTTTGGTGCCTGGCGATTCTGTTGTGATATTCCAACAAGAATCCTTTTGATTTGATGTGTACATCGCCACCCCTGAACTTCTCTGGATACCTTCATATAAGCTTGAAGCTTTATGTATATGCACGTACCGTATATACTCGAGTATAAGTCGAGTTTTTCAGCACTTTTTTTGTGCTGAAAGTGCCCCCCTCAACTTATACTCGAGTCAAGCACTTTTCTGCAGCAAAAAATTTCATTTTCCAAACCGACTTTGGGGCCCCGTATCTCAGGGCCACTTTATGCTAGGAACCCCAAATAAGTTCGGGGGACCTATGGCTGCAAATGGGCACAGTGAGGCTGCAAATGGGCATTGTTGACCCTCTTTTCCACTTACAGTAGCTGTGCATTTCTCACCCTCCTCTTATACTCGGGTCACTAAGTTTTTCCCATTTTTTTTTTTGTGGTAAATTAGGGCCTCGACTTGTACTCGGATCGACTTATACTCGAGTATATACAGTATGTTGGAATTTGTGAGCGCCACATTTTCATACTTTTAAATGAAAGATATATCGAAAGAAAAAAACAATGAGCATGTTGTCAAGGTCAGGTGAATGTATATGCGTGTATATATACAGTCAGGTCCATAAATATTGGGACATCGACACAATTCTAATCTTTTTGGCTCTATACACCACCACAATGGATTTGAAATGAAACAAATGTGCTTCAACTGCAGACTTTCAGCTTTAATTTGAGAGTATTTACATCCAAATTAGGTGAACGGTGTAGGAATTACAACAGTTTGTATATGTGCCTCCCACTTTTTAAAGGACCAAAAGTAATGGGACAGATTAACAATCATCCATCAAACTTTCACTTTTTAATACTTGGTTGCAAATCCTTTGCAGTCAATTACAGCCTAAAGTCTGGAACGCATAGACATCACCAGATGCTGGGTTTCATCCCTGGTGATGCTCTGCCAGGCCTCTACTGCAACTGTCTTTGGTTGCTTTCGCAGTATGCTTCGGGTCATTGTCCATCTGCACTATGAAGCGCCTCCCAATGAGTTCTGAAGCATTTTGCTGAATATGAGCAGATAATATTGCCAGAAACATTTCAGAATTCATCCTGCTGCTTTTGTCAGCAGTCACATCAATAAATACAAGTGAACCAGTTCCATTGGCAGCCATACATGCCCACGCCATGACACTACCACTACCATGCTTCACTGATGAGGTGGTATGCTTTGGATCATGAGCAGTTCCTTTCCTTCTCCATACTCTTCTCTTCCCATCACTCTGGTACAAGTTGATCTTGGTCTCATCTGTCCATAGGATGTTGTTCAGAACTGTGAAGGCTTTTTTAGATGTTGTTTTGCAAACTCTAGTCTGGCCTTCCTGATTTTGAGGCTCACCACTGGTTTACATCTTGTGGTGGACCCTCTGTATTCACTCTGGTGAAGTATTCTCTTGATTGTTGACTTTGACACACATACACCTACCTCCTGGAGAGTGTTCCTGATCTGGCCAACTGTTGTGAAGGGTGTTTTCTTCACCAGGGAAAGCATTCTTTGGTCATCCATCCCAGTTGTTTTCCGCGGTCTTCAGCGTCTTTTAGTGTTGCTGAGCTCACTGGTGCGTTCTTTCTTTTTAAGGATGTTCCAAACAGTTGATTTGGCCACACTAAATGTTTTTGCTATCTTTTTGATGGGTTTGTTTCGTTTTTTCAGCCTAATTGATGGCTTGCTTCACTGATAGTGACAGCTCTTTGGATCTCATATTGAGAGTTGACAGCAACAGATTCCAAATTCAAATGGCACACTTGAAATTAAATCTGCTCCTTGTAAATGGGATAATGAGGGAATAACACACACCTGGCCATAGAACAGCTAAGCAGCCAATTGTCCCATTACTTTTGGTCCCTTAAAAAGTGTGAGGCACGTATATAAACTTGTAATTCCTACACCGTTCACCTGATTTGAATGTAAATACCCTCAAATTAAAGCTAAAAGTCTGCAGTTAAAGCACATCTAGTTTGTTTCATTTCAAATCCATTGTGGTGGTGTATAGAGCCAAGAAGATTAGAATTGTGTCGATGTCCCAATATTTATGGACCTGACTGTGTGTGTGTGTGTGTGTATGTATATATGTAGTGTGTAAATGTTTTATTATACCTTTTCATGGTCCATGACCATAGAGCTGATCAGAGACCAGAGTGGCTCCAAACATCTCTATGGCCTAAGAAACCGGAAGCTACGAGCATTTTATGACTTAGATTTCGCCGGATGTAAACAGCGCCATTGGGAAATTGGGAAAGCATTTTATCACACCGATCTTGGCGTGGTCAGATGCTTTGAGGGCAGAGGAGAAATCTAGGGTCTAATAGACCCCAATTTTTGCAAAAAAGAGTACCTGTCACTACCTATTGCTATGATAGGGGATATTTAGGGGATATTTACATTCCCCGAGATAACAATAAAAATGATTTAAAAAAAAAAAAATGAAAGGAACAGTTTAAAAATAAGATAAAAAAATAATAATAATAATGAAAAAAAAAAAAAAGCACCCCTGTCCCCCCTGCTCTCGCGCTAAGGCGAACGCAAGCGTCGGTCTGGCGTCAAATGTAAACAGCAATTGCACCATGCATGTGAGGTATCACCGCGAAGGCCAGATCGAGGGCAGTAATTTTAGCAGTAGACCTCCTCTGTAAATCTAAAGTGGTAACCTGTAAACGCTTTTAAAGGCTTTTAAAAATGTATTTAGTTTGTCGCCACTGCACGTTTGTGCGCAATTTTAAAGCATGTCATGTTTGGTATCCATGTACTCGGCCTAAGATAATCTTTTTTATTTCACCAAACATTTGGGCAATATAGTGTGTTTTAGTGCATTAAAATGTAAAAAAGTGTGTTTTTTCCCCCAAAAAATGCGTTTGAAAAATCGCTGCGCAAATACTGTGTGGAAAAAAAAAATGAAACACCCACCATTTTAATCTGTAGGGCATTTGCTTTAAAAAAAAAAAAATAATGTTTGGGGGTTCAAAGTAATTTTCTTGCAAAAAAAATTATTTTTTTATGTAAACAATAAGTGTCAGAAAGGGCTTTGTCTTCAAGTGGTTATAAGAGTGGGTGATGTGTGACATAAACCTCTAGATGTTGTGCATAAAATGCCAGGACAGTTCAAAACCCCCCCAAATGACCCCATTTTGGAAAGTAGACACCCCAAGCTATTTGCTGAGAGTCATGTTGAGTCCATGGAATATTTTATATTGTGACACAAGTTGCGGGAAAGAGACAATTTTTTATTTTTTTTATTTTTTTTTTGCGCAAAGTTGTCACTAAATGATATTTTGCTCAAACATGCCATTTGAATATGTGAAATTACACCCCAAAATACATTCTGTTGCTTCTCCTGAGTACGGGGATACCACATGTGTGAGACTTTTTGGGAGCCTAGCTGCGTACGGGACCCCGAAAACCAAGCACCGCCTTCAGGCTTTCTAAGGCCGTAAATTTTTGATTTCACTCTTCACTGCCTATCACAGTTTCGGAGGCCATGGAATGCCCAGGTGGCAAAAAAACCCCCCAAATGACCTCATTTTGGAAAGTAGACACCCCAAGCTATTTGATGAGAGGTATAGTGAGTATTTTGCAGACCTCAGTTTTTGTCACAAAGTTTTGAAAATTGAAAAAAGAAAAAAAAAATTTTTTTTTCTCGTCTTTCTTTATTTTCAAAAACAAATGAGAGCTGCAAAATACTCACCATGCCTCTCAGCAAATAGCTTGGGGTGTCTACTTTCCAAAATGGGGTCATTTGGGGGGGGGGGGGGTTTGTGCCACCTGGGCATTCCATGGCCTCCGAAACTGTGATAGGCAGTGAGGAGTAAAATCAAAAATGTACGCCCTTAGAAATCCTGAAGGCAGTGATTGGTTTTCGGGGCCCCGTACGCGGCTAGGCTCCCAAAAAGTCTCACACATGTGGTATCCCCATACTCAGGAGAAGCAGCTAAATGTATTTTGGGGTGCAATTCCACATATGCCCATGGCCTGTGTGAGCAATATATCATTTAGTGACAACTTTGTGCAAAAAAAAAAAAAAAAAAATTTGTCACTTTCCCGCAAATTGTGTCAAAATATAAAACATTCCACGGACTCAACATGCCTCAAAGCAAATTACTTTGGGTTTGTCTACTTTCCAAAATGGGGTCATTTGGGGGGGTTTATGCCATATGGGCATTTTATGGCCTTCAAAACTGTGATAGGTAGTGAGGAGTAAAATCAAAAATGTACGCCCTTAGAAATCCTGAAGGCAGTGATTGGTTTTCGGGGCCCCGTACGCGGCTAGGCTCCCAAAAAGTCCCACACATGTGGTATCCCCATACTCAGGAGAAGCAGCTAAATGTATTTTGGGGTGCAATTCCACATATGCCCATGGCCTGTGTGAGCAATATATCATTTAGTGACAACTTTTTGTAATTTTTTTTTTTTTTGTCATTATTCAATCACTTGGGACAAAAAAAATGAATATTCAATAGGCTCAACATGCCTCTCAGCAAATTCCTTGGGGTGTCTACTTTCCAAAATGGGGTCATTTGTGGGGGTTTTGTACTGCCCTGCCATTTTAGCACCTCAAGAAACGACATAGGCAGTCATAAATTAAAGGCTGTGTAAATTCCAGAAAATGTACCCTAGTTTGTAGGCGCTATAACTTTTGCGCAAACCAATAAATATACACTTATTGACATTTTTTTTACCAAAGACATGTGGCCGAATACATTTTGGCCTAAATGTATGACTAAAATTGAGTTTATCGGATTTTTTTTAGAACAAAAAGTAGAAAATATCATTTTTTTTCAAAATTTTCGGTCTTTTTCCGTGTATAGCGCAAAAAATAAAAACGGCAGAGGTGATCAAATATCATCAAAAGAAAACTCTATTTGTGGGAAGAAAAGGACGCAAATTTCGTTTGGGTAGAGCATTGCATGACCGCGCAATTAGCAGTTAAAGCGACGCAGTGCTGAATTGTAAAAAGTGCTCTGGTCACGAAGGGGGTAAAACCTTCCGGGGCTGAAGTGGTTAAGGTTATATTCGTGGACACAGAGGGGTTTCTCCACAACACCAGTTGCCGTAGTAATTTGGACCGTCGTGTCTGCATGAAGGGAGGTAAGGTCGAAAACATTCTTATTATCCCTCCACTTCATAGCGAGCAAATTATTACACTGCAAGCAGGCTCTCTCCCCCAGCTTAAGACGGGAATCTACAAGCCGCTGGGAAAAGCCAGAGCGATTAGGTCGCACGGTGCCACATGCTCCAATCTGATGATCAAAAAGGTGACTGAAAAGTGGCACGCTCGTGTAATGTCCACGTACAAGTGGTACCCCTTTCCAAATAAGAGTGACACCAAGTCCCACACAATCTTGCCAGCGCTTCCTATGTAGTCAGGGCAGTTTGTCGGCTCTATGTGACTATCTTTGCCCTCGTAAACCATAAAACTACATGTATAGCCTGTGGCCCTGTCACAGAGCTTATACATCTTGACCCCGTATCTGGCACGCTTGCTGGGAAGGTACTGTTTGAATGACAAGCGGCCAGAAAACTTAATCAGGGACTCATCAACGCAGAAAACTTGATGGGGAGTAAACAAGTCTGCAAAACGTTGGTTGAAGTGGTTTAAGAGGGGCTGAATTTTGTAGAGCCGATCGTATTCAGGGTCTCCACGAGGACGACAGAGTTCATTGTTGTTGAAGTGCATGAACCGCAAAATCTGCTCGTATCGTGCCCTGGCCATTGAGGCAGAGAACACGGGTATATGGTAAATTGGGTCAGTGGACCAATATGACCGCAACTCACTTTTTATTTATGCCCATGTTGAGGGAAAGAGCCAGAAAGAGCTTAAATTCGGAAACCGTAATTGGTTTCCAATCTCTGGCAAGGGAGGTCTGGGGAATAGTGGCGATGTGTTGACCAGCGTACAAATTGCTTTGGTCCACAATAGATCTATAGAGATCTTCTGTGAAAAACAGCGAATAAAAATCCAGTGACGTAAAATCAACT
Organism: Lithobates clamitans; assembly: GCA_037952925.1. Lineage (NCBI taxonomy): Eukaryota > Metazoa > Chordata > Amphibia > Anura > Ranidae > Lithobates > Lithobates clamitans. The sequence goes on along the minus strand of JBBGZY010000497.1, from coordinate 1,577,188 downwards.
GTTTCCACCTGAATGCTGGGTTGGCCAGTGAATGGGGGAAGTACAGGTGCTGCAGAAGTGGTGGGTTCCCAATTTGGATTGGCGAATGCAGCAGGAAGGGCACTATGGGCACGACGGGCCTGTGTTCGTCTTCTTGGTGGCAGCGGGACACTACTTGTGCTTGCCACCTCGCCAGCTTGAACTGCACTTATGGGACTCGCCACATCACCAAGTGTTACTGCAGTGCTGGATATACGACCAGGGTGTACTAGGCCGATGGTGCTTGCCAGTTCACCAGAAGGAATAGCGGCGCTCGTACTTCTCTGTTCCATACGAGGGACCTGCGGTTTTTGCACTTCAAGGACAGAAGAAGTTAGGGGTCTGGTACGCCTGACCTTGGCAGGGACCACAACTCCATCGTCAGAGCTATCTGTCATGGAGCCGCTGTCGTCTAAAGGTTCGTATTCTGAGCCTGAATCTAACAGATGACTGACTTCCTCTTCACTATCTGTCATGCTTAGAAGCGTGTGGGCCTTTTCACTAGTGTACCTTCGATTTGCCATTTTGGGCTCTAAATTTAGTGGTACACTAGTGAGACTCACAGGCAAAAAAGCTCCTGACTGTTGGCGACTGTATCAAAACGCTAGCAACAAAAACTGTTAGCGATCGCAGGGATCAGGCCTGACTCTGCGAACGCTGCAGTTATGTGTGCATAGTGTTTTGTAAGTGACAGCGATCGATTGATACTGCACTTGGGTGGGCTGGGCCGAGGGGCAAAACGCAGGTGCTAGCAGGTATCTGGGCTGATCCCGCTAACACTGCGTTTTTGGAACCCTAAACTGCTGGGGGACGCTAGTATAGATCGGATCAGATATTGATCCGTTCAGATACTATACCACTAAGGGAGGTGTATGCTGCGTGCGTGGGTGTTAGCGGTACTGGCGCTAATCTGATGCTGCCTGGGGCGACGCAGACCTTATCTGACCCTAAAAGCATAACTTATATCACCGCCGGGCGATTAGATGGTTAAACCTTTATAAGGTAATAAACGGCTGTTGCCCTGAAACTATAATAAGCTAACTAACCAGCGTCACCCGTAACAGTTATACGGTGATCACTGGTGAAAGGGTTAACTAGAGGGCAATCGGGATTAAAACCTTTATTAGGTAGTATATGGGGGTCCCTGTCGCTATAAAACGCTGACGGCGAACCTATATACTTACCTCCCTAACTAGCGTCACTTGTGACACTAATACAGTGATCAGAAAAACGATTGCTTAGTGACACTGGCGATGGGGGGTGATCAAGGGGTTAAAACTTTATTAGGGGGGTTAGGGGGGTACCCTAGACCTAAAGGGGGGTACCCAAGACCTAAAGGTTGCTAACCCTAACTGCCCTACCACTTATAACTGCCACCAATGCAAAAAAAAAAAAAAAAAATGCTATTGGTGTCACTGTGACAGGGGGTACAGGGGGGTGATGGGGGTTTCAAAGTGTGCCTGCGTGTTCTACTGTTAGTGTAGTGTTGGTGCAAACTTACTTGATGTCTTCTCTCCTCGGCGCCGGAACGAAAAGACCGGCTCGAGGAGCGATGACATCACTTCCTCTGCCGCTGTTTACATTACAGCAGCAGAGGAAGATGTTCATTCGTGGGGAGCGATCGTGAGGGGGTGGCCACGAATGAGTGGCCTCCCCCTCAGCCTGTATCGCTTCACCAACGAAGCCGACCGCCTCCGGCACCGGGGTGGGGGGAATGCGCCCCCAGCCCGCTGGAGGCAGATCACGTACCAGGTATGTGATTTTGCCTGCCCGTGCCATTCTGCCGCAGTATATCTGCGTTAGGCGGTCGGCAAGTGGTTAAGCAACTATAACGCACAATATCTCTTTTTTTTAAATTTGATAATTTTTATTCATAATTAAATACCATACATCACAATATTCAATATACAGATTACCGGATAGTAATAAAATCTTCTAATACCCGATGTAGCATATAGGTTCACACCATCAGTAAAAAAAAAATACAATTTTATTTTTCACCCCCCCCTCCCTTACACCCTTATATATTCCTTGTACCAAACTCTTTTCCTTATATAGGACATCAGGCATATTACTACTACTCCAATCTTAAGAACAATATCCTCTCCATCTTCTTCTTACTCTGCTAGTCTATCGGGTTGGCTACACTCATCAGCCAGGGATTCCATATTTTTTTAAATTCTTTTAAATTTCCTGCCATTGTGAACACTGTCCTTTCTTTTCCTATTGTTTCCGAGACTTCTCTACGCCAGTCAGCAACCGAAGGGGGTTTCTCAGCTTGCCATCTCTTAGTTATTCCCTTTCTTGCCTGATATAGGCATCTCCGCACTGCTTTTATTTTGTCTCTCCCATCACCCAAGTCCCCACCCACCCCCAAAATACATAACTTTGGGTCTAGTTTAAGACTCAGCTTGAGAAACCTATTTATATCCTCAACCACTTCTACCCAATAACGGGCTAGTTTAGGGCACTTCCATATCATATGTAGCAAATCTCCATTCATTTGGCATCTCGGACATTGGGGATCTACTCTTCTCCCCCATTTAAACAATTTTTGGGGGGTATAGTATGCCCTATGCAGTAACATTAGGTGTGAAAATTTCTGAGCTGGCGAGACTGAGACCTGGTGGCTCCCCTTCAACACCTCCCTCCACTGGGCATCCGATATTGCCCCCAGATCTCTTTCCCACTTCCCCCTACACCTAAGTTTATTTGATCCTTCTCTGCTATTTCTGAAGATATGTTGGTAGAGTTCTGCTATTAATCCTCTTGACCCCTCAAAACTCTCTATCATCCGGGGGATGAGTGATTGACTCCATTTCGGACCTTGTTCCCCGTACTGAGCCTGCAGTGCGTGCCTAATTTGGATATACCCAAAATATGACTGCTTTGGGACAGCAAACTCCTCTTCTAGGGAGGCAAAGGATTTCAAAATATTGCCATTATATAATTGTTCTAGTTTAGTTATCCCCCTTGCCTCCCATGACTTAATTTTTCCTATCTTTGTTAATTCTTGAAGACGTTTGTTATCCCAAAGAGGCACATCTCTCACAATTCCCTCCATACCTTTCAGGCTTTTAATGTTTTTCCAAACTTTTAGCATTAATTTGACTGTGGGGGTCTTATATGCAAACGAATCTGCCTCCAATACCTCCAGCACACGTCTATGCGGTGCACCTGCAGTCATTATACCAAGATTATTATTGCTCATAGATCCACCGCCTGTCCTTAGGTGTTGCAGTTGGGCTGCCAAAAAATAGCAGCGTGGATGCGGGACCGCCATGCCCCCCTCACCTATTGCAAGCTGTAGGGTCTGTAGACTTATCCTTGAATGCCCCCCCCTCCACACAAGCCCTCTAAACAGCATATCTATTTTTTTGAACCATCTGCCACCTATCCAAACTGGTGAATTCTGTAAGATGTACAATAGTTGGGGCATCCACAGCATTTTAACCAGGTTGCATCTTCCAGCTGCCGACAAGGAGAGGCCTTTCCATATATCAACCTTTTTTTTAAGTTTCTCCAATAATGGGGCCATATTATTATTTAGAAAGTGATCTGGATCCCTTGTTACCTGGATTCCTAAATATTTGGTTTTCTCCACTATTTTTAATGGGGTTTTTTCCAGGAAGGTGCCTTGTTTGATGGGGTCTATTGGCAGCAGGACCGATTTTTCCCAATTTATAGTGAGGCCCGAGACCTCCCCGAAGTCTGCAAAGACACTCATCACCTGCCTTAGTGACCCTTCCGTGTTCCCCAGGAAAATAAGGACATCGTCCGCGTATAACGCGATCTTCTCCTCCCTGGTCCTTCTCTGGAACCCCTCTACCATCCTATTTTGTCTTATAGCAGCGGCCACTGGTTCCATAGCTAGGGCAAAGATCAGGGGTGAAAGGGGACACCCCTGTCTTGTCCCTCTCTCCAACTGAAACTTGCTAGATAATATATTGTTAGTTCTAACCCTAGCTATGGGGTAGCTATATAGGATTTTCACCCACCTCCTGAATGAGGGTCCGAAACCGTACACCTTCAGAACCTGCCAGATAAATCCCCATTCAAGGCTATCAAAAGCTTTCCCTACATCCAACATCATGATAGCTCTAGAACCCATATTCTCTGTTGGAATCTGCAGGTTCAAAAATAGCCTCCTTATATTCTCGCTTGTTGACCTTTGGGGGATAAAACCTGTTTGATCCGGTTGAACCAAGCTATGAATTATCCCCTGAAGCCTGGTGGCCAAAATTTTTGCCAGGATTTTTACATCTGAGCACAACAGGGAAATAGGCCTCTATGATCCAGGTTCCAAAGGATCCTTCCCTTCCTTTGGTATCATTACAATTGTGGCCTTCGTCATTGAATCGGGCAGCCTTCCTTCCTGGTACGCCCCCTCAAGCACTTTGAGAAGTTCCGGTATCAGTATCTCCCCATATTTTTTGTATATCTCTGCCGGAAGGCCATCCGGACCTGGAGATTTCTGGTTAGTCAGTTGTTTTACGGCAGCTTTAACCTCTTCTAATGAGATTGGGGCCTCTAGGGTCTCAACCTCCAGCTCAGACAGGGAGGGCATTTCTATTTTCCTAAAGAATCTTTCCATTATCTCTCCTGCCACTGGCCCCTGGGATTTATATAGTTCTTCATAGTAATTCTTAAATATTTCATTTATTCTATCTGGTTGATATATAATTTCACCTTCCCTATTATTAATGGCAGGAATTATTGGGGGGGGGGGCATCCACTTTAGCAATATGGGCTAATATCTTCCCTATTCTTTCCCCCTCTCCAAACATTATATGTTTTTGGAATGTTCTTTTATTTTCGGCTTTCCTAGACATTACCTCCTTATATATTGATTGCTTATTTTCCCACCTTTGATATTTTTCCGGGGATGGATTTTCCACTAGCTCCCTTTCTGCTACCAGGATCTCGTCTCTAGCCTTCTCTTCCACAGCCCTTGATGCTCTCTTTACTCTTGATATCTGCTGGATCAATATTCCCCTCATATATGCCTTCAACGCATCCCACATCACCCCTTTTGCCACTGAGCACCACGCACAATATCTCTGAAACCGAAGCTGCACAAACGTTTATTTTTGCGGCACAAACCAGCACAAATGCGGCACAAATGAATGGCTTGTTTGTTTTTAAAATTCAGCAACATGGGTTGCAAAGTGGGCGGGGCTTACATTAAATTGAATATCTAATATCTCAGAAACTGAAGCGGCACAAAACGCTCATTTTTGCGGCACAAATCAGCACAAACGCGGCACAAACGAATAGTATATTTTTATTCAGGTTTTACAAACATGGGGTGCCAACTTCACACAGCTAGTGCCAGCTCATCTGCCACCATCTGGTTCTGCTGCCACATCCACCTGCTGACTGCTGCCACCACGCAGTCTACTGGACTGATCACAGGCACTCAGACCTCGCTGTACTCCCATGGCTGCTGTCTAACCAGGAGCTCACTAACCTTGTACGTGGCAGGAGAGCGGGGTGATGTCATCGTCTGGAAAAAACAAATTGCTATGATCTTAAAAATAAAAGCAGCACAAATTTTTATTTTTATGATATAAAAAAGCACAAAGGTAGCACTAACAAATAGTATGTTTGTTTTTAAGATTTAATAACATGGGGTGCAAAATGGGTTGGGTGTTATCAAATATAAACAAGCTATTATAACTAAAAAAAAACATAACAGCACAAATAAAAATGTTAGCAGCACAAATGAGGCACTAACCAACCAGCCCAATTTTGTGTCTTTTGGGTGTTGTAGGGGGGCTCAGTGACCTTTTGATGACCTTTAATAAATTATTAATAACGCAAAAACGATAAAAGAACGAAAATGTAAACAGCACAAACGCAGCCCTAAAGAAACACACTTGAGTTTTAATTTTGCTGATTGTAGGGGGGAAAAGTGAGTGGGGTTTGAAAAAAAAAAAAAAAAACTGTTATAACTAAAAAACCATAACAGCACGAACAGTGGCGTCTCCAGCTTTCATATTTAGGGGGGGCACATGGGGGGACAGGGACAAAAATAGGGGGGCAATATAAAATGCAAATATAGATAGATATATCTATCTATATATATATATATATATATATATTCTATCTATCCTGGGGCCCTTTACTACGATCCCACAACGGGCCCTTTCACATGTTCTGCAGTGAGCTCCCTTCCTACTGTATTGGGGCCCCCCCAGGGTGACAGGGAACAAGAGATATGTCACCAGCATACCAAGAAAATATAAGGGTCCAAAGCAGTGGGAGAATTATCAGGGTGGCAAAGGTTGTCTTGCCACGGGCCCTGGTGTTCTGTCACTGTGATCTTCCCCAGCCTCCTCTTGCTGTCCTGTCCCAGCTATTGACAGCACTGGTCTGGCATCTCCTAGAATTTACAGGCTGGTTCTCTTGTCCTAAGGACGGGAGAAATCAGTCTGTTTTTTCAGTAACTGAGAGTCCTGGTGGAGTCCTTTTTGCAACTCGCTCTTCTCCCTGCCAGTGAGGATGCAGGGGAAGTGTGAGCGCTTGCATTATGCAGTGTCAGCGAGCAGAGGGAGGGGGACGAATCGCCTGCAGGAGCTGACTGGGGACGTTCTCCCTCTCAATAGAGACTGTGTTACTCCAGCGGTGGCCCGAGTAAGATGCGGCACATCTGATATGAATGCAAACAAAAAGAAATTGCCTTTTTGTAAAAAAAAAAAAAAATTTTTTTTGGGGGGGGCACATGGTGGGTCCCAGCATAATGTTGGGGGGGGTCAGGGCCCCCTCTGGCCCCCCCCCTAGGGTCACCATTGAGCACAAATAAAAATTTTAGCAGCACAAACGTAGCACTAACCAACGAGACCAGTTTTGTGTCATTTGGGCATTGCAGGGGGGCTTTGTGACCTTTGGCGACCTTTAATAAATCATTAATAACGCAAAAACGATAAAAGATAGAATGGAATTTTTAGCAGCACAAAACAGCACAAACGTAGCTCTAACCAACGAGACCAGTTTTGTGTAATTTGGGCGTTGTAGGGGGGCTAGGTGCTGTGTCATAGTCTGGAAAAAACAATTGCTAATATCTTAAAAATAAAAGCAGCACAAATGTAAATTTTTACGGCACAAACGTAGCACTAAAGAAACACACTTGAGTTTTTATTTGTGCTGATTGTAGGAGGGCCAGCTTCGCTGAGGTCTTTCAGGGGGTCCCAAAAAAAAAAAAAAATAGCCTAATCCTATTTAACCAGATACTGATGCTGGACCTGGGCCTGAACTGAACAATCCCAAAAAGGGCAGACTGGGTTAGACTAAATTGACTAGACTGTCACTGAGCAAAAAAAAAAATCCTTTTTCCTTTCCCTCAGTGAAAAAAAATGTGACAGATTGTAACCGTTTGACAATTAGTAATTATCAGTATATCAATATATATATAATTATAACATATACATATTGTAAACAATAGACAAAATAACTGGTATCCAACTAACTGGTAACTAATATCTACTAGCTATGACAAACAAAAGGGAAAAAAATGACACACAGCACAACACAAAAAAAAAGAGAAAAAAAAAATTCTCAAAAATATCAAAGGAAAACAAAAACAATATATAAGACAATAGTGTCTATCAAAGTGTCAAAAATTACCAATAATCTCTACGCCAATACAATAGCATAGTAACCTAATAACATGATAATATGTAGCTTGGTATATAATGACTTCTGGATATTCATCCTGGTGTAAGACCACCAGAGTCTACAGAATCAAAAGACGAGACAAGAGAAGCACAGAAACAAATAACAGCTTCCCTAACAAAAAAAAAAGTCCATCAGGCTCTTGCTCCTCAATTATTCATATGAAGATTCAGTTATTCAAATATTAAGTTGACATTAAATTGACTTAAATTGACTCCGATCTTGTTCCTTCTTATTCAGTTTCTCATCTGGTTACTCTGGTTGCTCATCTAGTATATCTGGTACATCTTATAGATCAGGTAGATCTGGTACATCTGATCCCACAATGACCCACAATAACCTCCGGTACTAGCAGTACACGCTGCTAAAAGAAAAGCTAGCACTGAGAGGCTATCTGGTAATCGGGTGATCAGCAATCACACTACCTTGTTTAAACATTCAGTTTCGCTGATAAAATAATTTTGGTGGGTGTGCCATTATGTAAGTCAGCTGTAGCTGCTGAGTAAGTGAGTAATTCCTCTGAGGGGGACGGACCAGGAGCTCCAGGCTGTATGTCAGGAGGCAGGTGAGCTGGCGTGCATAATATAGCACTAGCTTAAGAGGGCTTTCAGCTCCCCGGCTCTTCAGCGGTAACACCCAACATTAGTGCGGCTGATTCCTTCACTGATCCCTTCATTGTACCTTCATTGTACAGGAAGATCGCTGGAGGTGAAATTTAGGTTTGTATTCCTGGAGGAGCTGTGGGTCGGAATAGCTGTTAGGACCGACGGGTCTGTCATCTATCCTACCTCCTCCCTTTCTTTTCAATCTTAGTTTATTTCAGAAAAGGAAAAAAACATAATACAAAAGGATATATAACAGAGAGAAAAAGTTTGCTGCATTGTACTCTTACATCCCGTGGTTACATGTATTTTGTACAAAAAAAAAAGCAAACACTGTTATAAAACTATACCATATATGAACAGCTGTATATAGTTTGACATAAAGTCTCTGATTAAACATCGAAATATCACAATGTAAACAAAGGTCTTTATACATATGGGAAGTATGTTGTAAGAGTGGGATCCAACATATGTTTACTCTTATGGTTTGGTGTATTAGTGTTATCAGAGGGATCTCCCCCTACATGATAAGCTGTCGGGGCCTTTTTTGCTCACTTATACAAAGTATTGATGTTGTTAGCCTAATCTGGGTATATGGCCTTTGTTCATAAGCTGAGAAAACTAGTTCAAAACATAGAGGGGAATGAGTGGATAGAGGGACGAGAAGAACTCTGTGAGAACAGGTAAAGAATGATGAAGAAAGTGGGGAGCATCCCAGCATGGCTAGCCAGTAGATGGTAGTGGGGCATCCCTGACCCATACAGAAAAGTCGTCGGAATAACGAAACATTGCCCACGCGGTCCAGGTGATGGAAAATTGTTCCTCCTTCCCCATTTCCTGTGCCAACAGACGCTCCAGATCTCTAATCTGGTCCACCTCCACAGCTCAGTCACCCAAAGAAGGTACCTCTGTTGTTCTCCAGTGGCGGGGAATCACTGTCCTGACTGCGGCTAAAAAGTGGCGCAATATATCTTTTTTAATCGTTTTGAGGGGGCCTGGAAGCATAGATAGTAGGGCTATCTCTGGAGTAGGTTTAATTGCGGTCGCCATCAGCGTGCTGTATAAATCGAAGACCTTTTGCCAAAGTTTCCTGATTGGAGGACATTCCCACCAGATGTGTAGCATTGTCCCTTTAGAGGACATGCACCGCCAGCAGGTATCTGACAAGGATGGATTATACTGTTGGATAGTCGCTGGGCATCTGTACCACCTCGTTAGTAGCTTAAATCCTTTTTCTTGGGACTTAGTCGCTAAGGAAATCCTATGCGTCAGGATAAAGCTTTTTTGCCAGTCAGCAGGGGAGATGGAGTGTTGTAGATCTATTTCCCATTTATGCGTGTATGTTGGAAGGTCTGGGGCAGAGATGTTTAGTAGTATGGAATAAAGCAATGATACTACGTGGGCGGGCGGGTCTGATTGTAAAAGTAGCTTGTCAAAGTCTGATGGGTCAGCTAAGATCTCAGAGATGGAGGAGAAAGTACGTACATATGACATTAATTGACCCCTCTGTATCCACATTGTTGGGGGCCCTCTGCTCGTCTGGGGGGGTATGTCTGTTCTCAGAGATGGGTCAGCTCGTAAAACCTGCGCTAAGCGTCTATGACTATCCCTATTCCATGGTCCAAATCTGTTACTGTGTACTGCCGGGGGGAAGGCTGGAGTTCCAAAGAGAGGGGTCATTGGGCCCTGAGGTTTAGATAGTTTACCAGTTAAAGTCAGGTAGTCCCAGACCTGAAGGGTTTCCTGAGTAAGAGCAGTAGAGAATGAATTATCCTTACGCTGCGCCGTAGTAGTCCACGGCAGGGCGCAAAGGTCACCCTCATTGAGATGTCCCTCCAATTGGACTCATAGCTTGGAGGAGGAGTGGTGAAACCAGTCTACTATACGTGTGAGTACCGCCTCCTTATGATACGTAGAAGCATCCGGGACCCCCGCTCCCCCCCCCCCCCCGGGCCTTCAGGTGGGTCATCGTGTCGTATTTTATCCTGGGGCGGTTTCCCTTCCATATGAATTTAGAAAAAATCTGTCGAAGCTTTTGAAAGAACGAAATGGGAATATATATGGGGATGGTTTGAAAGAGATATAGGAATCTAGGGAGAACATCCATCTTCAAAACATTTATCCTCCCCAACCAAGAGAGCTGTTTAGACGCGTATGAAGCCAGATCTGTTTGTGTTCTGAGAAGTAGAGGGGTAAAGTTACTGGAAAATAGTTGGGATGCGTCTGTTGGAATATGGATTCCCAGATACCGAATAGTAGTAGAGCTTGTCTTAAAAGGGAAGGAGGATGAGAGCTGTTGGAGAGCCGCTTTTGAAAGTGAAATGTTGAGAATTTCTGACTTACTATGATTAACTTTAAAGTTACTAACATCTCCATATCTCCTAAATTCTTGCATAATAGCAGGCAGGGAAACTTGCGGTTGGGTGACAAACATGAGCAGGTCATCTGCAAATAAGGCCATTTTGGTATGTATAGGGCCTACATTAACACCATGAATAGCCGTTTTGTTTCTAATGGCAATGGCCAAGTGTTCCGTAACCAGAACATAGAGAATGGGGGACAAGGGGCACTCCTGTCTCGTTCCATTGTGGATAGTGAATTTTGGAGAGAGGGAACCGTTTAGTCTAATCCTAGCGGAGGGCGTTGTATATAGGGACATTATTCTGGAAATCATGTTTCGGCCTAGGCCTACCTGCTGTAGTGAGAGGCGAAGGAATTGCCAATCAACACGGTCAAACGCCTTCTCTGCATCCACCGTGAGGAGGCACAATGGGACATTATGTGTCCAAGCATAATCTGTAATGAGAAGTGTTTTCAGGGTGTTATCCCTCGCCTCTCTTCCACTCACAAAGCCCACCTGATCTAGGTGTATTAAACTGGGTAATAATGGTTGTAGTCTATTAGCTAGCACCCTCGCGTACATCTTTAGATCTACTCCTATCAGCGATATGGGTCGGTAATTAGCACAAATAGTCAGGTCTTTGTCTGGTTTTGGAAAAAGGGTGATATGAGCCTCTAGTGTTTGCGGCGGGAATACTGAGCTCTCAGATATGGAGTTAAACACTTTTGTTAAGAAGGGGGTAAGGAGGGGAGCAAATTGTTTGTAGAATTTTGGAGTGAAGCCATCAGGGCCCGGGCTTTTTCCAGATGGGGTAGATGTAATGGCACGGGCGACCTCATCTTCCGATATCGGATCCTCAAGGTCCTCTATCGTTGCACCATCTAAGGTAGGAAGTGCAGTTTGCGCAATATATGCGGCCTGTGTTTCCGCTGTGATGGAGGTAGATTCATTGGGGCTTACTGAAGGTATAGGGATTGGTAGAAGTCTCGGAATACCTGTCCCATCTCGGCTGGCGCTGAGACAGTTTTCCCGGTCCTGTCTTGAATGTGAGGTATAAAAGTGTTGGGTTGTTTGGAATGTAAGGTACGAGCTAGCGATCTACCACATTTATCCTTGAATTTGTATTGGTGAAAGGCTAGTTTGTTCGCAAATGTACGTGCTGATGCTTCGTATAGTTCCTTAAGCTGAGTGCGAGCGGTAGAAACCTCCGCAAGCACCTCCTCCGTGTGGGAACGCTTATGAGTAGTCTCAAGCGTTTTAAGTTTGTGAACCGCCGTAGTTATTGCAGCTGAGCGTTCTTTTTTCAAGCGAGTGCCCAATTGGATAAATTTACCCCGCAAGACCGCCTTTAATGCCTCCCATTGAATCGGTGGTGAAGTGTCGTCAGAGGCGTGGTCCGCAAAAAAGTTTATTATAGTCTCTGCTATCTGTGTATCGGAGCCTGGTTCAGTTAGTATTGAGTCATTTAACCTCCATGTCCATTCTTTTATTGGGGTAGAAGGGATCTCAAGTGTCAGGGTTATTGGTGAGTGGTCAGACCAAACCATAGGATCTATGTCACATTTTGGGGACCAGTCTAAACAGCCGTGGTCTATTAAGAAGTAATCTATACGGCTGTAAGAGTGATGCACACTGGAGAAATTAGTGTAGTTTCGATAGTCAGGATATAGTATCCGCCATACATCAACAAGATGCATGTTATACATGGCACGTTTTAGAGCCCGCAATTTTGAAAAGGAAACAGAGGAACGGGGTGTTGAAGAATCCAATAATGGATCCAGGGGAGTATTGAAGTCCCCTCCAAGTATGAGTTTGCCCTCAGCAAAACCTGTCAGAGTCTTTAGATACTGCATGGCTGATGGGACTTGATGCGTGTTAGGTAAATAAATATTGGCTATTGTAAATTTAGTCCCCCAAAGGGATATCTTTACAAAGACTTATCTGCCCTGTGGGTCTGTCATATGGTCAAGCAATTCAATAGGGAGTGTTTTGTGGAATGCAATAGATACTCCCCTAGATTTTTGTGTCGGGTTTGTACTGTGGATCCATCTATTGAAGTATCCGTTGGAGCAGGAAGGGGTGGAGCCAGACTGGAAGTGGGTCTCCTGCAGCAGAAGCACGTTAACCTGTCTTTTGTGCATCTGATATAGAATTTGTCCACGTTCTGAAGCGATGTTGAGCCCATTTACATTATATGAACAAAATTTCACCTGTGGGTGTGAGGTCACCGTGTGAGCCATGCTGGGATGCTATAGGTTATATAAAAGAAAAAAAAAAAGAAGGGTTAGGGGGGGAAAGTAAAATGTAAAAGAAAAGACACCTAAAAATATGTGTCTGAGAGACTAATGTGTCTGCTAACGCAAAACACTGCGTGAAATATCACGCGCTAGGCACAAACAGTGCCCGTCCTATCGTGGGGGAGAGGTCGAGACGAAAGGACCTGAGCCATGGTCCCGACAGCGAATCAGGCGTATAAAAATTATGTGTTGCACATTTAACGTTTGAGCCGCTTGTGAAGCAAGCGACTACTTTTTCCTATAGCAATAATGACAGTACCTTCTGGGTGGGATTGAAATAACTCCCACTGCAGCACGGAAGAACATGGGTGGGGTGAGGGTCAGTAAACTAAGCCTTGCTATGTTTGTTATTCCCTTTCTGATACATAGCCTCTATTCTTAAATCTCATCAGATATATAAGGCCAGTGTGTCAAGACTTGTGGATGCGTTTGTCTTTACCTATTCACCAAAATAATAGAAACCCATTCCTGTGAACTACTTTTAATGATAACAGTTGGGTACAGCCCACTAAATTTGTGAATAAGTTTCAGGTAGTTAACCCGGGGGTACATAACTAGAACACTTATATTAGTTCCTGTGTTTAGAGAGATTATGTAGCCAAAGCCACCATATACATATACAGAGGGCAGGGGGGAGCGGAGGATCCGCTCACGGACGCCACCAACCACCCTGTGGGTGGCAACTTTAGTCCTGTAGCACACAAAGCAGAGATTAAATAAAGCCTGTGGTCAAGGCTCCACAGAGCGGTATCCCCCACTCCCACCACAAACCCCCAGCACATACAACATAAGGGAGGCTGAGAGAAAACAATTTGTAATGGGACAAAAACACAGAGAAAGAAAAAACATTTATATATACGTTGGCATTACCTGGCGCCCGTCACATTGAGGGTCACAGAGTGGCTATTACCTATGCTCTCTCTCCCGAACCCCAGCCAGCTAATAAATCAGCAAAGAGCAGGGAAAGAGCTAGTATTTCCAAGTCCTTTACTCACAGACCCACTTTCCAAGATTACTAGAGAGCTCTGGCTTTAAAGAAGAGGAAAGGCACATTCTGAGGATCATAGCGATAACAGGACTTCAGAAATATGGGGATACTACCAGGACCTCTCTGTAGTATGGGAGACAGGTTAAGGCGATACAAGACATCAGTCCCCAGTAAGCTGTTGTATCAATCTTCTGAGGAGGTAGATCCCCTTATCCCGGGGCCGGATGAGGCTGATCTAGACCTAGGACGTCTACGGCGCTGTGGTAGTGAGCCAAGTCCCATCTGTCGTACTCGATCTTCTGGAGGATCCAGCCAGTTTAAGACATCTACCGGTTCTTGCTCGAGAAAGAGGAAAAAGTCCGGCAGTTGATCTGGGTCTGATAGCGTGAACCTGTTTGCTCCTCTGGTCACCTTGATGCTGAAGGGGTGACCCCATGTGTATGAACCTCCGGCTTGTTGTATAAGGTCGAGGAGAGGACGTACCACTCGACGCATGTACAGCGTATTGCGAGACAGGTCCGGGTACAGGTGTATAGGGGCTCCAAAAAAGTCTACTGAGCCCAGGCTCCATGCCTTTCGCATGACCTCTTCCTTCAAGGTGAAATAGTGGACCCGACAAAGAACATCCCGGGGGCGACCATCTCGTGTCCCCTCCGGACCTCCCACTCTGTGAACACGGTCTATTTCAATTGGTGATGTTGCCTCTCTCCCCAGTACTTTATTGAGGATAGCTATGACAGTGGGTCTCAACTCTGCTCCAGATGTTGCCTCCGGTATGCCTTGCAGTCTAATGTTATTTCGGCGACTGCAATTTTCGCTGTCTTCTATGCGGAGTTGGCGTAGGCGACGGAGGTGTGTCACGTTTGAGGTTTCAAGTGCTGTTATACGTGCTTCATGGTCATCTTGAGCCGTGGTTAAGACTGACACTGCTTCCTCATTTGCTGTGACTTGTTGTCTAAGAGCATTTAGCTCCACGTGAAGGGAATCTTCCATTTTGCTTGCCCATGATTCAAAATCCATTCTGAAGGCAGAAAGGAGGGCTGTAGCTTCCGTTCTGATGGGCTCTCCTGACAGGGGATGTGTGGCTGACTGAGATTCCCTAGCGCCTGTGTCTAGCGGTGCGATTAAGCTCACCGATGAGGCTGAGGGTTCTCCTCCGGATTCTTTGAGTCTCGTATTGTTGTCTTCCACCGTGCCGGCTGAAGTGGTAAGTGGAGGTTTGGTCTTTCCTGTGGTACGGCCAGGCGCCATCTTGTCTTTGGGTGTCCGAGGATCGACGGGCGCTGTTCTAAGGAGATATCTCTGTATGGTGCCTTGATGAGGGTCAGAGAGCTCTCAGGAGTGTGAGCCAGCTGTCGCCATGTAGGTCTCGGGTGCGTTATGCTGTATACATAGCCTGCGCTGTCGGGGTGGCACGGTACTCAGGGATGGGTGTCCTCAGCCATCCATGCTTAGGTTCTCTCTAACTGGGCCCAATCTCTAGAGGGGTGAGGGGGGGGTCTGGAGGGGAGAAGCAGAAGCCCAGGTAATGACTCCAGGGAGGCAGTGAGAGACCCTCAGGACCCAGATTGTGGTGCAGGGAGAGCGGCGCTGCTGTAAGGGAGTACAGTACCTGAGTCTGGAGGCTCTGCCCAGGCTAGTAGGCCTCAAGATGGCGGCGGCCGCGGTCCTCCAGGAGCAGCGTCTGTGCACTGTCTGATGTCCGTTCGGGCCCCCTCACCCTGCAGCACCCTCCCAGTGATGCCCGGCCTCTTCGTGCGACGGTCCGCTGTCCCTCCGTCCGCGGATCGTGGAACCGGAGGTCGGGGATGCAAGAGGCACAGTAGGCCTCAATATGGCGGCGGCCGCGGCCCTCCGGGGGTGGCCTCCGTGATCCTTGTTCCGACCATTTAGTCCCCCTCACCTTCCCAAGGATGGCCGGCCTTTTTGTGTGTCGATCCGCTCCCTCTCCGCCCGCGGATCACGGCACTGTAGGTCGGGAGTGAAGGAGGCACAGTAGGCCTCAAGATGGCGGCGGTCCGTCACAGTTGCAGGCCCGGCCTCGGGCCCGAGGACTCCAATGCTGCCTTAATCCGCAGTAATTCCCTCTGGGAACTAAGCATGTGCCTATTGGGGATGGCTGTGGAGAGTTTCTATGCTCTCCTGTCTCCAGAAACCTCCGGATGGCCGTGGATAGCAGTAGGCCAAGCGGAGCTGCTCCGGAGCACGTCTTTCCCGTTCGCCAGTCGGCCACGCCCCCGTGTACCTCCTCCATTTCAATTCCTTTTCTCTGCACGGATTGCACAGACTGTCTTCACTGTCCATACTATCCAGCCCTCCTTGTTCCTCCTCCCCCATCCTTGATCTTCAATGTGGCTTGGGAGCCGTTAAGCTGAGCTGAGTACCGCCAAGCAGTGCTGCATTGTTGCGATCCCTATATCAAGGCGGACAGGTAAGGACGGACAAGGAGAAGTCTGTATACGCATATAGAGACACGC
The DNA here is from genome assembly GCA_037952925.1 of Lithobates clamitans. NCBI lineage: Eukaryota > Metazoa > Chordata > Amphibia > Anura > Ranidae > Lithobates > Lithobates clamitans. Next base: position 1,560,791 of record JBBGZY010000497.1, on the reverse strand, counting down.
TGGGAAGCTCTTATCTAACTACCCACCTAACTACCTACTTACCTAGCTACCTGCCGAGGCTTTGACCTATTTGCTTGCTTGCTACAGAGACATGCTGTTAAGTTCTTACTAATTACCTGCCGATGTCGATGCTTTTATCCACCTGCTCACTCATTCTTCATTCTTAATTACTCAGCATCCCTCAAGCACTTACAGCGTTGACTGTTTTTTTTTTTTTTTTTCTTTTTGAGTGTGGTGTCTCAGCGATTCATTCATTCAGTATTCATCCAGTAAGGCAAGGAAAGGCAGGGTTGCCACCCATGGCATCTATGGATAATTGAGAGCGAGAGCTTGGTTGGGACAAGGTAGTGTGATTGATGCTTCTGCTGTTTAAACATTTTGTTTACACATGAATGTGGAAGAAAGGAATTGGGACAAATATTTGTATTTAAAGCGGACCTGCAGTCATTTTTTCAACTTTCCATCTATTAAATCTTCTGCTCTTGTTTTAACTTTGGATAGTTAAAAAAAAAAAAAAAATCTGCCAGTAAATACCTTTATACAGCCCACTTCCTGTTTCTTATCTGGTAAAAAGCCTAGGCTTATGACGACATGCACAGCTCTCTCACTCTCGTGAGTTTACCGGGGTGGGGGATGAGTCATAAGAGGGCCAATGAGAGCTGCAGGGCTGGAGGTGTGCCTCTGTGTAAATCCAGAAAGTGAACAGGCAGCAGCTTTAGCTGCCCACAGTTAAAATGGATGCAGCCAGACTCAGTGGAGGGAGATTTCTGCAACATATTTGGCAAGTCCAAAATTATAGTATATATAAAATAATATGTAAAGTGGTTGAAGGGATGCTTCAGCATGCAAAGATGGTTTTTATTACAAATTAATTGAGCAGACTGCAGTTCCTCTTTAAGATGTCATCTTGAAATTTTATATTATTAAAATACACTGTGGAAGGCTTGGCTGAAATTTCATTTGTGTATTTATTGGATTATTTAATTCTTTTGTCTGTGTTCTGGCTTTGCTTTATTGTAATACTACAGTGAATATAAAAATTCTACACACCCCTGTTAAAATGTCAGGTTTCTGTGATGTAAAAAAATGGGACAAAGATAAATCATTTCAGAACTTAATCCACCTTTTTGAATGTGACCTATTAAAAGTACAACTCAGTTGAACAACTAACTGAAATCTTTTAGGTGGCGGGAAGTAAAAATAAAATATGATTGCATAAGTGTGCACACCCTAAACTATTACTTTGTTGAAGCACCTTTTGATTTTATTACAGCACTCAGTCTTTTTGGGTATGAGTCTATCAGTGTGGCACATCTTGACTAGAAAATATTTGCAAATATTCTTTATTGCGAGGGCATCTCCTGTGTACAACCCTCCTTAGATCACCCCACAGATTTTCAATCAGATTCAGGACTGGGCTCTGGCTGGGCCATTCCAAAACTTTAGGCTGGGTTCACACTGCTGCCAGATGCGGCTCGCAGCAGGGGTTCAGTGCATTCCTTTTCTCCGTTTCAGGGCCAACGTTTTTCCTGAATTCGGCCCTGAAATGGAGCCAAAGGCGCACAGGACTTCTGTGTAAGCCGCTCTGCAGCCGCCATGGTGATATGTGAATCGGCTCCATAGAGAGCCAGTCACAATCTCCTGTCATGTGAATTGGATGTGTAGAAACCCACATCCAATCCGCACTAGTGTGAACCCAGCCTCAATCTTCTTCTCATTTGTTGATTTGGATGTATGCTTTGGGTTGTTGTCATGCTGAAAGATAAAGTTCTTCTTCATGTTCAGCTTTCTAGCTGAAGCCTGAAGGTTTTGTGCCAATATTGACTGGTATTTGGAACTGTTTATAATTCCCTCTACTTTGACCCTTTTTCAGCTGAAGAAAAATAGCCCCAAAGCATGATGCTGCCACCACCATGCTTCACTGTGGGTATGGTGTTCTTTTGGTGTGCAGTTTTGCTTTTGCGCCAAATGTATCTTTTGGAATTATGGGCATAAAGTTCAACCTTGGTTTCATCAGACCAAAGCACATTTTCCCACATTGTATTGGGAGACTTTAGATGTGTTTTTGCAAAATTTAGCTAGGCTTGGATGCTTTTCTTCATAGGAAAGTGGCTTCCATCTTGCTACTGTACCCCATAGCCAAGACTTATGAAGAATACAGGAGATTGTTGTCACATGTACCACACAGCCAGTACTTTCCAGATATTCCTGCAGCTCCTTTAATCTTGCTGTAGGCCTCTTGGTAGCCTCCCTGACCAGTGTTCTTGTCTTTTCATCAATTTTGGAGGGACGTCCAGTTCTTGGTAATGTCACTGTTGTGCCATATTTTCTCCACTTGACTGTCTTCATTGTGTTCCATAGTATATCTCATGCCTTGGAAATACTTTTGTACCCTTCTCCTGACTGATACTTTTTAACAGTGAGATTCCTCTGATGCCTTGGAAGCTCTCTGTGGACCATGGCTTTTTCTGTAGGATGCTACTAACAAAATGTCAGGAAAGACCTACTAGAACAGCTGAACTTTATTTGGGGTTAATCAGAGGCACTTTATGATGGCAAGTATGTACTGACTCCTATCTAGCATGGGTTTAAATGCGATGGCTTTATTCTTAACACAGCTACATCCCCAGTTATAAGAGGGTGTGCACACTTATACAACCATGTTATTTTAGATTTCAGTTTGTTTTTCAGTTGAGTTGTACAGTTTATAGGTCACATTAAAGGTGGAGAAAGTTCTGAAATTATTTATCTTTGTCTTATTTTTTTACATCACAGAAACCTGACATTTTAACAGGGGTGTGCAGACTTTTTATATCTACTGTAGCTTTAGGGGTATGTTAGGGACTGTTTATAAATTAAATAATGCCAGTTTAGGATATGTCAAAAGCAAACAGCCCAGCTTATTTACTTGGGCTTAGGAATTAATTTTTGAACTGGTGCAGTTTTTCTCTTGTGTAAACATCATTGGTCATATTTGAGTTAGTTATAACATGTGAGTAGCTGGGCTTAGTTCAGCAAGACAAGTATCCCACTTTTGCTTGCAATGGCTTGACCATCTTTTTGAAGAGGGGGGGCCGCAATGTGACGGAAGAAGCGGGCTTAGCGCTGCGTTGGCGTCCTGCAACATCTAGTGCGCGAGTATGTTTTAAAAACATTTTTGCTGGCTGCAGTTGTCAGAGGGACACGAGCAAAAAGGGGCATGTAAGAGATTGATGACACAGGCATTCCCTTGACACATTTACTAATGGTATCAGGCTGAGCGTTAATAGCAGTGGCTGGACTATTGCTCAAGCACTGGATGCAATTTCCTCTGGTAGTACCTCTGCATTTGTGCATCGGGCTATGGTCAGAAGGGGGGCTAGAAACACCCCAAAAAAGGGCTCAAGAGGGACTCATTCAAGCTCAAAAAAGCCTAGAACTGTCTCTAAAACTCTCCCCTGAGAGTTCTGAGGTGGCTGGTCAGAGTGAGCCATCTGTGCCGTCAGGTGTTGCAACTGTTTCCAACACTGCAGCAGCTGTCTGTTACTTTAGAGATTTTTTCCTCAACCATATTGGGGTTGGAGCAGAGAACAGCGACTTTAATTGCATCCCAGAATGGAACTAAGCGCGATAGGTCCCCTTCTTTTACCCGGGACCCTCAAATGGAGAAACCAGGGACAGGAGAATAATTTCTCTCAGGGGACCAGGAATAGGCTGATGACTCCTCTTCTGAGGAGTCAAATGTGGAAGGATCAGGTTCACAATCTGAAAGATTGATGGTACAATCTCTTACTGAATTAGTCTGCTCCACATTCATGCTACCTTTAACTGAGTCGGTCGATAAGCCTACTTGTTTGGGTTCACTAAAGCCCCCCCAAGCTGTTCATGCTTTTGCTATCCATTCATTGCTGGAAAAGCTTATGTATTCTGAGTGGGATCACCCAGATAAGCAATTTTACCCTCCTGAAATGTTTTTAACACTTTATCGTATGGAGGAAAAATTTAATAAGAAATGGGAAATTCCAGAAATTGACGCTGCTATATCCTCTGTGAATAAAAGTTTGACTTGTCCGGTAGACAATGCTCAAATGCTAAGGGTCCAATGGATAAGAAGTTGGAACTCCTATTAAAAAACACTTTTTCTCTGGCAGGTTCAGTAACTCAGCCTGCGCTGGCAGCAATTGGTGTATGTCAATCCTTGAGAGACCAGTTTAAACAGGTACTCAAGATTATTCCTGATCAGCAGGCCCAAGAGTTGGCCGAGCTACCAGTGGTGTTATGTTTGCAATAGATGCTATAAGAGATTCTATTCTCAAGGCCTCACGCCTTACGCTTGGGCTGCTGCATATGCGTAGAATACTATGGTTGAAAAATTGGTCAGCCGAAGCGCCATGCAAAAAGCTCCTGACTAGTTTTCCCTTTCGTGGTGAGCGGGCTGTTTGGGGATGATCTGGATAAATACATCTAAAGAATTTTCTAATGGAAAGAGTTCTCTTTTGCCAGTTAGGAAAAGGAGTAAGCGTATTTCATTTAAACAAGTTTCTTCTCCAGTGCCCGGGGCATCAGCTTCCAGGCAGTCTCTATGGCCTCCACCGTCAAATTCAAGAGGTAAACCTCAGAGTCAACCCCAGGGACAAAAAGGTCCTGGGGAAGGTAGCCTGCAAAACGGAGTACTAAGGCCTCCTTATGAGGGGGCTCCCCCGTTCGCTCGAGTGGGGGGAAGACTTCTGCAGTTCTCAAGGATCTGGCAGGAAGAGTGTCGAGACAAATGGGTGGCCTCCTCAATTTCTCAAGTTCTGAAATTATTTATCTTTGTCTTATTTTTTTACATCACAGAAACCTGACATTTTAACAGGGGTGTGCAGACTTTTTATATCTACTGTAGCTTTAGGGGTATGTTAGGGACTGTTTATAAATTAAATAATGCCAGTTTAGGATATGTCAAAAGCAAACAGCCCAGCTTATTTACTTGGGCTTAGGAATTAATTTTTGAACTGGTGCAGTTTTTCTCTTGTGTAAACATCATTGGTCATATTTGAGTTAGTTATAACATGTGAGTAGCTGGGCTTAGTTCAGCAAGACAAGTATCCCACTTTTGCTTGCAATGGCTTGACCATCTTTTTGAAGAGGGGGGGGCGCAATGTGACGGAAGAAGCGGGCTTAGCGCTGCGTTGGCGTCCTGCAACATCTAGTGCGCGAGTATGTTTTAAAAACATTTTTGCTGGCTGCAGTTGTCAGAGGGACACGAGCAAAAAGGGGCATGTAAGAGATTGATGACACAGGCATTCCCTTGACACATTTACTAATGGTATCAGGCTGAGCGTTAATAGCAGTGGCTGGACTATTGCTCAAGCACTGGATGCAATTTCCTCTGGTAGTACCTCTGCATTTGTGCATCGGGCTATGGTCAGAAGGGGGGCTAGAAACACCCCAAAAAAGGGCTCAAGAGGGACTCATTCAAGCTCAAAAAAGCCTAGAACTGTCTCTAAAACTCTCCCCTGAGAGTTCTGAGGTGGCTGGTCAGAGTGAGCCATCTGTGCCGTCAGGTGTTGCAACTGTTTCCAACACTGCAGCAGCTGTCTGTTACTTTAGAGATTTTTTCCTCAACCATATTGGGGTTGGAGCAGAGAACAGCGACTTTAATTGCATCCCAGAATGGAACTAAGCGCGATAGGTCCCCTTCTTTTACCCGGGACCCTCAAATGGAGAAACCAGGGACAGGAGAATAATTTCTCTCAGGGGACCAGGAATAGGCTGATGACTCCTCTTCTGAGGAGTCAAATGTGGAAGGATCAGGTTCACAATCTGAAAGATTGATGGTACAATCTCTTACTGAATTAGTCTGCTCCACATTCATGCTACCTTTAACTGAGTCGGTCGATAAGCCTACTTGTTTGGGTTCACTAAAGCCCCCCCAAGCTGTTCATGCTTTTGCTATCCATTCATTGCTGGAAAAGCTTATGTATTCTGAGTGGGATCACCCAGATAAGCAATTTTACCCTCCTGAAATGTTTTTAACACTTTATCGTATGGAGGAAAAATTTAATAAGAAATGGGAAATTCCAGAAATTGACGCTGCTATATCCTCTGTGAATAAAAGTTTGACTTGTCCGGTAGACAATGCTCAAATGCTAAGGGTCCAATGGATAAGAAGTTGGAACTCCTATTAAAAAACACTTTTTCTCTGGCAGGTTCAGTAACTCAGCCTGCGCTGGCAGCAATTGGTGTATGTCAATCCTTGAGAGACCAGTTTAAACAGGTACTCAAGATTATTCCTGATCAGCAGGCCCAAGAGTTGGCCGAGCTACCAGTGGTGTTATGTTTGCAATAGATGCTATAAGAGATTCTATTCTCAAGGCCTCACGCCTTACGCTTGGGCTGCTGCATATGCGTAGAATACTATGGTTGAAAAATTGGTCAGCCGAAGCGCCATGCAAAAAGCTCCTGACTAGTTTTCCCTTTCGTGGTGAGCGGGCTGTTTGGGGATGATCTGGATAAATACATCTAAAGAATTTTCTAATGGAAAGAGTTCTCTTTTGCCAGTTAGGAAAAGGAGTAAGCGTATTTCATTTAAACAAGTTTCTTCTCCAGTGCCCGGGGCATCAGCTTCCAGGCAGTCTCTATGGCCTCCACCGTCAAATTCAAGAGGTAAACCTCAGAGTCAACCCCAGGGACAAAAAGGTCCTGGGGAAGGTAGCCTGCAAAACGGAGTACTAAGGCCTCCTTATGAGGGGGCTCCCCCGTTCGCTCGAGTGGGGGGAAGACTTCTGCAGTTCTCAAGGATCTGGCAGGAAGAGTGTCGAGACAAATGGGTGGCCTCCTCAATTTCTCTAGGATACAAACTAGAGTTCCGAGAGTCCCCGTCTCCTCGTTTTCTCAGAGCAAACATTCCCAGGGTTCCAGGAAATAAGAAGTCTCTTTCAAGCATTGTACCATCTTTTGTCTCAAAAGGTGATATTGGTGGTCCCCATGGAAGAGCAGGGATTGGGGTTTTATTCAAACATTTTTACGGTTCCAAAACTAAATGGTGATGTCAGACCCTTTCTGGATCTCAAAGATCCTTCTATTCGACTTTGCATGAGATTGCTGGGGAAAATGGCTTCATTCGAGGCCGTTCCTTATGCTCAATTTCATTCGAGACTACTGTCCTGTTGGCTTGGAACAAGAAGGTCCAAGCTCTAGACTTCCCAATGCGTTTGTCTGCAAAGGTGCGCCAGAGCCTCAGTTGGTAAGCCAAGAATCTGCAGAAGGGAAAATACTTTCTACCAGTTACCTGGAAGGTGGTAACAACCGATGCCAGCCTATTGGGTTGGGAAGCAGTCCTAGAACAAGCGACTGTCCATGGGAAATGGTCCAAATCAGAAATGACTTGGCCCATCAATATTCTAGAGACTCAGGCAGCATGCCTGGCCCTGAGGGCCTGGATGTTCAGGCTACGGAATTGTCCTGTCAGGATCCAATCCAACAATGCCACAGCAGTGGCCTAAATCAATCACCAAGGGGGCACGAGAAGTTGTGCGGCCCAGAAGAGGTGAATCCTATCCTAACTTGGGCAGAAAACAATAGCAGTCTTCATTCCAGGGATAGAGAATTGGCAGGCGGACTACTTGGTATTTCCGTGGAATCAGTTTTCACTGATTTATGCATTCCCTCCTGTTACGCTGCTTCCATGACTTCTTCGCAGGATCAAGCAGGGAGGAAAGTCAGTGATTCTTGTGGCCCAGGAGATCTTGGTATGCAGAGATCATAAAGATGGCGCTAGGGGATCATGATCTCCATTCCCACTGGATGCTTGTTAAGGGGAAACATGTCGGGTGGAGCATGAGCCTGTGACATCAACATGCTGAACAGCTGATTGTTAGACACTGCGGCTGATTCAAATCTGCTTTTCTTACCTGCTTGAATTTATGGACTTTGTATGATTTGTTTTTTAAATAAATACCTTTGCTGGAACATTCTGCACCATGAAGCCCTCTTGTATTCCTCCTTACATGAGAATACTCAGATCCTGGCTTTTATGAGAGTGTCCCGGAGAGTGAAGTTTTGTCCTGGCTGATTCCTGGATAAACACGTGGATTCCTCTCTGCTTTCAATCACTGCAATTTCACCTGCCGGCAGGCTAATGCACAAGCGCTTCTGATCTCTATCATTTAAGATTCAACGGATCTGGTAAGCAGTTTGTATTTGCATTTTATGCTCCGTATTCCAGATGATTCGAATGAATATGTGTCGTCCTTTTCTAGATTAAGTGAAGAAATTTTGCATCTCCTAAATTTTGAAGGATCATTTTGGGATATTCTGTTTTTGGTCAATTCACTTTTGGTTTTATTCATTTATTTTTTATATCACATGGACTATTTTTGTTTTTTGATACACCACTCAATTTTTCATATTATCATGTTTTAGAGAATTTGTTCACAGCAATAATTATTATTTGTAGCGGTCTCTTTGCACATTTTTTTCTTTTTTAATATATTCTGCAAGAAGGGTATCAGAGTTGGCTGCTGTTTCTTGTAAAGCGCCATATTTTATTATTCTCAAGGATAATGTTGTATTGCGTCCTCATCCTATTTCCACCAAAGGTAGTATCAGGTTCTCATCTAAACGAGGATATTGTTCTGCCTTCGTTTTTCCCAGAACCCTGTTCTGCGGAAGAAAAATCACTACATTCTCGTGATGTCGTGAGAGCTGTCAGTCTACTTTAAGGCGACTGCTCAGATTCGGAAAACGGATGTTTTGTTTGTGTTGCCTGAAGGTCCTAAAAGAGGACAGGCAGCATCGAAATCTACTATTTCTAAATGGATTCGACAAGTAATTGTTCAAGCTTATGGTTTAAAGAGGAAAATTCCACCTTTTCGAATTAAAGCGCACTCCACCAGGGCTGTTAGTGCTTCCTGGGCAGTGCATCACCAAGCTTCCATGGCTCAAATCTGCAAGGCCGCAACTTGGTCTTCTGTCAATACATTTACCAGATTATATCAAGTGGATTAAAAAGGTCATGAGGATATCGCCTTTGGGCGCAGTGTGCTGCAAGTAGCAGTATAAGCCCTCTGGTCTCTTGGTGCCCTCATTTTGTTGTCTCCCTCCCTTCAGTTGGCATTGCTCTGGGACATGCCACATGGTCACTACTATGTCTCTGTGTTCTGTGATGTACAATTAAGAAAATATGATTTTTATAACCGCTTACCTATAAAATTTTCTTTTTCTTTAATGTGCATCACGGGACACAGAGGTCCCTCCCTTCTTTCTGGTATACACGTGTATTGCTTTGCTACAAAAACTGAGGTACTCCCAGTAGTGGATGGGGTTATATAGGGAAAGAACTTCCTGTCTTAGGGTGTGCCAGTGTCCATCACCTGAAGGTGGCCTATAACCCACATAGTAACTACTATGGCTCTGTGTCCTGTGATGTACTTCAAAGTAAAGGATTTTACAGGTAAGCTATTATAAAAATCCTATTTTTTCAACGGGAGCGCGGTGCAACACTTAGTTTTTGCTGCCTCTATTGGAGGTCTCTAGCTGGGTGGGTATTTTGTTGTGGGAGGCCTATTATTGCTGGCTGCAGGAGATCTTTTTTACTGCTTTTCTTAATATAGTTCACAAATTTTATACAATTTACTAGTATAACCACAAATGTTACTTGGTTCTGTATTCTCTAAAAGGGGCAGTACTGGGAGGTGGGTATGGGGTGAAACCAGGGAACGGTGCTTGGAAATGGATGGTGGGTGTAGACAAGGGGTGACTCGGAAGAGGAGGGTTCCTGTACCTATTCTCTGAGGAGAAAAAAAACCCTGGTCTGAAGTATAGGTGTATGTTCCACTTCAATTTTGCTAAAATATATTCCATCTATTTAGAAACTATTACAGAGCAAATTCTTCATCTTAAGCCCTGCTCCATTGAAGGGACTCAGCTCTCCTGCACACACACCAACCTCTCGGAGGCAGTCAGCACGTTTCAGCACTGCCGGCAAAAGCATCCTGGCTAATAAATCTGCATTAAAACCGTTTTCTCTCTCAGTGACTAAAATGAATGTTAGGTAAGTAAAGCAACCTTTATGTGGTCATTTTCTTATCAACCTAATATACAGTACATACAGTATTTATTTCTTTAGCTGTCAACTCTGAATACAAGGTCTTTCCATGCCTATGCTGCATAACAGAAAAAGTTTCATTCTCTTGGCCATCTGCTCCAAAATTATTCCTGGCTCAAAACAGCTACCAACTGGAGCTCACAAATGCACAACTCTCCCCACCCTCCGTGGCATCACTCTTTTTAATCAGACACCTATCATTCTAGTTTAGTGAAAACTTGGCTTGGAGTGATGGTTAGGGAGCCCTCCTTCCCTTTTTCTTGGTAGACTAGAGCAGAGCAAAGTAGTGGGTAGTCAGAGGACTTAAAGGAGTTGTAAAGGCAGAAGGATTTTTATCTTAATGCATTAAGATAAAAAACCTTCTGTGTGTAGCAGCACCCCCCTAATTACCAGAGCCAGAGCAGCAGCACCATTGGCTCCCGTGGCTGTCAATCAAAGTCAGTCAGCCAATCAGGGGGGAGAGGGGGCGGGGCCAGGTCAGGGCCTCTGCTGGCTGACGGGTGCTCAAAGGAGGGAGAGGTAAGGAGCGGCAAAGAGGGACCTGAGAAGAGAGGGATCCGGGCTGCTCTGTGCAAAACCAACTGCACAGAGGAGGTAAGTATACCATATTTGTTGTTTTAAAAAAAAAAAAAAAAAAAAAAAGCCTTTACATTCACTTTAAAATACAATACAGGTGGAAAAAAGCATGAATCAACGTTAAAGTGTTTAACCTAAAAAAAACAAAAAACAAATCATGTTCCATTAACCACTTCAGCCCTGGAGGATTTTACCCCCTTCCTCACCAGAGCACTTTTTGCGATTCGGCACTGCGTCGCTTTAACTGACAATTGCGCGGTCGTGCGACGTGGCTCCCAAACGAAATTGACGTCATTTTTTCCCACAAATAGAGATTTCTTTTGGTGGTATTTGATCACCTCTGCGGTTTTAATTTTTTGCACTATAAACAAAAAAAATAGCGACAATTTTTAAAAAAAAAACACTATTTTGTACTTTTTGCTATAATAAATATCCCCAAAAAATATATTAAAAAAAATGATTTCCTCAGTTTAGGCCGATACATATTCTTCTACATATTTTTGGTAAAAAAACAACGCAATAAGCGTTTATTGATTAGTTTGCACAAAAGTTATAGCGTCTACAAAATAGTGGATGGTTTTATGGCATTTTCATTGATTTTTTTTTTTTATTAGTAATGGCGGCGATCAGCAATTTTTATCATGACTGCGACATTATGGCGGACACATGGGACAATTTTGACACATTTTTGGGACCATTGGCATTAATACAGCGATCAATGCTAAAAAATTGCATTGATTACTGTAAAAATGTCATTGGCAGTGAAGGGGTTAACTACTAGGTGGCGCTGTAGGGGTTAAGTGTGGCCTAGGGAGTGATTCTAACTGTGGGGGGAGGGGCTGTGTGTGACACATCACTGATCACCTCTCCCGATTTACAGGGAGGTGTGATCAGCGACAGTGTCATTAGGCAGAAAGGGGAGATGCTTGTTTACATTAGCATCTCCCTGTTCTTCCTCATCGTGGTATCCCCGTGGACATTGAGTCCGCGGGACCCGCGATCATGGTCACGGAGCTCCGGGCGGGTGCGCGCACGTGCCAGCAAGACGCCTCTTAAAGGGCAATGTACAGGTACGTTAATCTGCCTGTACGTGCCCTTCTGCCGCAGTATATCTGCGTGAGGCGGTCGGGAAGTGGTTACTGGATGTTCTACAGCACAGTGCTTGTTCTGTGTAATTTGGCCCTCTGTAACACCTAAAAAACCTGGCTGATCCTGCCTGCCTATATACCCTCCCCCCTGCAAACTGACCACAGTGTATCATGGCTGCTGAACCCTAATACCGTGGTCATTTTACTTGCCTCCGTCATCTGCAGCCTTGCTCTGACCTCTCCTCCCTCCCTGCCTGTCGGCTCGTGTCAACGCCCGCCCGCTTTGCTCCTGCTGCTCCCATAATAACTATAAAATTAATCCCATCCACTCTGCAATATAACGTTATGTGCCCCTGTGTCTGTGTTATATAAAAAATATGCTGATCTGTACCTATATCAGAGCGGCACATGGCACTCACGTGACTCCTCGGCTCTCTCTCTCCTCTTCCCTCTCCTCCTCTGATGAGGTCAACGGGAGTGCTTTGCCCCGCCCCTGCTGGAGCTGTCAGCTGAGAAGAGAGCCGAGGAGTCACGTGATCGCCGGGAGCTACTGATATAGGCACAGATTGGCATTTTTAATATAACACGGGCACAGGGATACATATCTTTATGTTACAGAGGGGATGGGAGGATTTTATCGAAGTGGCTTAACAACCACTTTAATGTAAATCCAGTTCCCATCTGAGAGTTATCAATTTGCATATTCACCATGCCTCTTTTTCTTAAAGCCGTCTCCTCCTCTCACACTTACACACACACACTTTGCCCATTCCTTTATACATGTTTCTATTCTTACTTTTATTGGAAACACCAACTAAAGCATTGTCAAGTAAGACGTTTCTCCTTTTAACCCCTACACGATCCAGTCCTCTTTTGAATCACCGAATCAGAGTAATCCCTTTTGAGCTATTCAGACATTAATGCTGTTAAATTTGTTGTGAAAGGCACTGACAGAGGAACAGTTCCGCCAAGATTGTGTAAAGTCTCAAACCGGGATCTCATGATGATGTGGGATGGGTGACAACTAGTAGCGTAAAGAGTTGTATTTCCCGAGTATTGCTTGCTATAGGTGCAGGTGTGAATAGCAGCTGTATTTTCATCACCCCTCAAAGTGATGTCCAGGAAAGCAATGCTCAGGGAATCAAAAGATGCAGTAGACTGAAGATTACACTGATTATTCTTGACACAACCAACAAAATCCTTAAAAGAGTTGTAAAGTTTCAAGGTTTTTCACCTTAATGCATTCTATGCATTAAGGTGAAAATCCTTGTGTGCTGCAGCTGCCCCCCCTTTTTCTTGCCTGAACCCGATCGTTCCAGCGATGACCACAAGCCCAGTAGATCCAGCCGCTGTCTCGGGTCCTCAATGGAAAGATTGATAGCTGTCAATCAAAACCAGTGACACGGTGGGCTGGGCAAAGTCCTGCTGTCTGTGCTGCAGGAATCGGGAGCGTGCCTGCATGGATGCCCCCATGGAAAGTGGCTCTCTGAGGGGGCACCCAATGAAGAGGAGAAGCCAGGAGCGCCACTGGGGGACCCCAGAAAAAGAGGATCGGGGCTGCTCTGTGCAAAACCCTTACACAGAGAAGGTAAATATAACATAACATGTTTGTTAACCACTTGCCGACCGCCTAACGCAGATATACTGCGGCAGAATGGCACGGGCAGGCAAAATCATGTACCTGGTACGTAATCTGCTTCCCGCGGGCAGGGGATGCGTCCGTCCGCCCCCCCCCCCCCCCCCCCCGGTGCCTGAGGCGGTCGGCTTCGTTAGGGAAGACCACTCATTCGTGGCCACCCCCTCGTGAGATCGCTCCCAATGAATGAAAATCTTCCTCTGCTGCTGTAGAGGAAGTGATGTCATCTCTCCTCGAGTCGGTATTTTCCGTTCCAACGCCGAGGAGAGAAGACATCTGAGTAAGTGCACAGCACTACACATACAGTAAAACCCACTAGGCACACATTTCACCCCCCCCCCCCCGTTACAGTGACACCAATAGCAGTTTGTTTGTTTTTCTGATTATTGAATTTTTGCATTGGTGTCAGTTTGTGACAGTTATAAGTGGTAGGGTAGTTAGTGGTAGCCCCCTTTAGGGCTAGGATACCCTCCTAACCCCCCAAATAAAGTTTTAACCCCTTGATCACCCCCCGTCGCCAGTGTCACTAGGCGATCGTTTTTCTGATTGCTGTATTAGTGTCACTGGTGACGCTAGTTAGGGAGGTAAATATATAGGTTCGCCGTCAGCCTTTTATAGCATCAGGGACCCCCATATACTACCTAATAAAGGTTTTAACCCCTTGATTGCCCACTAGTTAACCCTCATCAGTGATCACCGTATAACTATTACGGGTGACACTGGTTAGTTTTTTTATAGTGTCAGGGCACCCTCTGTTTATTACCTAATAAAGGTTTAACCCCCCGATCGCCTAGCGGTGGTATAAATTGGGTTATAGGGTCTGTGTCCCCCCAGGTTAGTGCCATTAGCGCTAACGCCCACGCAGGCACCATACACCTCCCTTAGTAGTATAGTATCCGAACGGATCAATATCTGATCCGATCAGATCTATACTAGCGTCCCCAGCAGTTTAGGGTTACCGAAAATGCAGTGTTAGCGGGATCAGCCCAGATACCTGCTATCACCTGCGTTTTGCCCCTCCGTCCAGCCCACCCAAGTGCAGTATCGATCGATCACTGTCACTTACAAAACACTAAATGCATAGCTGCAGCGTTTGCAGTCAGGCCTGATCCCTGCGATCGCTAACAGTTTTTTTGGTAACGTTTTGGTGAACTGGCAAGCACCAGCGGCCTAGTACACCCCGGTCGTAGTCAAACCAGCACTGCAGTAACACTTGGTGACGTGGCGAGTCCCATAAGTGCAGTTCAAGCTGGTGAGGTGGCAAGCACAAGTAGTGTCCCGCTGCAACCAAGAAGAAGACAAACACAGGCCCGTCGTGCCCATAATGTCCTTCCTGCTGCATTTGCCAATCCTAATTGGGTACCCACCACTTCTGCAGCACCCGTACTTCCCCCATTCACATCCCCAACCAAATGCAGTCGGCTGCATGAGAGGCATTTTCTTTATGTCCTCCCGAGTGCCCCTACCCAATGAACCCCCCTAAAAAAGATGTTGTGTCTGCAGCAAGCGCGGATATAGGCGTGGCACCCATTATTATTGTCCCTCCTGTCCTGACAATCCTGGTCTTTGCATTGGTGAATGTTTTGAACGCTACCATACACTAGTTGAGTATTAGGGTAGGGTACAGCATTGCACAGACTAGGCACACTTTCACAGGGTCTCCCAAGATGCCATCGCATTTTGAGAGACCCGAACCTGGAACCGGTTACAGTTATAAAAGTCACAATTACAAAAAAAAAGTGTAAAAAAAACACAAAAAAATATATAAAATAAAAAAACAAAAATAGTTGTCGTTTTATTGTTCTCTCTCTTTATTCTCTCTCTATTGTTCTGCTCTTTTTTACTGTATTCCATTCTGCAATGTTTTATTGTTATGTTTTATCATGTTTGCTTTTCAGGTATGCAATTTTTTATACTTTACTGTTTACTGTGTTTTATTGTTAACCATATTTTTGTTTTCAGGTACGCCATTCAGCTGCAGCGCGGATTTATTTATCTTGACAGCAACAGAGTTTGCTCCCACGATACTTAAAGCCGTGACTCCAGCACTGTCGGTGGTGATATATGCAGAAGCATGGGGGCAGCAGGGGCGGATGAGCGATTTGCTCCTAACTTTTGGGGCGGATGCCCCCATGCTTCGGCATATATAAATGGTGCATGTATGCCCATCATTAGAAGTGGGTGGATGAAGGAAGGTATTCTAATGGTGGGTATTCTCACCAATCAATCTTTTTTCATTCAGCCCACAGGCTGCATGAAAAAAAAGATTACAATATATGCCCAACAAGGACCAGCAACGTACTGGTATGTTGCTGGACTTTGAGTGGTTATACCAGAAAGATGCCTGCAGGTTTAGGTGTCATCTTGGTATCATTCTTTTCAACCAGCGGTCGGCTTTCATGTAAAAGCAATCCTAGCAGCTAATTAGTCTCTAGACTGCTTTTACAAGCAGTGGGAGGGAATGTCCCCCCCCCCTCCCACCATCTTCCATGTTTTTCTCTGGCTCTCCTGTCGCAACAGGGAACCTGAGAATGCAGCCGGTGATTCGACCAGCTGACCATAGAGCTGATCAGAGACCAGAATGGCTCAAATCATCTCTATGGCCTAAGAAACCAGAAGCTACGAGCATTTCATGACTTAGGTTTCGCCGGATGTAAACAGCGCCATTGGGAAAGCATTTTATCACACTGATCTTGGTGTGGTCAGATGCTTTGAGGGCAAAGGAGAGATCTAGGGTCTAATAGACCCCATTTTTTTCAAAAAAGAGTATCTGTCACTATCTATTGCTATCATAGGCGATATTTACATTCCCTGACATAAACAATAAAAATGATTAAAAAAAAAAAAAATGAAAGGAACAGTTTAAAAATAAGATTAGAAAGCAAAAAAATTATAAAGAAAAAAAAAAAAAAAGCACCCCTGTCCCCCCCTGCTCTCGCGCAAAGGCGAACGCAAACGTTGGTCTGGCGTCAAATGTGAACAGCAATTGCACCATGCATGTGAGGTATCACCACGAAGGTCAGATCGAGGGCAGTAATTTTAGCAGTAGACCACCTCTGTAAATCTAAAGTGGTAACCTGTAAAGGCTTTTAAAGGCTTTTAAAAATGTTTGTAGTTTGTCGCCACTGCACATTTGTGCGCAATTTTAAAGCATGTCATGTTTGGTATCCATGTACTCGGCCTAAGATCATCTTTTTATTTCATCAAACATTTGGGTAATATAGTGTGTTTTAGTGCATTAAAATTTAAAAAAGTGTGTTTTTTCCCCAAAAAATGCGTTTGAAAAATTGCTGCGCAAATACTGTGTGAAAAAAAATGAAACACCCATCATTTTAATCTGCGGGGCATTTGCCTTAAAAAAAATATATTGTTTGGGGGTTCAAAGTAATTTTCTTGCAAAAAAAATATTTTTTCCTGTAAACAAATAGTGTCAGAAAGGGCTTTGTCTTCAAGTGGTTAGAAGAGTGGGTGATGTGTGACATAAGCTTCTAAATGTTGTGCATAAAATGCGGGGACAGTTCAAACCCCACCCCCCCCAAATGACCCCATTTTGGAAAATAGACACCCCAAGCTATTTGCTGAGAGGCATGTCGAGTCCATGGAATATTTTATATTGTGACACAAGTTACGTTTCAAAAACAAATGAGAGCTGCAAAATACTCACCATGCCTCTCAGCAAATAGCTTGGGTTGTCTACTTTCCAAAATGGGGTCATTTGGGGGGGGGGGGGGGGTGTTGTGCCATCTTGGCATTTTATGGCCTTCGAAACTGTGACCGGTAGTGAGGAGTGAAATCAAAAATTTACGCCCTTAGAAATCCTGAAGGCGGTGATTGGTTTTCGGTGCCCGTACGCAGCTAGGCTCCCAAAAAGTCCCACACAGTTAAAGCGACGCAGTGCCAAATTGTAAAAAGTACTCTGGTCAGGAAGGGGGGGTAAATCCTTCCGGGGTTGAAGTGGTTTAAAAAAAACAAAAAGAACCTTTACAATCACTTTTAAGTAAAGTGTCATCCCCATCCCACACCATCAGCAGATCATCTATATAGTTCCCATACCCAGCTGTTTTTCCCATACCATACCCAGCTATGTTCTCATACCCAGCTATGTTGTTAGGAGAAAGGAGACTGGGCTCCTCCCACCAGACCATATATAGATTCGCTATTGAGGGGGAAAATCGGGCCCCAATCTATGCCTCGCAGCGCTGGACATAAAGACAATCATCAAAAGAAAATGATTATGGGACAGCAGAAACTTAACACCCATCATTAGTTGGCCGATTTTATTATTTCGATTAATCAGATAAAAACCTCAAAGTGTGGTATATAATTTATTTATTATGTTAAGTTTAAAAAAAAAAAAAACATTTTATTCTTGAATATATGCAGTGTTAAATATAATTAACCAGCTATATGGTTGGGGAAGAAAAAACAAATCCACTCCTGAGAAAACCAAGAGATGCACTATATTGTGAAAAGTATTGTGACGCCTTCCTTTACGCGCACATGAACTTTAACCACTTAAAGACCAGCCTCGTTTTGAATTTTAGGTGTTTAAAACTGTTTTTTTTTTGCTAGAAAATTACTTCGAACCCCCAAACATTATATATTGTTTTTTTTTCTTACACCCTAGAGAATAAAATGGCGGTCATTGCAATACTTTTTTTTCACACCGTATTTTTGCAGCGGTCTTACAAGCTCACTTTTTTTTGAAAAAAATCACTTTTTTGAATAAAAAAATAAGACAACAGTAAAGTTAGCCCAATTCTTTTTTTATATTAGATAATATATTTAGATAATGTTACGCCTAGTAAATTGATACCCAACATGTCATGCTTCAAAATTGTGCCCGCTCGTGGAATGGCGTCAAACTTTTGCCGTCAAAAATCTCCATAGGCGACGTTTAAAAAATTCTACAGGTTGCATGTTTTGCGTTACAGAGGAGGTCTAGGGCTAGAATTATTGCTCTCGCTCTAACGATCTTGGCTATATCTCACATGTGTGGTTTGACCACCGTTTTCATATGCGGGCGCTACTCACGTATGCGTTCTCTTCTACGCGCAAGCTTGTAGGGACGGGGCGTTTTAAATTTTTTTTTCTCTTTATTTTCTTTATTTTTACACTGTTTCTTTAGAGAGATCTGGTGTCAAAAAGTCCTCAGATCTCATATTTGGACTTAAATGCAATAAAAAAAAAAAAAGTCATTTGAAAAAATTACATTGAAAAAAATGTGGCTTTAAGAGGTATGGACGGAAGTGACGTTTTAACGTCGCTTCCGTCCTGCAGTGTCATGGAGATGGGTGGGGGCCATCTTCCTTTCACTCGTTTCCATGCACAGTTTGGGAACGGACGCCTCCGCTCCATTCTTCCAGAAGCTCATTTGTGAGGTCAGGCATTGATGTTGGACAAGAAGGCCTGGCTCGCAGTCTTCGCTCTAATTCATCCCAAAGGTGTTCTAATGGGTTGAGGTCAGGACTGTGCAGGCATAGAATGCATTAATATTAATTAAACTTCTGTCCGTAGAAGCACTTTTTATATCACTTCTTTCTCCTGCCCAGGACTACATGTCCCATGAGGCATTGCTCCTCGCACATTCACAAGCTCTCAGGCACTTGCTGACCTGTATGAATGGTGTACTGCGGTGTATGTGTGCTTCACTGTATTTTCCGATATGTAAATAAATAATGCATTCTGTATGCAGGCCAACTTCTTGGCTGACCAACTAACCGATTATGAAAATAGTTGACTACTTGTTGATTATTGTTTCATCCAATTGAACATAATCCGAGACTCACTGTACTATTATGCTTTTATGTTACGGAGTTATACAATTGCCATTGAGCTGATAATGAATAAATGAAGAATTTGCAAATACACACACTTGTTAAAGTACTAATAAAATAAAAAGCACATGCAGCCATTTATTAGGTATGCATGATGAAACAAATAGAAGAATTACATTTTTGTATAACCTAAATAAGTTATTTAATTTCCCTCAGGTTTTCAGAAACCACAAAGGATAATGAGCACAAGCGCTCTTTGATAAAGACACCTGCTAGAAAGTCCTCCTGCTTTGAAACACCAGAAAAGGAAGCAAAAAGAAGCTTGCCACTGCAAGCAATTGAATCGATGGCGGATGCAAATAAAAGTTTACTACTGTGTGAGAGTGATCTGAAATCTGAATTTAGCAAAATCTCACAACACAAAAATCAGTCTGATGAAAATAAAATGAATCAGCCAGGTATGTATATCATCAGGGTAGATCCTGCATAGTTTGAACCTAGAATGTTTTTCTGATCTGTATAAAACAGTAACTCCTGAATCTAAATCATTGTGGAAAATTTCCAGAAGCTAATTTAAATGGACCTTTGAGGACAGTTGTCTTGTTTTTAATAGTTTAAGTGATTGTAAAGTCTTGTTTAAAAAAATAACAAACATGTTATACTTCATCTGTGCAGTTGGTTTTGCACAGAGAAGCCTAGAGCCTCCTCTTCTCCACTTCGAAAGACGGCTGCAGCGCGGACGCTATCTGCCGGGTGGCCGTAACTGGACGTCCTGCTGTTTACTTCCGCGATGCGCGCTGGCGCGTATCGCGGAAGTTCTGTGCTGGCCATGTCCCTTGGACACAGCCAGTCACAGATCGCCATAAACGGCCAATCACAGCGGCCGTTTACAGTGTGATCGGCGGTGCCAATGGGAGATGATCTCATATGTAAACATATGAGATCATCTCTCATCGCCGGCTCTCCCTCCTCACACAGACGGCGTGTGAGGAGGGAGAGCGAACCGATGCAGCGGTCAGTGAAAAAAAACAAAAAAAAAGTCACGTCAGTGCCATCTATCCCCTCTGTCATCTGCCATCTGTCCCCACCATCATCTGTCATCAGTGCCACATATTAGTGCCATCTGTCATCAGTGCCACATATTAGTGCCATCTGTCATCAGGGCCACCTGTCAGTGTCACTTGCCATTTGTTATCAGTGCCATCTGTCATCAGTGCCACGTATTAGTGCCATCTGTCATCAGTGCCACGTATTAGTGCCATCTGTCATCAGTGTCATCAGTGCCACCTGCCATCAGTGTCACATGTCAGTGTCCTGGTGCTCCAGGGCCTTCAAAAGTGTAATAGTTAGTCAACAAGTTAGATGTGTCATTTATGCTCCTAGAACACGTTTTGGGCCTCTCTATGTGGCCAGACAGTGAAAAAGTCCCACACATGTGGTATTGTAATACTCAGGAGGAGTAGCAGAATGTATTTTGGGGTGTTCTTTGTGGTATACACATGCCATGTGAGAGAAATAACCTATTACAATGACAATTTTGTGGAAAAAAAAAATCTTCATTTTGCAAAGAATTGTGGGAAAAAATGAGAACATCAAAAAGCTCACCATGCATCTTACTAAATACCTTGGATTGTCTACTTTCAAAAAAGGGGTCATTTGGGGGTTATTTGTACTTTTCTGACTTGTTCGGGTCGCAAGAAATTAGATAGTCCACCAGTACATCAAGCGTGATCAATTTTTTATGATCTGCACCACAGCTTGTAGACTCTCTAACTTTCACACGGACCAAATAATATCCACTAATTTTGGTTATTTTTTTACCAAAGATATGTAGCAGTAAAATTGTGGCCAAAATTTATGAAGAAAAATTATTTGCTAAATTTTATCACAGAAACTAAGAAAAATGCGTTTTTTTTTCAAAATTTTCGGTCTTTTTTCATTTATAGAGCAAAAAATAAAAAATTCAGAGGTGATCAAATGCCTCCAAAAGAAAGCTCTATTTGTATGAAAAAAAAGAACAAAAAATTAATTTGGGTACAGTATTACATGACTGAGTAATTGTCATTCAAAGTGTGAGAGCGCTGAAAGCTGAAAATTGGTCTGGGCAGGAGGGGGGGTTTAAGTGCCCAGTAGGCCAGTGGTTAAGGGACATTGAACTGCAGCTTCTTTTGTATTTTGTATATAAGCTTTGTGCAAAACAAATTTTACAGAAATGCACAAAGGGGAAAAAGGATCAGGTGTACAAGAAGGTGCTGAGATCCTAATCCAGAGGGCTGCAACACACCATATCCGTTTGCCAACCACATAACCTAGTTATAGGGCAGCAGATTGGCAATCCTGCACCGGATCAACATACTAGGTACATGTGATCTCCACGCTCCCGGGCAAGGGGTGTGAGCCCGAAGGCCTAGCGGTTCTGTAATAGTAATGGAAACAAATGGCTAACCGCACACCAAAATGTAGAAGAAATTGTGTGAATTATAACATCAAAGAGCATAGCATTTAAAATAGTACATACACAGCTGAAATAAGTGAGTACTTAATTATGCTGATCAACCGTCCTCTATGGCTCCTGCAATGAATCATGCCAGGACCAAAGAAGACAACACATACATTTAGGGCTGCAACTAACGATTATTTTCATAATCGATTAGTTGGCCGATTGTTGTTTCGATTAATCGGTTAATAACCTTTAAAAAAAAAAAGTATGGTGTATAATTTAGTTAATATGTAAAGTTTTAAAAAAAGGCAATTTATTCTTAAATATTTCTATGCAGTGGTAAATATAACCAACCAACTATATGGTTAGCGAGCAAAATATCTAATCCGCTCTGAGAATAACAGAGGAGATATACTGTATATACTTTTAGAAGAGATATACTGTATATACTATTAGAGGAGAGATATACTGTATATACTATTAGAGGAGAGATATACTGTATATACCATTAGAGGAGAGATATACTGTATATACCATTAGAGGAGAGATATACTGTATATACCATTAGAGGAGATATACTATTAAAGGGTGAATCTAGTAAATATCATCAGACTTGGAGATCAGATTTTTTATTTAAAAAAAAAAACAAATGTCTTCCTTCAAAAAAAAAAAATGTAATTTTAAGAACGTTCGTTCGATTTTCTAATCATTAGTGGGGTAAAATTGACGTTCATTTTCAACCACAGTGACGGGAAAATTTGGAAATAGTAGAAAACTTCTTGGTCAAAGGAATTTTCAGACAGTGTGTGATTTTCGTTCAGAAATTTACATTCGTTTTAAAAACAGAATGTTAAAAACAAGTGAAAATTTCAAACAATATACTTTCATTCAGCGAACGTACAAAGATTTTTTTGTCTGAATATTCTCATCTGAAAATTGATCCATGTGGCCAGCCTAAGGGCTCGGTACACACCTATGCAGTTTGCTTTTGATCGGTTTCTGCAGTGCTTTTTGCTGTGCATTGTGATTTTTGCGCACGTTATTTTGCATTTTTTTTTTTTTGGACAATTTGTCGTTGAGCAGATTAAAAAAAACACAAATTGCTGCAAAAACACATTACATGCTCTTCTGCAGCTTCTCTATTGAAGTATATTAAACCAAAAAAGCACTGTTTCACTTTAACCACTTAAAGACCAGCCTCGTTTTGGATTTTAGGTGTTTACAAGTTTAAAACAGGTTTTTTTGCTAGAAAATTACTTAGAACCCCCAAACATTATATATTGTTTTTTTTCTAACATCCTAGAGAATACAATAGCGGTCATTGCAATACTTTTTTTTGCACCGTATTTGCGCAGCGGTCTTCTAAGCGCACTTTTTTTGGAAAAAATTCACTTTTTGAAAAAAAAAATAAGACAACAGTAAAGTTAGCCCAATTTTTTTTTATATTGTGAAATATAATGTTACGCCAAGTAAATTGATACCCAACATGTCACGCTTCAAAATTGCGCCCGCTCGTGGAATAGCGTCAAACTTTTACCCTTAAAAATCTCCATAGGCGACGTTTAAAAAATTCTACAGATTGCATGTTTTGCGTTACAGAGGAGGTCTAGGGCTAGAATTATTGCTCTCACTCTACTAATTTTTTTTTGTTTTTATTATTTATTTTATTTTATTTTATTTATTTTTTCACTGTTTTTAAAAAAAAAAAAATTTGGATCACTTTTATTTCTATTACAAGGAATGTAAACATCCCTTGTAATAGAAAAAAGCATGACAGGTCCTCTTAAATATGAGATCTGGGGTCAAAAAGTCCTCAGATCTCATATTTAGACTAAAATGCAAAAAAAAAAAAAAAAAAAAAAAAAAGTCGTTTGAAAAATTACATTTAAAAAATTTGTGCCTTTAAGACAGTGGGCGGAGCCGTCGTAATGACGTCGCTCCGGCCGTCACATGGTATAGAGACGGGTGGGGGCCATCTTGGCCTCACTCGTCTCAGTACCTCAGCGGTGACAGGTCCCGATCTCCTCCGCCGTTACCGACGGTTCCGGTAAGCGGCGGAGGGTGCGGGAGAGCGGCGGGAGGGGGGGTGGCACCTCTCCCGCCGCCGATAACGGTGATCTCGCGGCGAACCCGCCGCTGAGACCACCATTATCGTTTACAGAATCGCTCACTGTAAAGATGGATATCTCGGTTGTGGCAGCAGCTGCTGCCGTTACCGAGATATCCATCTTCAAAAAAATGACGTATATATACAGTGAGCGGGGCTGAACCCCTTTCAAATATGAAAAAAGCATAGATGTGAATGTGTCCCATAGGAAACCATGTAAATGAACTGTAGTGCGTTTCTGCAAAAAGCACCAAAAAACACATAGATGTGAACCAGGTCTAAGATGTTTAGTAATATAATGGGGTTAAAAAAAACTAAAATTAGCCCTTTATAGTACAAAAAAAAAAGCAGATAATCGCTAATGTAAGGGGTTCATTTTTTTTACTGTAGAACTGAAAGTAATATTTACAGTAGCGATTTGCTCTTTTTGTACTATAAAAGACTAATTTTAGCTTTTTTTTAACCCCATTATGTTACTGGCCAATTATTCGATTATGAAAATAGTAATTGATTAATTTCATAATCGATTAGTTGTTGATTAATCAATTAGTTGTTTCAGCCCTACATACATTTTCAAAAAGAAAAGAAAAAACATTATTTTAATTTCTGTAAAGATTTTGCCGCTGTATGGAGCATGCTGTGTGATGCTGTAATTGTACCGTTAAGTCTTCAGGTCCAGGCCAATGACTTTTGGCCTGGACCTGCTGATTGGTTCTGGTGAATCACAGAACAGCATGTGCCTGTGTTTACAAAACACAAGCGCAGGAAGTGGCGAGATCTTCTCTTGCGGAATCCTTTTCGGCTCAAGAGAGAGAAGAGATTAAAATACCTAGATAAGCACATTTACATTTTTTAGTTAGTGTCAGATAGGTCACTCCCAGATAGTGTCAAATTGCCTGCCACATATTCATTATAACATTTAACCCTTTGTCAGCAACACTATTACAAACACACTATATACCTCCATTACTAGTATAGTGTCTTAACGAATCAGTATCCTTGATCAGAACTATATGAATGTCCCCAAAAATGCAGGATCAGCGCCAACACCTGGCAGTACCTGCGTTTAGCCCCTCCGTTCCCCCTCCCCCCAACATGTGCAGTGTCAGTAGATCTCTGCCACTTCTACTACACTGTACACAAGACCGCAGCATTCGAAAGATCAGGCCTGATCTCTCCTAGCACTAGCAGTTACATTTTATTTGTAGCTGTTCAAGCAGTCCCTGACAACAAGGCGCTCTTTTAGTGGCCAAAATGTCCAACGAAAGATATACTAGTGAAGAGTTCTACAGGATTCTGAGTATGTCACCTAAGAGCGAAGGGGAATCCTCACTGACAGAATCAGGCTCAGAATACGAAACCTATAGAGAGTAGTGGCACCCTGACAGATAGCTCAGATGATGGAGAAGAGGGCCATGCTAAGGTCAGGCATACCCAACCCCGTACCCATGTTGCTGAGGTGCTACAATCGCAAAATGATTCTCATATGCAGCAGAGTCCCAGCACCAGTGCTATGCTACCTTTTGGTGAACTGGCAGGCACCAGTGGCCTAGTGCATCTTGTCATTTTACACACCAGCACTGCAGTATCTCATGGTGACTTAGCGAGTCCTAGAAGTGCATTCCAAGCCAGTGCAGTGGCTATCACAAGTAGTGCCCTGCAGCCACCAAGAATTAGAACACAGGCCTGATCATAGAAAACAACCCCTGGACTAAGCAATATAACAAGTGCGGGGGAGGCAGGGGGGTGCGGGTCTTGGGGTGGTCGGGGTAGGGGGGTGGGGAGGGCGGGGCCGGGAGTCCCGGGGGAGGCGATTGGATCCAATGATGGCATCCCTGTGCTCAACCTCTAGGGGGAGAACCGAGGGGCCGGGAGGAGTTAGAAGGGCCACGGTTGACGGGGCCAGGAGATGGTCCGCTACCCCCAAATGGTGGGGGAGGGTATGGGGGGGATAAGGGAGGGGAAAGGGTGGGTGGGGGGACGGGCAGACATTTGGAGGCTCCAACACCCGAATGAAAGACTATTCCTTCTATTCCCCCGTACACTCGACGTACTCCAGACTGGATTTTTTTTTGGTGGAACACCGGCATATCAATGAGGTAGAGGGCACAAAAATAGGATCAATAACATTCTCTGACCATGCTCCAGTAAGCCTTCAGTGGAAATTAGGTAAGGGGAAACACCCCTCTAACAGCTGGAAACTAAATGAGGACCTACTACATGATAGAGATATCGATAGTGTATGAAGGAGGAAATAGAATTCTACTTTAAAACCAACACAGATAGGGAAACCCCAGAAGCTGTAGTATGGGAGGCCCACAAAGCATATATCAGAGGCATTATATTAAAGGCGGGCTCAGAAAGGAAAAAAAGGGAGGTCAGTGAGAGACTTGCCCTACAGAAGAAAATCCAGGAGTTAGAACAACAACATAAGCAAACAGGGGACAAGGAGATAATGGTGGACTTACACAAGAGTAGAGAGGCCATGCGTGAGTTTATTGAATTAGAGAATCGTAAGGTATACAACCAGGTTAAAAAAGAAAGATATATAGGAGGTAACAGACCCGGTAAACTCCTGCCTAAGGTCCTAAGCAAAAAGAAAAATAATTATATTGATAAAATAAAAACTAAAACAGGCGAGATTCCCTACAAAGACAAAGACATTGCGAGGACCTTCCAGGAGTTTTACGGGGGGCTGTATGCTATAAACAAAAATATAACTACCGAGGAGAGGGAAGTAAAACAAGGGAAAATTAAAAATTATTTAAAGGATAGTGACCTGGCCAAACAATCAGGAAGCGAACAAACCCCTTTAGAAGCCCCCTATACTGAACTAGAAGCGAGAAAAGCGCTTAAAGGGATGCAACTTGGAAAAAGCCCAGGTCCGGATGGACTGACGGTGCTGTACTATAGAAAATATCAGGACTACCTGATACCAAAAATGTGCTCTTATATGAATGAAATCGGGGACAAAGGAGAAATGAGAAAGGAAGCTCTGGCAGCCAACATAGCCATTATCCCCAAGGAAGGGAAAGATAGTACATTATGTTCAAGCTACAGGCCTATATCCCTCCTTAACGTAGATAAGAAAATATATGCGAAAGTAATCGCAGAAAGACTGAAACCTATAATAGGAAGGATTATACATCCAGACCAGGTCGGGTTTGTGCCAGGCCGACAAGGACGGGATAACAGTATCAAGACCCTCCTGGCAGTGCAACAGATGAAGAAGAGTGGAGTCCCAGGTCTAATCTTGTCAATAGACGCTGAAAAAGCGTTCGATTGAGTGGACTGGGACTTCATGATGGTCACACTAGAGGAGATGGGCTTCGGGAATAGGATTCGTAGAAGGATAGGGGCATTATACTCCAGTCCCACAGCGAGAGTAAGGATAAATGGAGTTCTGTCGGAGCCGTTCGATATGTACAATGGTACAAGACAGGGGTGTCCACTCTCCCCTGTCTTGTTTGTACTGACTCTAGAGCCTCTACTAGCTAAGATTAGGCAATGTCCGGATATCAGCGGGGTAACGATAGGCAGGGACGAATACAAAATAGCCGCATTCGCTCACGACATTCTGCTTTACATAACGCGCCCAAGGATATCTCTCCCGAACATAATGACAATCTTATTAGAGTATGGAAAGCTTTCTAACTTTAAAATTAACTCAAATAAATCTGAAACATTAAGCCTCAACACCTGTAAAATTAGAGATCACTCATATCAAAAGCATTTCCCCTTCATGTGGGGGCAAAAAGAATTAAATTAGGGATAAAAATTACAACCTCACAAGAGACGCTCTTTCAAGCCAACTTCCTGCCACTTCTTAATGAGGTAAAGCAAGAACTTAATAGAATATCACTAGGACAATTAACCTGGGGGGGGGGGGGGTAGAATAAATACTTACAATATGGTTGTATTGCCAAGAATAACTTACAAAATGCAAATGTTGCCAGTGGCGCTCGCGCAAGCCTACCTTAGAAAACTGCACTCAATTTTTTTAAGATTCATTTGGAGAGAAAAAATGCCCCCACTAAAATTCACACAATTGATAAAAGCCAAAGGTAAAGGGGGAGGGGGAGCACCAGATGTTCGTAAATATTACGAAGCCATAGCTCTTGCTAGAGTAATAGACTGGGCGAAAGATAAAGTAAATAAACATTGGGTAAAAATGGAGAAGGAAATTAGCGACACTAAGTTGAATAAAATAATTTGGATCCCACCACACTTAAGGAAACTAAGTACTGAAATGCACGAGATCACTAGACACGCATTAAAAATATGGGACACTGTCCACAAAAAGGAGCACTGGGGATATAATTCTCCCCTAATGTCACTTAAGGACTCAGTCTATTTTGCACCAGGGATAGAGGAGTGGTTTGGGGGGTGGCTACTGGACGAGAACATACAGCTAAAAGACGTAATGCATCAGAATAAAATATGTACATATCAAGAGTTAAAGGACAAAAAAAACCTACTGGTTATAAATACTTGGCGGTACAACCAATTGAGTCAGTTCATAAGAGCCCTACCACAACCAATTAGATCAAGGGAGAATCTACGCCCATTAGAGAAAATGTGTATAGATAAAGACAAGAAGGGGGGGTTCTCTCAGACGTATAAAATGTTGATAGGCTTGGGGAGCATAGAAGCCCCGTCGTTTATACAGAAATGGGAGAAGGAGCTAGGAAGGAAGCTCACAAGCCCAGAGGGGTCATTGACCCTAAGCAGAGTATCGGCTACGTCGGTAAACTGCAAAATCCTGGAGTTAAGCTTCAGATGTCTGGCCAGGATGTACCTGACCCCGGATCGCTTGAATAAATTTCAAAATGGACCCCCACAACACTGTTGGAGGGGTGTAAGGAAATAGGATCAATGGTCCACATCTGGTGGTTATGCCCAACAATCAAAATATTTTGGAGTGAAGTGAGGGGATTTATTAAAGACATAACGGGAATTAACCTACCAGATGATCCTTGGGTCTGTCTATTTCATATGAGTGAAATGCCCAATAAAGCCTACCAGAGAACGCTCCTGCCGCACCTCATCGATGCGGCCAAAAGTCTGATACCCAAGTACTGGAGAAGGAAAGAAAGACCCGCAATGAGGGACTGGTTTAATAAAATCAATGAGACCCACAGTCTAGGATATTTAAGGTATAGTGAAGGGATAAAAATGGGGGCCTTTGAGATAAAATGGAGAAGGTGGGTAGAATTTAAAGATTCCTTACGAGCGGCCGAGATATGGACTTCCTAGGAAGGAAATGAGAGAGACCCTAAGACCAACGGAAAGGAGGGTTGGAAGGCTGAAACAGAGGTAGAAGTGAAGACATCCAAGAAGAAGGAGGGAGCAGGCGGGGTATGGTCTCGGGGGGGGGGGGTGAGGGGGAATATGTAAAGGTAAATGTGAAATTTAAATACCACCTAGATAAGCTTTGAGGTGTACAATAATGGAATTTTTACAACCACGATGATGTGATTCTTCACAGAATGGGACAAATTTTGAATTATTGACAACTGAAAAATGACTCCCAGAGAAATTATCTTGCTGAGTGGTTAAAAAAAAAAAGAGATCACAGGCCTATAGAGCCCATAGTGTCCTTCCTGATGTGCTTGCAAGTCCTGATTGGCAGCCCACAGATTCTGCAGCACCCATACTCCCCTCCATTCACTGCCCAACCCGGAATTCAGGTTGAAACAGCAAATTTAACTACTCCCATTGATTTTATTTATTTTTTTTTTTAAGCTGTTTTTCATGGAAGATCTGTATTGATCAATTGTGGAACAAAGCAATTTATAGGCCAAGCAGTTCATCGCCGCCAATCCAAATTCGAACCTTGCCAAACCATTGAAAACAACGCATGAAAACCCATTATGGTTTCTGAGTTTAAAACTTTTTTTGGGCATTACTTAACCACTTCACCACAGGCCACTTTCACCCCCTTCCTGCCCAGACTAATTTTCAGTGCTCTCACACTTTGAATGACAAATACTCAGTCATGCTACACTGTACCCAAACAAAATGTTTATCATTTTTTTCACACAAATGGAACTTTCTTTTGGTGGTGTTTAATCACCATTGTTTTATTTTTTATTTTTTGCAATATAAGTGAAAAAAGGGCGAAATTTTGGGGGAAAAAACACCTTTTTTTCGATTATAAAATTTTGCAAATAAGTAAGTTTTGTTCATAGATTTGCGCCAAAATTTATACTGCTACATATCTTTGAGTAAAAAAAATAACCCAAGTTAGTGGATATTATTTTGTCTGTGTGAAAGTTACTATAAACACAAACTAATACCTTAAGTATTTCAAAATATCTGAACTGGCAATCACTAAATGCTCACTAAACGAAGGGTGCGTGCGTAACCTTGCGCACCAAAGGCCATTGGTATTAAAACATAACTTTTAATCAAAATATCTGAACTGTATCTATATGTATGTACAAAAAGGGAGGATTTTTGTTTATTGGTTGGCTGGTAGTACTGGCAGTGATGTGCATGAGGCACATGAAGATCCTAAATAAACCTCCACTTACAGTGATAAGTACAGCTGCCTATGATGTGTACTCCTCCTCAATCTAAGTCCTGAATAGCTCCCAGACTGGTTGTATCTGTCAACTTCTAAATAAATCTCCATGACAGAGCACAATATAATACCTCCCTCTGCAGGATTACAATATGGAGGGACTTGTATTTCTACAGAGCCTAGAAAAGGGGGACAAGAACAAGGGGGTTGGACTTTAAATGAAGCGTGTGGTGGCAAAAGTAAGCTAGTAATCTGCATAAGACTGGTTCCCTACTAGTATCAATCACACCTGTCTCCTGAAAGGACTCGAAATTCATTGCATTTTCTCTACCACACCCATATTCAAGGGAGTCCTGATTAGACCTCCCCCAATGAATATATTGTAGTAACTGTTCCTATCAGGATACTGCAGGTGCAACTCTGTTGTGCACTTAAAGCGGAGTTCCACCCAAAAATGAAACTTTTGCTTTAAGTGCACGTGACCCCCTGACATGCCACATTTGACATGCCATTTTTTTGGGGGGAGGAGAGGGTACCCTGTTTTTACGGGCACCCAGCTCCCACTTTCTCCCCTGGCTCTGAGGCACTGGAAAGAACTTCACCTCTCTCCCCTCCCTCCCTGCAATCTTCTGGGACACATCACAGGTGCCAGAAAATTGCCCGGCCATTCGCAGTGCGGCTCGCGCATGCATAGTGCACGCCCGGCTGTGAAGCCATAGCCGGCTGTTCAGTTAGAATGCCGGCGCCTCAGAGAGGAGCGGGGCTTCGTATGCCTGCATCACTGGACCATGGGACAGTTGAGTGTCTGATTATTAAAAGTCAGCAGCTACATTTTTTGGAGCTACTGACTTTTAAATGGGTGGAACTCCGCTTTAAATATACAAACTACTCTGACACTGTGTACTACCAAAGAAAAGAAAACTGGCTGCCTAAAAAAAATAAAACTAGCATAGCTTAAATTGAACCTGCCTCATATAAAGCTAGGTACTGCCCAGATCTAACATGAGGTCAGCCTCTACAAAATTACTGTAATCCCTGTTCCTATAGGGACACTACAGATCTGCTATATTGTACACTTGGATTTACAAACTACCCTATAAATAAAATACACACACACACACACACGGGACGGAAAGTATTCAGACCCCCTTAAATTTTTCACTTTGTTATATTGCAGCCATTTGCTAAAATCATTTAAGTTCATTTTTTTTCCTCATTAATGTACACACAGCACCCCATATTGACAGAAAAACACAGAATTGTTGATGTTTTTGCAGATTTATTAAAGAAAAACTGAAATATCACATGGTCCTAAGTAGACCCTTTGCTGTGACACTCATTTATTTAACTCAGGTGCTGTCCATTTCTTCTGCTCCTTGAGATGGTCCTACATCTTCATTTGAGTCCAGCTGTGTTTGATTATACTGATTGGACTTGATTAGGAAAGCCACACACCTGTCTATATAAGACCTTACAGCTCACAGTGCATGTCAGAGCAAATGAGAATCATGAGGTCAAAGGAACTGCCTGAAGAGCTCAGAGACAGAATTGTGGCAAGGCACAGATCTGGCCAAGGTTACAAAAAAATTTCTGCACTTAAGGTTCCTAAGAGCACAGTGGCCTCCATAATCCTTAAATGGAAGACGTTTGGGACAACCAGAACCCTTCCTAGAGATGGCCGTCCGGCCAAACTGAGCTATCGGGGGAGAAGAGCCTTGGTGAGAGAGGTAAAGAAGAACCCAAAGATCACTGTGGCTGAGCTCCAAACATGCGGTCGAGAGATGGGAGAAAGTTGTAGAAAGTCAACCATCACTGCAGCCCTCCACCAGTCAGGGCTTTATGGCATAATGGCCCGACGGAAGCCTCTCCTCAGTGCAAGACACATGAGAGCCCGCATGGAGTTTGCTAAAAAAACACCTGAAGGACTCCAAATGCTGAGAAATAAGATTCTCTGGTCTGATGAGACCAAGATAGAACTTTTTGGCCTTAATTCTAAGTGGTATGTGTGGAGAAAACCAGGCACTGCTCATGGTGGTGGCAGCATCATGCTGTGGGGGTGTTTTTCAGCTGCAGGGACAGGACGACTGGTTGCAATCGAGGGAAAGATGAATGCGGCCAAGTACAGGGATATCCTGGATGAAAACCTTCCCCAGAGTGCTCAGGACCTCAGACTGTGCCGAAGGTTTACCTTCCAACAAGACAATGACCCTAAGCACACCGCTAAAATAATGGAGTGGCTTTACAACAACTCCGTGACTGTTCTTGAATGGCCCAGCCAGAGCCCTGACTTAAACCCAATTGAGCATCACTGGAGAGACCTAAAAATGGCTGTCCACCAACATTTACCATCCAACCTGACAGAACTGGAGAGAATCTGCAAGGAGGAATGGCAGAGGATCCCCAAATCCAGGTGTGAAAAACTTGTTGCATCTTTCCCAATAAGACTCATGGCTGTATTAGATCAAAAGGGTGCTTCTACCAAATACTGAGCAAAGGGTCTGAATACTTAGGACCATGTGATATTTCAGTTTCTCTTTTTTAATAAATCTGCAAAAATGTCAACAATTCTGTGTTTTTCTGTCAATATGGGGTGCTGTGTGTACATTAATGAGGAAAGAAAAACGAACTTAATTGATTTTAGCAAATGGCTGCAATATAACAAAGAGTGAAAAATGTAAGGGGGTCTGAATACTTTCTGTCCCCACTGTGTGCTAGGTGCTGCCAAAGTCTGACAAATAGCCAGCCTAAACACAACTGGCTGCCTCAGAAAAAAATGCATATACTTTGTTTACTTGCCTCATATAGAGCTATGTACTGCCAAAGTCTACCAATTGGTCAGCCTAACCAAAGCTACTGCCTTAAGTGCTGGAGAGACTAATCAAACCTGCCTCATATAAACTATTTGAACTGTATCTGCCAGCCAATTCTGAATCCCCCCCCCCCCAACACACACAGAACCATGCTGTACCCCAAATAATAATAATGGTTCTAAAACTACATCTTTCACTTAATTGATGAGCTTCGTCAGGAGTAAAAATTAAATGCACCGAATAAAAATGAATAAAAAATAAATTAGAGGGGACCAAACTATCCCCACTGGGTCATAATGGCGGCCACCCCTTTCTTCACTCTATAAGGTTTCCCATGTGACTTCCGAAATATGAATAGGAAATATCTCCAGCTAGTGGGGAAAAGTCAGAAGGCAGTCTCCCAATTGGAAAAAAGACAAAACATCGACTAGATACTAGGGAGGTTCCTAAAAATTAAGTAGGAAAATAATATTAGTGCCATTTCTACATTCTTGCAGTAAATATATATATATATATATATTACATTCCTTCACCTGTTCAAAATCTTTCTTTTATGTTAATCGTCTTCTCAAACCATTTCTCACAGTCAAGAATTGTGCTTCAAAATAATAAATATTTATTTCTTCAAAATAATAAATATATTATTTCTTTATAAGAGGCAGATAAGTAAAGCCCTCATTCAAGCCAGATGGTGCATGTGAATTTAACCGAAAAATCCACCTGTTTTTAGTAGGTATTGATCCAGATCTCCCTTACTTGATCCCAGTTTTGGTTGTTCAGTGACCCAAAATTTAAGTTGACAGAGTTCTTTACTATGCATCTGTCACATTTGTGTCTCTCTGATTCTGTCACCGACCAATTCATGCGAGCAAAACGAAATTGAAATGCAATGAATTCCCACACCTCTGAGAGACTGGTGTGATTAATACTAGTAGCTAACCAGTCTTGAGCAGTAATACAAGTCTGTAGTAATACAAGTCCTTTCAGATTGTAATCTTGCAGAGGGAGGCATTATAATGTGCTCTGTCCTGGAAATTTTTTTTAGAATTTGCCAGATACAGCCAGTCTGGGAGCTATTCAGGACTTAGATTGAGGAGGGGTATACATCATAGGCAGCTGCACTTATCACTATAAGTGGTGGTCTAATTAGGATCCTCATGCAGCTCCTGATTTGGGAGCTGATTGAGCTGTATGCTTTACAACAACAGCTAGGAGTTTGTTTTTTTTTTTCTCCTTCACTTCCTCTCTCCATTTTTTGTTTTTTCCTTCTCTGCCCAGACTATTTAGTATTGTATTTTGCCAGTGGTTCTCAACCCTGTCCTCAAGTACTCCCAACAGGCCATGTTTGCAGGTTTTCTTTTATCTTGCACAGGTGCTTTAAATCAGAGTCAATGGCTTGGTGTTTTGGACAGCTATTTTATCTAATGCCGCGTACACACGACCGGTTTTTCCATCAGAATAAACTCTGACTGTGTTTTGGACGGAGTTCTGCTGAAATGGACTCGCACCAAAGTCCGATTGTTTAGAACGTGGATGACATGCGATGGGACTAGAAAAAGGAAGTTCAATAGCCAGTAGCTGCCCTTGCGTCGTTTTTGGTCCGTCGGAATAGCATAGAGACGATAGGAATTGATTCCATTGGAAAGATTTAAAACATGTTCCATTTCTAGGTCCATCATAATTTTTGAAAGAGAAAGTTAGATGAAGCCCACACACGATCGGAATATCCAATGGAATGATTTCGTCATACCTTTTCTGCCGGAAAGTCCGGTCGTGTGTACACGGCATAAAAGAGATTTCCAAAACATGGCCTGTTTGGGGTACTTGAGGACAGGGTTGGGAACCACTGGTGTACGCTAATCACTGCCAGTATTCCCAGCCAACCAATAAAACAAAAACTCTCCCTTTTTGTACATACATATACAGTCCAGAGATGTTTTATTAAACAGTAAAACCTTGGTTTGAGAGCGTTTTGCAAGACCAGCAAAACTTTTTAATACATTTTGACATGATATACAAGCGATGTCTTGATAAGAGTAGCGTCATGTCACAACTGAATATAAAAGAGAAGAGAGGCGCCTCTAAATGTAGCAATATAGTTACATTTAATGAAGGTACAACATTTAGCAACTCACATGGTTGATGATTAAAAGACGCACATCTAAGTATGCAGGCAACCGGGGAAAAGCTGTTCACATAGACCATCCTCCTCACCGCCATCGACATCATCCCTTCCACGCTGCGCTCCACGAGCGGTTCAAGCCTCGCTTTCAGATCGCTGTACTGCAGGGAAGTCTTCCCGGTCAGGGTTGCAAACTGACAGCAGTAAGAGCCGGCGGTTCGGGGGATAGTCTATGTGGACAGCTTTACCTCTGATGCCTGCATACTTAGATGTGCCTCTTTTAATCATCAATCATGTGAGTTGATAAATGTTGTACCTTCATTAAATGTAACCATATTGCTTAGAGGCGCCTCTCTTCTCTTTTATACTCTGTTGCTCCTGCTGGATTTTGCTTCTAATCCCCTCGTGGAGGCTTCCATTTTTGGATGGACATTTTATGGTTACACAACCTGGTCACATTGCTATAATCTTTTTATATGGACTATAAACTGAAGGACCTATGAATAAATGGTTGTGGAGCAAATCATTAGAGTCTCCATTATTTCTTATGGGGAAATTCGCTTTGATATACAAGTGCTTTTGATTACAAGCATGTTTCTGGAACGAATTATGCTCGCAATCCAAGGTTTTACTGTAATTTGATTAAAAGTTATGTTTTAATAACAGCCATTGGTGTGCAGGGTTACACACCCTTCGTTTAATGAACATGCGGATGCCATGGGCGGTACAATGTACTCAAGGAAGTGGGGTGCAGCGCATGTGAAGTGCTTCTAAAATCGGTGCGTGTGTGATTAACACATCAGGCGGCCGGCCGGCAATAGTTGTAATGATGTGCCAGGTGCGCTCCTACATCCTACACATTAGCATAGCCCAGACCTTCACTTCCCTGTCAGCGACAATACCCTGCCTGACAGGTGCTCCGTAGTCCTGACCTGGCTTGATGTCACTGAAAGGCCGGCAGGATTGGAGAGGACCCAGAGGAGAGGAACAGAGGCGTGCTGGAGCTGTGACGTAGAGGAGCTGCCGAGCCGAGTAGGATTCAAGCACAAGTAAGCAGATTACAGATCTGCATATGGAGTTAACTCTTTGGATTTGGATGGGGGGTGGGGCCTGAGGGGAATTTAATTACCAATGGTATTTGTAATATGCAGCATGAGGGGGTTAATGTACACAGTACTGCGACTGGGTGGCAGCTACAGGCATACTTAGCTGCCTGTTCCAGGGTTTCGGTCGCATGCCCCCACCCACCTACACCCCTGCGATTTTACACAGCAGAAGACTGTCAGCATATCCCAGCCAATGATTCATGGCTGGGGCATACTGACCATCTGTGTCAGCCTGGGTTCACACTTGTGCGAGCACAGACATCGCTTGTTAACTGCCTGCGGGAGAGATGTGATGCGGGAAATGGCGCTGTAATCTCGCTGGTTTCTGCATCGCTACAGTGTGACCCTAGGCTCAAATCACAGCCCAGAGCCCTGTGTTGACAATCAATACAAGGCTCTTTACAGATGAAATTATTTTATTTCTCTTTTCCCTGCAAAGCAGAGAAAATAAACAAATCAATCTGTAGTAAAAAGCAGCACACATTACACATTGTTAGGCACCCAATTAACCCCTTGATTGCCTTTAGATGTTAACCCCTTCCCAGCCAGCGTCATTAGTACAGTGACAGTGTATATTATTAGCACTGATCATTGTATTGGTGTCACTGGTGATGTGGCAGTCGGTTCCCACAAAGTGTCAGTTAAACCAGGTACACATGGGCCAAATGGCGGGAGACAACAGGCAGTTAAATAAAAACTGGCTAACTTTTGACCCGTGTGTATGTCAGTTGAGCATGCTGTAAAACCAGCAGCTAACTGACTCCCTATCAGGAGTGTTCTGGCTGGGGGGGCGTCCCGCTGTCAGAACACAACAGCTCAGCAGGGGAGACACAGGGTGAAGGGGGGGGGGGGGGGGCGCAGTTTGCCATCTTCACCCTGGGCACCAGATGACCTTGTCCCGGCACTGATCACATCTGATGTACTGACTGCCTATCTCCATTTCTTGAAATCCTGAAATGTCAGGACAGTACAAATATCCCCCAAATGACCCCTTTTTGTAATGTAGACAGTCCAAGGTATTTAGTAATAGGCATGGTCAGTTTTTTAAAGTTGTAATTTTTTTTTCCCACAATTCTTGGGATAATTAAGATATTAAATTTTTATTTTATTTTATTTTTTTACACAAAATTGTCATAAGGTTTTTCTCACAGAAAGCATATGCATACTTGCAATGACACCCCAAAATACATTCTGCTACTCCTCCTGAGTATGGCGATATCACATGTTTGAGACTTTTTCACAGTCTGGCCACATGGGCCTAACATGCAGGGAGCACAGTCAGGCGTTCTAGGAGCATAAATTACACTTATAATTTCCTGACTACCTATCACATTTTCGAAGGCCCTGGAGCACCAGGACAGTGGAATTACGCACAAAATGACCCTGTTTTGGAAAGCAAACACCCCAACGTACATTCTATGAGGCATAATGAGTCTTTTGAACATGTCATTATTTTCCACAAGTGTTTGAAAAATGTGAAAAGAAAGTTAAAACATATATATATATATATATATATATATATTTTACACAGTTGTCAATTTATAAGATTTTTCTAACACCTAGCTTGTACATAGCAAAAATTACACCCCAAAGTACATTCTACTACTCAGAGTATGGCAGTACCACATGTGTCATACTTTTAAACAGCCTGGCCACATGCAGAGGCCTAACATCCAAGTAGCATAGTTTCCGGTAAAGCCAGGTGCTGGTACAAGAAAGTGTCTGTATATTTATTTCAATTGGCTCTGTACAACGCTTTTGTAGTTTACAAAGCGTCAGGAAGAAGTGGATCCTTCCTAAATTTCAGGAAGAGATCATCATTGCCCTTTTGTATACAGAAGGTGCTGTAGCCTAATCCCAAAATCCAGATGCTGTTGGCCAGCTGCATGCGAGGCATTTTCCAGATGTCCTCCATATTACCCCGACCCAAAGTCACCCTAAAAAGTTGTTATGTCTAGCAGATGCAAAATTAGGTGTGACCCCCGCTTTTTTTTTGTCTGTCTAACCTGGTCTCTGCTTCAAGGACTGTTAGTCACTACCACACACTAGTGGAGTATTTGTATAGGGTACAGCACAACAAAGGGTCTCGAAAGATGTTGGACAGTCAGGAAACTGGCAATCGCATTTCGAGAGACCCTAAAATCACAGCCTGTAAAGTTTACATTTTTTTTTCAAATTCTTTATTTTAAGATACTAAATGTAGCCAATACATTGGATAAAATCTGAACAGTGAAAAAATAGTCAAGTAAAATAAGTGCATAAAGTATACAATATCTAATCGCAGAATGTACAGGTAGCACTACTATTGTACCCAGAGTAAGACAAGTTTACATTTTGTATAAGTAAAAAAAGTGTGTAAAAAAAAAAAAAAAGATGTAGAAAATAGAAATAGATGTTTTAGTTGAGTTAATGTTCTGTTGCAGGAACGCCATTCTGCTGCAGCACTGATCTGTTTATTCTGACAGTAGCAGGGTGTGCTTATAGAATACATACGTCATTGATTTCAGGGCTGCAGGAAGAGATTTCTCATCCGCAGTTAGAAAAAAAACCCATATATGCCCAAGGGGTCCGGAGTGGTCAGCGAGCGGATCACCCCTATGCTTCAGCATTTATATTTTTCAGAGATTTCTTCATCCATATTGATCGATGTGAATGGAGGAATTTTACATAGTTACATAGTAAGTTAGGCGAAAAACTACCATAGTCCATGCAGTTCAACCTGTGTTGGTGACAGTTTCTATAATTATTTCCCATATCCCTGTATGTTGTGTTCATCCAAGAGTCTTTTAAAAATAGCCATACTGCCCGCAGCCACCACCAATTGTTGAAGAGAGTTCCATATCCTTATTGCCCTGACAGTGATAAACCCCCTGTGCAGTTTAAGGTTAAACCGCTTTTCCAGACTCGTAGTGGGCTCCGTGTCCTCTTGCACTCCCTGAGACTGAATAGTTTTTTCTTTTTATGTTGGGATCCCCATTGAGGTATTTGTAGATCGATATCATGTTCCCTCTCAAGCGTCGCTTCTCCAGCGAGAATAAATTTAGTGTTTTCAGTCATTCCTCGTAATTGAGGTCCTCCAGTCCCCTTATTGGTTTTGTTGCCCTTCTTTGGACTCTCTCCAGCTCCAGCACATCCCTTCTAAGGACTGGTGACCAGAACTGGATGGAATACTTCAGCTGGGGCCTTACCAGAGTTTCATAAAGTGGCAATATTATCGTTTTATCCCTGGCCTATATCCATTTTTTTATGCATGCTAATATTCTGCTGGCTTTGGTAGCTGCAGCTTGACATTGCATGCTATTGCTCAATCTGTCATCTACTAGGACCCCCAGATCCTTCTTCATCTCTGATTCCCACAGAGATTCTCCCCTAGTGAGTAGTTTGCATTTGTTTTTTTTCCCCAAGTGCATAACAGTAAATTTTTGGATATATTTCCCTATCCCCTCCAATAATTTACCCACTATTGATGTAAGACTGACTGGCCGTGTAGTTTCCAGGGATTTGTAGAATTTTTTAAACGTCGCCTATGGAGATTTTTGAGGGTAAAAGTTTGACGCCATTCCACGAGCGGGCGCAATTTTCACGCATGACATGTTGGGTATCAATTTACTTGGCGTAACATTATATTTCACAATATAAAAAAAATTGGGATAACTTTACTGTTTTATTTTTTTATTCAAAAAAGTGAATTTTTTTCCAAAAAAAGTGCGCTTATAAGACCGCTGCGCAAATACGGTGCAAAAAAAAGTATTGCAATGACCGCCATTGTATTCTCTAGGGTGTTAGAAGAAAAACCATATATAATGTTTGGGGGTTCTAAGTAATTTTCTAGCAGAAAAAAACCTGTTTTAAACATGTAAACACCTAAAATCCAAAACGAGGCTGGTCCTTAAGTGGTTAATCGGCATTGGCCGATTATGCTGATAAAAAAGACCATTATACCTTCAGGGGACTTGCAAATTACTTCTGTAATAGAAGTCAATTGCAAGTTGTCTGAAGTTTTATTCTCTCCTCCTCTGGGCAGCCTGCCAAGTCTGATAAGAAGATACATTGTATCTCTTTCAGGTTCTTTTCTCAATAGACTGAACTCCGTGGAGAAGTTCTCAGTTTAACCATTTAAAGACTAAATCTTTTCTGACACTTGTTGCTTACAAGTAAAAATCCTGTATTTTCTGCTAGAAAATCACTTAGAACCCCCAAACATTATATATATTTTTTCTAGCAGAGACCCTAGGGAATAAAATAGTGGTTGTTGCAATATTTTATGTCACACGGTATTTGCGCAGCGGTCTTTCAAACGCAATTTTTTTTAAAAAAATACACTAATGAAATAAAAAAAAAAAAAAAAAGCAGTAAAGTTAGCCCATTTTTTTTTCTGAAAGCATAGGACCAGTAAAAAAAGAAGGTGCTACTGATTTTTAAGGCCCCACGATACTTGTGCAAATGTTTATCAAGCAATATATTTGTGAAAAATTCTCTAATATCATTTTTAGCACATATAAACACAGCAAATTTTACAAAATT
Source organism: Lithobates clamitans (assembly GCA_037952925.1). Taxonomy (NCBI): domain Eukaryota; kingdom Metazoa; phylum Chordata; class Amphibia; order Anura; family Ranidae; genus Lithobates; species Lithobates clamitans. The sequence goes on along the minus strand of JBBGZY010000497.1, from coordinate 1,520,010 downwards.
CCTGCTAAATTCCTACTAAATATAAAAGCTTAACCTGTATTTAGCTAATAAATAACAAATATTTGTAAATTTTAAATTGTGCCTTTTTGAGAAATAGTGAAAAACGGACAAATGCAAACATTTCTTTAAAAATCTGGAGGTTTTCCTTTTTCACTTACAGCTTTCAGAATTTGTAAAAGACCCCCCAAACCATACATTTTCTGAAAGCACATGGCCAGTAGAATGAAAAGGTGCTACTAATTTTTAAGGCACCACGATAATTGCGCAAATGTTTATCAAAACAATATATTTGCTAAACATACACTAAAATCATTAATAGTGGATTCATACATGGCAAAATGTACAAAATTCCTGCTAAATTCCTAGTAAATATGAAAGTTAAAACTGTATTGAGTTAATAAATAACAAATATTGGTAAGTTTTTTAAATTGCACCTTTTTGTGAAATGATGAAAACTAAAGGTAAAACTGTAAATAAAAACAATTCTCTTCACTTCCTCGCGCTGCGCGCTCCCACTGGTACCTATTGTCTCCTGAGACCCGTTTGTCTCCCAGAAGACAAAGGGGGGGAGTGGCGTAGGTACCCGCGGGTATCTGTGCCCGGAAGTGGGAGCAAAATACCTGTATTACCTGTATTAGACAGGTATTTGCTTCCCCTCCTCCCTGAAAGGTGCCAAATGTGACACGGGGGGGATTCCAAAAAGTGGAAGTTCCATTTTTGGGTGGAACTCTGCTTTAAGAACTGAGCCTCTTTTTGACACTTGTTATTTACAAGTTAAAATCTTTTTTTTTTTTTTTGTGCTAGAAAATTACTTAGAACCCCCAAACATTATATATATTATATATAAGTAAGTATATAGGTATTGCAATACTTTGTCACACCATATTTGCGCAGTGGTCTTACAAGTGCACTTTTTTGAATTAAAAAATAAGACAACAGTAAAGTTACCCCACTTTTTTTATTATATTGTAAAATGTAATGTTATACCAAGTAAATTGATACCCGACATGCCACGCTTCAAAATTGTGCCTGCTCGTGGAATGGCCACAAACTTTTACCCTTAAAAATCTCCATAGGCAACCTTTAAAAATTTCTACAGGTTACCAATTTTGAGTTACAGTGGAGGTCTAGGGCTAAAATTATTGCTCTTGCTCTAACGATCGCGGCGATACCTCACATGTGTAGTATGAATACCGTTTTCTTATGTGGGCGCTACTCATGTATGCGTTTTCTTCTGCGTGCAAGCTCGTCAGAACGGGGCGCTTTGAAAAAAAATTGTTTTTTTCTTGATTATTTTACTTTTTTATTTTAGTTTTAGTTTATTTTGACACTGTATTTAAAAAAAAAAAAAAAAAAGTTGGGTCACTTTAATTACTATTACAAGAAATTTAAACATCCATTGTAATAGAAAAAATGACAGGACCTCTTAAATATGAGATCTTTGGTGAAAAAGACCTCAGATCTCATATTTACACTAAAATGTAATAAAAAAAAAGTCACTTGAAAAAAAAAAAAAATTCTCCTTTTAAGAGCATTGGGCGTAAGTGACGTTTGACATCGCTTCTGCCCTCCAATGATATGGAGCCGAGCGGGGGCCATCTTCCCCTCACTCGGCATCCAGGCAGTGACGTGACAAGATGCAGTTGCCTCCGCCGCTACTGACGGCTCCGGTAAGCAGCGGAGACGACCAGAGCGTGGCGGGAGGGGGCTGGGCACCTCTCCCGCCACCCATAAAAGTGATCTGGCGGCGAATCCGCTGTGGAGACCACTTTTATCCTAAAGAGAAACGCACGCCGTTCCAAAAATACCGGGGTTATGGAAGCCAGCTGCTGCCATAACAACGGTATTTGGCGTCAAAGTACCGACATGCGGGTATGGCGTTTTGCATAAAGTGGTTAAAGTGCGTATTTTGATTACATTTTACAAAATATGAATATACCATAGAATAAAATGTTTTGATGTATTCACTTTTAGCATAGTGGGGATAGAAAACTGACTTTGGTTTAAACGATGAGTGCAAAATAGGATTATAAGGGGTTGATATTATATCATTAATATCATGTGTCTGACCCTCTTCATATAATTCCTCCAATATCACCAAGAGCTCTAATTCACTAGTGCTGTCTAGGATCTGCAACATTTTATCGTCTACAGCAGTGGTTCTTAACCTTTCTAGTGCGGTTGCCCCTTTATAAAGTTTCCCAAGCTGTGGGGACCCCTAGCAGTAAAATTATTTTTGTAGCGTGGGTTGTCAGCACCCAAGGCAAGACAAGTAATTTGCGCCCCTAACCCATGGACATTTAGCACTCCCTGAGTCCCTTCCACTCGTTCAGTATTAGAACCCCGTAGGGTACATTTTGGGATGTACCACTCTCTCCTTGTTCTTCTTTCTTTCCCTTTTATCTCTCTCTATCCTAATTTCTTTTTTTTCCCCCCATCCCTCTCTCTCTCTAGCCATCTTTCTTGTTCTTTCTCTTATTCTTTCTCTCCCTTTTTCTTTGTTCCTCCCCCTCTTTTCCTCTCCTTTCCATGTATTCTCTATTTTTATTCCTTCTCTTTCTCCTGGGTGGGGAGGTGGGGGGAATTGGGATGAGTAGCAGTGCTGGGGGGAGTTATGATCAGCCAACTTAGGTGCTTTTGATCAAGGTCACCTGAGAACTGTAGTGGGGACTTTTAATGGCAACTCTAATCACAGGTAGTATTACTTACTGTGTCTCCAGCTCTGTGGTGTCTCACAGCAGTGACACCTATGCCGAAATCAGGAGATAGGGTCTCCTCCAGGCCCTCCCACTTCACATTCCTCACCAGTCAGCTGACCTCTAGTCTCTGCCCCCCACCAATGCCGTGAACTGAAGGGGCGGCTGCGAAGAGGTTGAGTGGGCGGCCACAGGCTCCAGGGACAGTCCTTCTGGGCGGCTGCGAAAAGGCTGTGAGAGTGATGCGGGCTTAAGGAACTTCCCAGGATTCAGTGACCCCTGTCAAATCGTCATTTGACCCCCAGGTTGAGAACCACTAGTCTACAGGATTAGTTGCCAGATTATCTGTACCTGGCTTGTTTGACAATTGTTTCTTACAATGTTTTGTTAATGTCTTACAATTGTTTATGACAATTGTTTCTTATTATTTTTAAATAACAGAATCTTTTATTCGTAATATCTTTGATAAATTTATGCAGATCCTTAAACATCTGAAATACGTTTGCCTTACATCTGGGTGAGAAATGTAGCTCCTTTTGTATTATCCTTTTTTTTAAAAAATTTTTTTATTACCACTTCAGCGAACTCTGTCGAGAGACTTAGTTCAACTTTACGTTCATTTTATCGCCTACTCATTTTGACAGCATTGTGGTAGTTTTCTAAAAACTTTTCCTTTATTAGTATCGATTATTCAGTTTAATTAAGCCTCTGTTCTTCCCTGCCCCTTTAATTAACCCTCCCCCACCATACCCTTTCCTTCCCCAACCCATTTGGTTTGTTTTATTCTAGTCCATCGATTTCCCATTCTACTCAGGCCCTTTTGTCCTCCCTCATCTTTTCCTGGGTAATTCTCTGAGATTTTATATTTTTTCCATCTTCCCTGTATTCTATTATATTTTCTTGTGTGTCCTTTATCCCTACAACATAGGTATTCCATTTTACTATAATATTGTATTCGCTCGAACCACTCTCTTATGTCTGGTTTTTCTATGCTTAACCATTTTTTTGAGATCAGACCCTTTGCTGCATTCAAGAGTATTGGGGTTAGTGTTTTTGCATATTGCTTCTTTGAAGTTTTGGAATCCTGAAATAGGCATGTCTGCAGACTATTAACTATCTTTTATCCAGTTATCTCCTCTATATGGTCCAATATTTTCTGCCAATAGTCCTTAATTTTTGGACACTCCCACCAGATGTGTATCATCGTTGCCCTCTGTTTGAAGTCCCTCCAACACAGTGGGGATTTGTCTGGTTGATATTTATAAGTTCTTTCTGGGGTCAAGTACCATCTTGCCAGAAATTTGTAGTTCATTTCAATCGTTTTCATGTCCCCTGCATAGTTGTATACTGCTCCAATCATCCTCCCAACTTGTAGATCTTCTAGTTTTATACCCAATTCTTTTTCCCATTGTCCTATATAGGAGGGCTTTCCTTGTACTTCTAGATCTGTCAGTATTCCATATATTTTGGATATTCCATTTTTCAGTGCAGTTTGCACCCCTTGAGGATTTAAATCCCTTCCATCTCTAATTGCTTGAGGCAGTGTGCTTATAAAATGTTTTAGTTGAAAAAATTCCCACTCACTAATCTTCCACCCATTTATTTCCTCTAATTCCCACAGTGAATTTATCTTCCCCTTTGTAGTGATATCTTTGACTTATGGATTCCTTATTCTAAGTCCAAAAAGTGACTCTTTCCCTGGTGTAAAAAAATTAGTTCTAGTGAGTGCAATTAAAGGTGAATTACATATCCAGATTTTTTGTCGGTATACTGCGTCCCAAATTTTTAATACATTTTTAGTCAATTCACGTGTTTCCGGGTCTAGTGTTCTGAACTTCTGTGGTATCCATATGTTCTTGTGTAATGTAGTTCTACTAATCGTGTTTTCCATCCTCACCCGTTTTTTTTCACTATTTTCATCCACCCATTCAACCATTCGTGCTATAATTACTGATTTGTAATATCTATTTATGTCTGGTACTGCCAAGCCTCCGTGTGTTTTTGTGTTTTTTGTTTTTTTTCCTGGTGATTAATGCATATTTTATTCTCGGCTTTTTATTTTGCCAGATATATTTTATCATCATTGTTTTTAGTGTTTTAAAAAAACTCTGTGGTATCCCTATTGGTAGCATCTAAAATTAATACATGATTTTTGGCAGGATCATCATCTTGAACATATTCATTCTTCCAATCCATGATATTGGTTGCATTGCACTCTTCTTTATTTCCGCCTTAATCTCATGTAACCGCTTGCCGCCCGCCGCCTGTCATATGACGGCCAGGCATCGCGGCTCTCGTTCTGGGAGGGCATCATATGATGCCCTCGCTTTCCCTACCCACCAGGGGGCGCGCGCGCCGCTGCCAGCAATCGCGCCCGCCGTGTCACTGGGCACCCAATTCGTGTGCCCGGCGGCCGCGATGTCCGCCGGGCACCCGTGATTGCCCGGTAACACGGTAGGACGTGGATCTGTGGGTGTAAACCCACAGATCCATGTCCTGTTAGAGAGGAGTGTGTGCTCTTAGTATAGAGCAACACCGATCGGTCTCCTCCCCTTGTGAGTCCCCTCCCCCTTCAGTTAGAAACATTCCCTAGGAACACAGTTAACCCCTCGATCACCCCCTAGTGTTAACCCCTTCCAGTCACATTTATACAGTAATCAGTGCATTTTTATAGCACGGATCGCTGTATAAATGTGAATGGTCCCAAAAATGTGTCAAATGTCCCATGTGTCCGCCACAATATTGCAGTCACAATAAAAATCGCAGATCGCCGCCATTACTAGTAAAAAATTAAAATGCTATAAATCTATCTCCTATTTTGTAGACGCTATAACTTTTGTGCAAACCAATCAATATATGCTTATTGCGTTTTTTTTTCTTCTTCTTTTTTTTACCAAAAATATGCAGAAGAATACATATCGGCCTAAACTGAAGAAAAAATTTGTTTAAAAAAATAAATAAAATAAAATTTGATATTATAGCAAAAAGTAAAAAATATTGTGTTTTTTTTTTTCTTCAAACTTGTCCTTCTTTTGTTTATAGCGCAAAAAATAAAATCCGCAGATGTGATCAAATACCACCAAAAGAAAGCTTTATTTGTGGGGAAAAAATTATAAAAATTTAATTTGGGTACAGTGTTTGTTGTATGACCGCGCAATTGTCATTCAAAGTGTGACAGCGCTGAAAGCTGAAAAATGGCTTGGTCAGGAAGGGGGTGAAAATGCACTGTATTGAGATGGTTAATAATGGGATATAATTTGCTAGGTATTTGGGTACAGTGTTTGTTGTATGGCCGCGCAATTGTCATTCAAAGTGTGACAGCGCTGAAAGCTGAAAAATGGCTTGGGCAGGAAGGGGGTCAAAATGCACTGTATTGAGATGGTTAATAATGGGATATAATTTGCTAGGTGTAGTTTTCCGACTGTTGATCTCAGTTTAATTCCCAAGTATGTTAATTCTCCTCTTACCCACATAAATGGGAATTCTCTTTGGAGAGCAAGTAGTTCTTTTTTTCTCCAATTCAATATTTAATATTTATGTTTTTATAGGGTTTATTTTGAAATTTGAGAGTTCTCCGTATTCTTTTATTTCTTTAATATTTGGCAAGGTCACCCTTGGGTTAGTCACACACATTAAAATGTCATCTGCATGAGCAGCGATTTTATGTACTTCTTCTTCTCCCTCTTACGCCCCTCTGATGTCCGGATCATTTCATAGTGTCGCCAGAAAGGGTTCCATTGACAGCACATATAGGAGTGGCGAAAGTGGGCAGCCCTGGCGTGTTCCATTAAACATCTCAAACACAGGGGGCATGTCCGGATGTGAGAGGAGACAGAGTGGGAGAGAGGCGCTCCAGACATCCTGACCCTAATCCTTAGCCATCCAAACACTACACAGCCTAAATCTAGCTAATTTCTTTACCAGCCTGTCCCTCTACCTGTCTGGCTGCACCCGGGGTCTGTATTGAACTGGATCCATCCAGGACTGGCAGGGGCAACACGGACCCCGCACATCCGCGGCCGCCGCCATTTTCCCAGCCTACATCTTGATGGAGGGAGCTGTTTCCAACCTGGAGGTACGGTAGGGGACTCCATCATCATCCAGCATTCCCTGTATAGTGCCTGGTGGGGTCCGGTGATCCACGAGGGCGCCAGGATTGCCTGTAGCGGCCACGAACTGGTGCGGCCTGGTGCGGCCTAGCGAAGCCTGCCACCCACAGCATTTTCCTATGAGGCCGGCCGGTGGCCGGAATGGACTGTAATCCAAGGCGCGGACGCTGCTGACATCGGCCTCTTAAACATCCTACCAAGCCCAGAAAAGTGCCAAGTGGAATCAGCCTGTGTAGTGAGTCCAAGGGCCCAGTGCTACCCACATTCTCCTGCCTACATCCCAGCTCTCTAGCAGTAACCCTCAGCTACCTCATCATATTGCCAAGAACAGTTCAGTGTTGGGTGGAGACTGCCTGTGAGAGGTGATAGCAGTGTCCAAGGACCCAGCATTTTCCATATCCTCCTGCCCCTGCTCACTGAAAAATAGCCCTCAGTTACCCCATAATCCTGCCAAGCAATGTGAGAGCTGACAGCCTTGCCCAGGGCCCAGTATAATCCACATCCTACTGCCTCCGTCCCGGCTCTCTGTTCTGATACCCTACAGCGAGTGGTCTCCTGGCCGGTGGACGGAGACAGTGTGATTGGGGGCACCTCCTGATTCCTTAGATGCCATCCAAACGGCGATCGACAAAGAAACAGCCGCCTCCCAGGACAGAGAGTTCTCCGGCAGTGACACGTGTGGCGGTTATCGTATTCTCCGGTGCAGAGCAAGCCGCGCCTATATAAACAGCCCTACAGCTTTTGAGGGACATGGAACAGAATGTAGAAGACCCGCAGCAGCCCTCAGATATGAAGCAATCAGCAGCTCCCGCCTCCACTTCAGCCATCCTGGTGGCCATTGAGGAGAGTAAAACCATGGTCATGGGGAGGATAGATACACTGGCTGTAGAGTGTGGCCTTACCCGTCAAGACATTGACAAGTTTAGGGGCCATGTCACTGCTGCAGAGAATCGTATTTCGGAGGTTGAGGATACTGTGGCTACCACTTCCCAGATTGTCGCTGACCTACAACGCACGGTTAAAACCCTGATGGCGCGGTCTGAAGACGCTAAAAATAGACTGCGCCGCAATAATGTGCGCGTGGTGGGCCTTTCTGAGGGCACGGAGGGCTCCCATCCAGCCAGCTTTGCTGAAAATTTCTTTAAGGACATCCTCAACTTACAGCAAGTATCCTCGGCTTACATTGTAGAGCGCGCTCATAGGGTCCCCAGGGGCCCGAGACCACAAGGCGCCTTGCCTAGACCATTCCTGGTGAGGTTTCTAAACTACCGAGATGGAGATCTCATCCTTGCTGAAGCCCGGAAGAAACCACAGCTCCGGTTTGAGAATACGGCCCTGCATTTTTTCCCGGAAGACAGGGAATTGTTTTGGAGTGAAGTTTTTGTTTTGTGTGTTTGTGGTGTCATCCTTGGAACTGCACGGTTTGCAGACCGGGGGACACTCGGAAACAGGCTCCACCAAAATGCAATGTTTGTAGGTGGGTAAATGTTTTTCTTCAGCATTCTGTGTGGCTCTGTGTGCCTCTGGACTTCAATTGTGCTCCTAGGCCTCCATCTAGTGGCAAATTTCTGAATTAGTCATGTCCTTGAATATTCGCATTCTCCCCTGGAATGTCAGGGGGTTAAATTCAAAATTTAAGAGAGCTTTGGTGCTGAAGTTTTTACAGGCCCAACATCCTCACATAATGTTTTTACAGGAAACTCACTTACAAGGCAACAGAATTTTGGCCATGAAACGTCCCTGGATACACAGAGCCATACATGCCACTTATTCATCTTATGCTAGAGGTGTGTCTATCTTGTTGCACAAGTCTTTGCCCTTGCTCCATAGAAACGGTAATTACAGATCCTGGGGGCAGATACTTAGTGGTGCTAATTGAAGTTTATTCTCGCAGGTTGGCCCTGGTAAATGTATATATTCCCCCTCCTTTTACAGGGATTATCCTGTATGAGGTGTTGGAGAAGTTGGCACCACATGCTCCATTTCAGTTGTTGGTGGCCCAAGATTTCATTAATATTCTTAATTATACGTTGGACACGTCTAATCCACATAGGGCTCCGAACCACGACTTGTCGCATTGGGCGGAAGCTGCGGGTCTCGCAGAGATCTGGCGGTGGAAGCATCCCACGGACAGATGCTATTCCTTTTTGTCCTCAGTACATGCTTCTTCCTCCAGAATAGACCTGGCGTTCGCCAATGGGACATTATTATCACTGGTGACTGGGGCGGCCTATCTTCCAGGAGGCATATCGGATCACACCCCACTGCAGATTACCTTGCGGCTGGGCTCCCGGAGCTCAAGGAGAGTTTGACGTTTGTCTCCTAGGTGGGTTGACGAACCCACTGTGGAGGAGATGCTAAAACCGCACATTGATACATATTGGCAGATTAATGAAGGATCAGCAACAGTACACACTGAGTGGGAGGCCTTCAAGGCCACAACTCTGGGGGTATACATATCAGCCATAAAAGCACGGAGAACAGAATAGTGCAGAAAAACAACTTCAGGACAAAGAGCAAGAATGTGCTAAGGCGCATGCTGATTCGCCTTCCCCTGCCATGTTGGCTCAGTTGCAGTTCACAAGGAGGAATATATCTCTCCATTATCATGATGTGGCTACTTCCCAGTTGCAAAGGAGTGCAGCAAGAGTCTTTGAAAAAGGAGATAAAAATGGTAAACTATTCGCTTTACTGACGGCAGGGGACACGTCCCCGACAGTAGTTCCCTGCATACTGTCTCCGTCCGGACAAATATTGAGAGACGGAGAAGACATAATACGGGAGTTTGTGTCCTTCTATAGGTCACTGTACTCCCCTATAGATTCATATAACACTGAGGACCTTAGGGACACCTTGTGGACCCTACAGTTGCCTGGGCTGCCAGAGGAATCTGGCAATTTTCTGGATGCCGAGTTCTTGGAGGAAGAGGTAGCCTTGGCAATGGGGTCATTCCCTAGTGGTAAGGCTCCTGGACCCGACGGGTTGCCAATTGAGTGGTACCGCCATTATTAGGAGACCTTGGCGCCCAGACTGCTTCAATTATACACAGACTGTTTTCAAAAGGGAAGCTTCCTCCTTTCCTTTCCTTCCTCCTAAGCTAGGTAAGGACCCATTACAGTGTTCATCATATAAGCCCATTTCTTTATTAAATATGGACTTCAAAATACTGACAAAACTGTTAGCTACTAGATTGATGTTGGTCCTGCATCAGGTTATCTCCCCAGACCAAACAGGGTTTATGCCCAAAAAGGCCACAGATATTAACTTGCGCAGTGTTTTCACCCACTCAGCTGGGCTCAGATATTTCCAGTGGTGGAATACTGGTCTTTCTAGATCTGGAAAAGGTCTTTGATTCCGTGGATTGGAATTACATGAGGGTGGTATTGGAGGTACTTGGATTCGGTCCTAGGTTCCCGAAGTGGATCGACATTCTATATCATTGTCCTACAGCAGCCATAAAGTTGAACAATGTTATCCAAATTTTTTCTAATATATCGGGGCACTCGCCAAGGATGCTCTTTATCCCCGGGTCTTTCCTCTATCATGATCGAGCCCTTGGCAGCGGCCTTGCGAGCCTCTGAGGAGGTACAAGGGATAATGATGGGTAGCCTGACTGAGAAAACTGCACTGTATGGGAATGATTTGGTTCTTTTTTTGCGAGACTCCAAGCAATCCCTGTCGGCAGCTTTAGACATCCTAAATTCCTTTGCTTGTTTTTCGGGTCTGAGGGTCAACTGGGGGAAATCACAGATTCGATCACTCAGTACACCATCCCCCAGATGTGAGATTCCCACAGATTGTCCTTTGCAGAGGGTAGAGGTGATTAAATATCTGGGGTTACATATATCCAACTCCGTATCAGACTTTATTGCTTTGAATGTCGATCCACTTTTGACTAAACTAAAATCCAGGCTACAGGCATGGCAGAATTTACCTTTGACACTCATAGGTAGAGTGAACTTGGTGAAAATGAAATTTTTGCCTCTGTTTCTGTATATATTTCGGAATTCCCCTGTTTGGATTCCGAGATATATATTCAGAAGAATAGATCAGCTCATAACATCTTTCCTGTGGCAGGGACGACACCCCTGCATTAAACTTCGGGTGTTACAGCTGCCGTGGAAACAAGGGGGATTGGCGGTCCCAGACTTTCACAGATATTATTTAGCGGGTCAGCTAGTAGTTGTACATAGGTGGGGTGTTGTGCCTGAGGATGACACTGCTAACACACTAGAGGCAGTGGTTGTTGGTTCTTATGAGGCACTGAAACATCTCCCGTTTCTGGGTTTCTGGGCTCCGTATAGACTCACGTTATCCATGCGTGCGACCAGTAGGGCATGGGTGGCAGTGACTAAGATGGGCAGTGCTTCTGAGATTTCTCCTCACACACCACTTTGGAATAATCCTAAATTAGCACACTTAAATGAGCACCCAGATCCGATCATCTAGACTAAATTTGGTATTAAGACACTGAAAGATATAGTGGGTGGTGGGAAACTTTTACAGTTTGACGCCCTTAAAACTAAGTTTAACCTTCCCAACACCCACCTGTTCCTTTATCTTCAGTTAAGGCATGCATACAATTCCCAATTTGGAAATACTGGAATTACCCCGAAAATGAATAATGAGTCTTTATTGAGGGAGGACACTTTGGACAAGGCCTTGTCTATGATATACAAACAACTGTTCGGTGAGGGGGGAGATCTCCTTGCAAAGTGTAGGGCAGTGTGGGGTGAGGTGTTCCCCCAGATGGACGGGGATGACTGGGACAATGTATGGGACATTAATTGTACTAGATTGGTTTCTGCTAGAGACCAACTCATTCAATTTAAATACCTTCATCGCATATATCTTACTCCAGCTAGATTAGCTAAGATGTTCCCTTCCCGGTCACCTAGTTGCTGGTGGTGCAGTTCCCTCACTGCTGATTTCATGCATATTTTCTGGAATTGCCCGAACATTCAAGCATTTTGGACAGGAGTTACAGAATGTATAGCACAAGTAACAGCCATTCCTATACAGCCCACAATAGAGGTGTGCCTTTTGGGGCTGGTGGACAATCTAGCCCCAAAGAGAGCAACTCGTACTTTGCTAACGATTGTGATCTATTATGCTAGAAAAATGATAGTGTTGTCTTGGAAAAAGTCTAATCCTCCATCTGTGTCAGCGTGGAAGGGTGTGGTGAATAGGGCTGCACCTTTATACGAGGCTACATACATTAGCAGGGGCATACCACAAAAATTTGATAAAGTGTGGAGCAGTTGATTGAATAGTGAAACTACAGTGGCGGATTGAGTGGTACCTAATGGAATATGCTTACAGTGGGTTTTAACATGTATGTAACTATCTGACATGTCTTAAATCTTTCATTGATTGTTATTGTGATAAGGTGCCCTAATTACTATTATCTTAGTTTTTTATTTTTCACGGAGCGAAGGTCTGGAGGAAGGAGGAGAGAGTCAATGCTGAAGAAATTTAAATAGTTTATTTTGTGTGTGACCCAATGGGTCTTGTTTGTATCTGTTATGTTAAAAAAGCAATAAATAAAACTTTAGAAAAAAAAAAATCTCAAACACCGATGACAAATTCCCATTGACTTTTACCATTACTGTGGGCTTATTATATACATTTTTAATCCACCGCAGGATCTTTGGTCCCAATCCCAAATGTTGAAGCGTATCCATCATAAATCCCCAGTCTACCCTGTTAAAGGCTTTTTCTGCATCAATTGACAGGAGTAGAGCTGGGGATCTACTATTTTTCCCCTTTCGTAACATCAACAGCGTTTTTATACTATTGTCCCTTCCTTCTCTACCCGGAACAAAACCTGTCTGGTCAGGGTCTATCCAGAGTGGTATTAATCTTGATGCCAAAATTTTTGCATATATTTTTTGTGTCTGCGTTCAATAAGGCAATGGTAAAAATACTTGGCAATGGTAAAATACTCTTTAGGTATTATTGTGATATGAGCTAATACAGACTCTTGTCTTCTTCATCTTCTCCTATCTTATTCAAATAGTCGCACAACTTTGGGATCAATTGTTCTTGGAATTTTTTTATAGTATTTGCAGAAACCCGCTTGGCCCTGGACTTTTCCCTGAGGGGGTTTCTTTCAAAGCTGTTTTAATTTCATCTTGTGTTATCTTTTTTTCTAGCTCTGAGTTGTTCAGAACTTTTGGCAACTTAGCCTTTTTTAAGTACACTTGAATATTTGTTTTTCTTTTTTCTTCCTCTTGCTAAGGCTTTTTATTGCATATAATGCTCTATCGTAATGTTTAAAGGCTGATGCAATATCTTATTGTCTTATTTACTATTTCTCCTTTCTCATTTTTTATCTTCTCAATATAATTTAAGGTCTTCTTTTTTCTTAAGATTTTTGCAAGGTCTTTCCCTGGCTTGTTACCCCACTTATCTCTCCTGTGATACTCTATTGAACATCCTCCTGCCTTATTGTTCCATCAGGGCTTTTAGTTGATCTCTTTTAATAATTAGGGTTCGATGGCTTTCTTCTTCAGCTTGTTTTTTATGCCATTGTTCCAGTTCATATATTTCTTTTACAATTTTCATCATAGTTTTCCCTCTTTTCTTTTTTTTTGCTGCCCCAATTGATATAAAGTTTCCCCTTATCACCGTCTGGTGTGCCTCCTATATGGTTGCTTTTGATAGTTCTGGCGTCTCATTCTCCAGGAAATGTTTATCAATCTCTTCTGTTATTTTTTCAATTTCATGGTCTTCAATTAAATCTTCATTTATTCTCCATGGGCCTTTGGCAAGGGGTTATCCGTACAGTTTCATCCTCATCATCACTGGAGCATGGTCTGATCCTATTGTTGTTTCTATTACTACCTCCAAAATTCCATGCTCCACCATGATATAGTCCAACCTAGAGTACATTCCGTGGACCAACGAATGAAATGTTTAGTCTTTTGTACTCGGATGTTGGATTCTCCAGACATCTACCAGTTGATGTTCGTATATTTTTTTTTCTTTACCATCTTTGGTTGCTTTATTTCTTTGTCCATTGTAGCTGACGTACTGTCTAATTTATGGTCCATGGTTGAAGTCTCCAGCCAGTATTAGTTTACCTTGTTTAAATTCCATCAGATCTTTTAATTTTCCCAACAAGTATTTTTTTTGGGTTTAAATTGGGGCAGTATACATACCTCATACCCTGTATTGTCCCTGAGAGAAAGAGGAAACGTCCCTCTGGGTCAACTTTTCTTTTTTCTACTATAAAATGAACAGTTTTCTCAAAACCGATTGCGACTCCTTTTGCCCTTCTGATTGGAGAGTCTTCGTAATACCATATTAGAATATTCTTTAAGTATAGTTTAATATTTGAGTTCTGGGTGATATGTGTCTCTTCTAGCTCTCGTAATACCATGCGTCTACTCTCTGGGGAATTGAGCCCACGAACATTATATATTAACATTTTTATACTATTCATGTCTTCCTTTCCTCTCTAACCCCCACGTGTCTCTCCCGTGGTGTCCCCTCCCCCACCCAGTCCGATAAAGGACTGCGGGGGGGGGACCCATATACGGAGAGACACGGGGGGGTGATTCATATGTTATTGGGGCCAAAATGCCAAGTAGTCTTTTAGATATAACAAACCAATTCCCCCCGACCCATCCCCATCTACCCCCTCCCCACCCATCCCCATCTACCCCCTCCCCCTCCCTACCTCCCCTTCCCTATTACCTCATGGTCTTGAGCAGGTATCCTATCTTTATGGGGGATCTCTTGCCCTGCTGCTCTATCCCGAGGTGGAAATCTGTTTGGCACTCTAGGTCAACCCCTCCTATAACTGAAGGGGTGATCTCGGGGCACACCTCGTAGCCGGGTCCCGATCCTCTAATTTATCTTTTCCTCTTCCTCTTTTCTTCTATCTACCCACCTCCCCCTGCTCTCCCCCTCCCTCCCACTTCCCCAGTCTAGGTCTCTTTATTTTTATTAAAGTTTTAGATATTATGTCATTTTGTTGTGGTTGCTCTAGTATTCTTTTTCCTGTGAATCAGCTGCCATTGTGCTTCATCTTGTCGTTCTTTCTTGTCTGGGAATTGACTCCTGTATATATTCCGGTATTGGGATTTTCAATGTTTTTCAAAAATCTATAGTTTTTTCTACAAATCTCAGTTTGATGATAAGCCCATTTCTCCTAACAATCAAGCATGTAGGGAAACCCCAGTTATATTGAATTTCCTTTCCCTGTAAGATTTTTAATAGAGTTTTAATGTTCTTCTCCTTCTCCTTCTCAGGGTTTCTTGTGATAGGTCCTGGAAAATTTGTATCATTTTTCCCGCATGTTCCATTGGCGGCTTTCCCTTCATATTATTCCAAATTTATTTTCTTTTCCCTCCCAGCTTTCAAATCTAACAATTATGTCTCTTGGACTTTCCATCAGGAGCCCCTTGCGGTCTTCTTATTCTATGGACTCTTTTTCAATCTTCATTTAGTTTCTTCTTTTCCAAGAATCGGGTTTAAAACCTTCCTAATTATTTCTATTAAATTTTCTGTCTGGGTAGATTCCTCTCAGATTTTTCCTTCGGTCCCTATTCTCTCGGTCCTCTAATCTGTACGCCTGTTACTGTTCTTTTTTCAGTATTTTAATTTCCCCTTCTATTCATGCTTGTATGGGTATCTATTTTTTTTCCCCACTTCCTCTACTCTTGAGAGCATTTGGCCCAGGTCTTTATGGATTACTTTCTTTAATGTTTTTAGAGAATTTTCCAGGGCCGCAAACATTGTTTCCATATTTGTTTTTGTTGGTAGTTGAGCCATCTTCTGTTGTTCCTCCTCTGTTCTCCCCCGTAGACCTAATTCAGGGTCCTGTTCTATGCTAAGTTCTGAGAGTGTACTACAATCAAGCAAGGTTTTATTCTGGCCCTTTTTCTCTTTCTTTTCCTTAGTCTGTTTGCCACCCTTTTGTACTGTTGTTTTTCTGTTGTTGGCCTTCCTCCTTCCCAGTCTCCTTCTTGAGTCACATACTTAATCATAGGGCTGGAAGTAGGGCTTAGACTAGAGCGGGGGGACTTGGCCGCCACTCCACCTCCCCTTGCGGACTTACCCCTCATCTATTCCAACTCCCCCCCCAAAAAAAAAGAGGGGGGCTAAGCAATCACAGAACAGTTTAGTAAATTCAAGAAAGCGGGTAAAGGAATGCCTCATATAGATGTAGTTTCTCTCATCCAATACCTATGTATTATGTAGCGATTGCTTCAGGTATTGTAGAAAACATTCATTTATTTTGTGTGGGATCTATCTGCCCCACATCTATCAGGTGTCCTCTCCTCGCCTTTCACTTCCACATACAGCTCATAGAAACAGTATTGCATTTATTTTTAATAGGTTTTTACTTATCGGGGGGGGGGGGAGAGCACCATCTCAGTCCCACAGACTCCCCTGGCTGGCTCTCCCGTATGATTCACTACATCTGTGAGCCTCAGCTTGTCTCTCATTGCTCAGCCACTACCTCCAACTTCCTCCAGGTGGCCGAATGCCGGTCCTCGACCGTCCGAGTGTCTCCTCCTTCCTGCTTATCTCCGCGTCCCACCAGGCATCCCACGCTCTCCGCTCCAGACCACAGAATGACCAGGGAAGGGAGGTATTACACCCCAGTAATTTTCCTCCAACTCGGGTGTCTCTTCACCTTCTCCTCCCTCCGCTCTACAGCATCCACGTACTAAGTCTCCTGGCTAGGGGACGCGGCGAGGCAATGAACCTGCAGCGGCGGGGATACACACTTAGCGATGCCAATACAACCGTGTCCTCCGCTACAATATCCACAATAGGACGCTGAGACCCCGGTGTATTTCAGAGGGCAGGGATCCTAGCCTGTTCTAATGCGGCCAGCATGGGTGGTTGGTGGTACAGGTAGATCTAATAGCACTCCATTAGAGATCAAAGGCTCCTACGGGGTGCACCTACTCGGCGCCATCTCTAGACTCCTCCCTCGGCCCATTCATTCGTGATTGGCTCAAATAATCCTCAGTCAAATTGTGTGAGGAAAGGTTGAATATTTTTACAGCTGTGTTGGGCTCGTTTGTTTTCCTCTTTTTTTTTTTTTTCCTTTCCATGTTTTCTTCCTTCTCTTGATCCTCTCTATTTTTTGTTTTTTTCTTTTTTCTGGGAGTATTTATTTTGACTAAAAAAAAAACCTTTGATAATTGTACAGTTGTCAAGACCTTGAACTGTCCATGCTCAAAACTTGAAAGGAATTTGATGTTATATTATATGCCTAAGTTTGCATAACATCAATAGGGGCTAGCTTTGTTACATTAGCACTGCATTCACCAATTTTTTTTTAGAGCAGAAATTTCTAGTCTCTGTTGCATTCTCAACTTGATTGGGGTGTGTGATATTAGTTTGACACACATATTTGGGATTTACTTGGGGCTGTTTATTAGGCACATTCTTTCCTCTCATCTCCCAATTAGGATTGGTGTGCTGATAATTGTTGTAATTGTGGTTACAACCCCCCCCCCCCCCCCCCCGGGCGATTGCCTCTACAATTTTTACTATTATGCTGCCTACCGCAATGTGTCCCATGATTGGAAGTGCTCTGTTTTGGCTGGAGCATTCTGTGTAGTTTTCACAGAATAATTCCTATTGGGGGCTCTAGGGGTACCCTGAAATCCTTTAGTAGTATTATGTTGTACATTTATACTATTGGAGGCTCTAGGCATATCTTGATATCCTTTAGTATTATTATGTTGTACATTGGATGCATCCTCACCAAAGATGGGAACATGTTACCTCCTCCAGTTGAAAATACGTCCTTTAGCATAATCCTCTATATCCCTTAAAAACATTTTTTTTGTTTTGTAGCAATAAGCTCATCCTCGTATTGTTTCCTATGGTCATTGAGGGTATTTATATATCTCTTATAACTTGGCACATGCACTTGGTGCATTTGTACCTAACTCTTTAGTTAATTCTTGTAATATGGTTTTATTTGATGTGATCATGCGTTCTCTTTGCATACATACAATTTCCATCCATTGTGCAGTGCACAAGGCGGAAACTTTGTCCCAGGTGGTTTGGAGATCCTCATCCAAGAAGATACACCGCTTTTTGTTGCGTGCTAACCCTCTGACAAATACATTTTCAAAAAGGTTGTGTCCCACCTCTGAGTGGTGTGGTAGTTATATATTGCTTCTAATTTCCTACATAGTTTCCAGAAGCCATCCTCTTTAGTTGCTGTCATGTTATTAGTATTTACTTGTGATTTGTGTAATCTGACAGGATCAAGCCTGCTCCCAGTGTGGAAAACAATATTTGTCTGTTTTTTAACAATGATGCAAATAAATCAGTTGATCTACTGCTTCTGTTTGTATCCTCTATTGAGTGATTAGCCAGAGGATCCATTTGCATATAATCCAATAAACTGCTTAAAACAAAAACACAAATGAGATATATATATATATAAAATGATATATAACAAGATGTCCAAAAAGTTGTAGTAAGGCACCAATTGTACCAGAGAATATGTGTACAAATATTTTGAAAATTATATATTCAAATGCTGTAAAAAACAAAACAAAACAAACAAAAAAAAAACAAAAACAAGTAATAGTTTGTAAAAACATCTCTTAACATAGACAAAGGACAATAGCAGCAAGATGATTCCCATGTGCAAAAGTAAAAAGAATAAAAAACACCAAAAGCACTGAAGTCCAGAAAATCAATGAAGGCAAGAAGCTGATGGCAAGATGGATATTAAAGCCAAAACGGTTGCACAAGAATCCGTCAATAGAGTATGGAAAAGAACCGTTGAGATCCTAATAGTAGGGGTTAAATCAGTAGGATGTAACATAGGTTTAGCCGTGCTGTTTCATCAACCAGCGGGAATACTGACAGCTGAAAAGACAAGAGTAAAAGATAACGCACCAGCCCTAGTGTGACACTATGATATATATATCTTTTACATAATCGATGTGTAGATATAGCACACAAGTTGACACAAAGGGGTTTGAATGGCTTTTAAAGGTAACCATCCTCGCCTGTGATCTGTTAGCTTGTAATTAGTGTGTGTGTGTGGTCAATGAGTTTCTGGACTCCTGACAGACCCTTGCATCTTTCATCCAGTGCTGTACTGACCTTTCTGGATTCTGAGTCATGGGGAAAGCAAAAGATTTGTCAAAGGATCTGCGGGAAAAGGTAGTTGAACTGTATAAAACAGGAAAGGGATATAAAAAGATATCTAAGGAATTGAGAATATCTATCTATCAGCAGTGTTCAAACTCTAATCAAAAAGCGTAAAATGAGGGGTTCTGTTGAAACTAAACCATGGTCAGGTAGACCAACTAAAATTTCAGCCACATCTGCCAGGAAAATTGTTCGGGATGCAAAGAAAAACCCACAAATAACTTCAGGTGAAAAACAGGACTCCCTGAAAACGTGGTGTGGCTGTTTCAAGATGCACAATACGGAGGCACTTGAAGAAAGGTGGGCTGCATGGTCGAGTCGCTAGAAGAAAACCATTACTATGCAACTGCCGCAAAGTATCCCGCTTACAATATGCCAAACAGCAGAGAGACCAGCCTCAAACCTTCTGGCAAAAAGTAATTTGAAATGAGGAGACCAAAATTGAGCTTTTTGGCCACAACCATAAACGCTACATTTGGAGAGGAGTCAACAAGGCCTATAATGAAATGTACACCATTCCTACTGTGAAAAATGGAGGTGGATTGCTGATGTTTTGGGGATGTGTAATCTACAAAGGCATAGGAAATTTGGTCAAAATTGTTGTCAAGATAAATGCAATATGTTATCAAAAAATACTGGAGGAACATGTGCATTCATCAAGCTGCGCATGGGAGGTACTTTGACATTCCAATCTGACAATGATCCAAAACACAAGGCCAAGTCGACCTGTCATTGGCTACAGCAGAATAAAGTGAAGGTTCTGGAGTGGCCATCTCAGTCTCCTGACCTCAATATCATTCAGCCACTCTGGGGAGATCTCAAACCTGCAGTTCATGTAAGACAGCCCAAAAATTTGGAGGCTTTTTTCCAGGAGCAATGGGCAGCTTTACCATCTGAGAAGATAAAGAGCCTCATCCACAAATACCACAAAAGACTTCAAGCTGTCATTGATGTTAAAGGGGGCAATACACGGTATTAAGAACTAGGGTATGTAAACTTTTGATCAGGGTCATTTGGGTAGTTTCTGTTGCCCTTATGATTTAAAGAGTAAACACAGTTGATTGATAATAAATGGCTTCAGCCAAACACTATCCATGAGTGAAAAAAAGTTTATCATTCATATTCTCTGAAAAATGGCCAAGCAATCATAAATTCTGCCAGAGTATGTAAACTTATGAGCACAACTGTATATATAATTTTTTTTATATACTAATCCCATTTGATTTACCAATGACATCTGATTCATTTTTCTTGAGGTTGTTTCTAGGACTGAAACAACTAATCGATTATGAAATTAATCGATTACTATTTTCATAATCGATTAATCAGCCAGTAACATAATGGGGTTAAAAACAACTAAAATGAGCCCTTTATAGTACAAAAAGAGCAAATAATCGCTACTGTAAATATTACTTTCACAGTTCTACAGTAAAAAAAATGAACCCCTTACAGTAGTGATTATCTGCTTTTTTGTACTATAAATGGCTATTTTTTTTAACCCCATTATGTTACTAAACATCTTGGACCTGGTTCACATCTATGTGTTTCTTTGGTGCTTTTTTGCATGATTTGATTGTAGCCGTATTAGTGCAATTGTGACAGAGAAAATTGAGTACTGTCCGTGATACTTTTTTTATTTGCACTAACATACAATTTTTCAGGACAAGCTTTCGGGGTATGTCCTCTTCTTAGAAGGGGACATACCCCGAAAGCTTGTCCTGAAAAATTGTATGTTAGTGCAAATAAAAAAAGTATCACGGACAGTACTCAATTTTCTCTGTGCTTTTTGCAGAAACGCACTACAGTTCATTTACATGGTTTTCTTATGGGACACGTTCACATCTATGCTTTTTTCAGCCACTGCGTATATGGAAAGGGTCAGTGACTTTTTTTTTAATGCAAAACGGTGCTCTTTTGGTTCAATATACTTCAATGGAGAATCTGCAGAAAAGCATGTAATGCGTTTTTGCAGCAATTTGTGTTTTTTAATCTGCCCAACAACAAATTGGCCAAAAAAATGGAAAAACGCAAATTGCCGCAAAATCACGTGCGCAAAAATCAAAACGCACAGCAAAAAGCACTGCAGAAAGAGATCAAAAGCAAAACTGCATAGGCGTGTACTGAGCCTTATGCTGGCCACACGGATCAATTCAATATTCAGACGAAAAATCTTTGTACATTCGCTGAATGAAAGAATGTTTGAAATTTTCACTTGTTTTTAACATTATGTTTTTAAAACAAATGTAATTTCTAAACGAAAACCACATCCACTGTCTGAAAATTCCTTTCACCAAGAAGTTTTCTATTTCCAAATTTTCCCTTCACTGTGGTTGAAAATGAACTTCGATTTGACCCCACTAACGATTAGAAAATCAAACGAACGTTCTTAAAATTAAATTTTTTTTTTGAAGGAAGACATTGTTCTTTAAATAAAAAAAATCTGATCTCTGAGTCTGATGATACATACCTGATTCACCCTTTAATAGTATATATCCTCTAAAAGTATATACAGTATATCTCTCCTCTAATAGTATATACACAGTATATCTCCTCTAATAGTATATCTCCTCTAATAGTATATACAGTATATATCCTCTTATAGTATATACAGTATATCTCTTCTGTCTGTTATTCTCAGAGTGGATTAGATATTTTGCTCCCTAACCATATAGTTGGTTATTTATATTTACCACTGCATATAGATATTTAAGAATAAATTGCCTTTTAAAACTTTACATATTAACTAAATTATACACCACACTTTTTTTTCTTTAAGGTTATTAACCAATTAATCGAAACAACAATCGGCCAACTAATAGATTATGAAAATAATCGTTAGTTGCAGCCCTAGTTGTTTCTATGAGATAGACTCATATATATTTTTAGATCTATTAGATTCTTTATACAAAATATAATATACATATATTCTTTATTAAGTCATAACACAATATTCTTAAACATATACAGTAAAGGGGTTAATCATGTCTATCAGGGGGGCGTGGTCAAGATGGCGACCCGAGAGGACGTGAGTAAAGGGAGCTCCGCACCTGGCAGGCTTAATTCTCTGGTTTTACGGGATCTACAACTACCCTGAACTGACTAAGAGGTGGGGGCAGATGCTGGGCATGCGAAGGGGAAACTCCGGATTGCAAAGAAAGCTGTTCTCGGCTCCAAAACCCCGCCGCCGGCCAGTGGCTGACGTGCGGCGACACACATTAGCATGGCGTCCCTGACGGAGCAGCCTGATCTGCCTCAAATAGGATCAGAACAGTTCCAGGCACTTATGCAAGCCATCAAGGGCTGTCAAACCATGCTTACCACCAAAATAGAACAAATGCAGCTGGAAATGGGATTAATAAGACATGACATGGATAAAAACCGGGACAGACTGTCGGAAGCGGAGGGTAAGGGACACTGAGGATAAGGTGCAAGACCATGCCGCCTCCCTCCGCACGCAGCAGGTGAAGATGAGAACTATGGAATCTCAGGCCCAAGACCTGGAGAATAGAAATCACAGAAATAATCTGAGACTGGTGGGCCTTCCAGAGGGAGTAGAGGGGCAAGATCTGGCGGCCTACACGGAGCAGTTACTATGCACGCTCCTCCCTCAGGTGCTATTTTCTCCCTACTTCGTGGTAGAACGGGCACACAGAATGCCGTCTGTCCAGACCCGCCGCGCACATTTATTTTTCGCCTGCTGAACTAGGGACTGAGACCTGGTCCTGTGGGAAGCGAAACTGGGGGAGTTGCCTCATGAGAATGCGAACATCATGCTATTCCCCGACTACTCGGTGAAGACTGAGGCTCCACACAAACCGGAAGAAAAGACGCAGGGTTTATAATGGTGCGCAGCTATACTTGTAGGTACATAAACTTTCAGGAACTCGCTGAACCTGAATAAGATCATTTATAGACAAGTTATTACTCTATCCTTAACCTACAAAGAAGGCAAACAATACAACATTCTTATGTGTACATTGGTAAATGGTCACTGACATTCCCACTTTGATCTATTGAAACTAAAATGCCATAGACCTCTGAAACATAACTTATATCTGGTATTTCATCCAGTTTTACTATTCCTGTTAGGGCAGGTTACTCCCGCCATCTTTTCAATTCAAGAAACAAAAGTTAGAGGAGACGTGCTGAATAGAAATGGAGATACGGTATGGACAGTAAATAAACAACAAACAATAGTTGGAAGGAAACCTCCTGGCAGACAATAGAAATAGTAAACACTGGCAGTGTTTTGCCAATAACTACTACACCCAATTCAGTGTAACACCAAAAAAGCAATCCTACAGCAAAATCAACTTCCAAACGTAGCAATATGTTCAATGCGACTGATTTTAAAAATACCAATTCGATTACAGGCAGTCCCCGGGTTACAAACAAGATAGGGTCTGTAGGTTTGTTAAGTTAAATCTGTTTATAAGTGGGAACGGGTACATTTTTTAAGTGTAGCTCCAGCCAAAAAAACAGCTTTTAAGCTTTTTGGATAGCAATAGGGAAGGGTAAACACCCCGGTAACGTTTGTTTTGATGTCTGTGCCCCTGTTCAGAAGATTTCATATCACTTTCTGTCCCAATGACAATTGGATTTTTGATTTGATTTTTGGGTTGTTGTGGAAACAAGCCTTGGTGATGAAGCATCAGTGGAGACACCTTTTACCCATAACTCTTATAGGGCGTACACACGGTCGGACTTTGTTCGGACATTCCAACAACAAAATCCTAGGATTTTTTCCGACGGATGTTGGCTCAAACTTGTTTCGTCTACACACGGTCGCACAAAGTTGTCGGAAAATCCGATCGTTCTAAACGCGGTGACGTAAAACACGTACGTCGGGACTATAAACGGGGCAGTGGCCAATAGCTTTCATCTCTTTATTTATTCTGAGCATGCGTCAGATTTGTGTACACACGATCGGAATTTCCGACAACGGATTTTGTTGTCGGAAAATTTTATCTCCTGCTGTCCAACTTTGTGTGTCGGAAAATCCGATGGAAAATGTCCGATGGAGCCCACACACGGTCGGAATTTCCGACAACACGCTCCGATCGGACATTTTCCATCGGAAAATCCGACCGTGTGTACGGGGCATTACAGGAGTGAATTTCCCTTCCTAGGGGTAGATTTCCTCTTATTTCCTGTTGTCTCCCTCCATTTGTAAGTAGGAGTCATTTGTAAGTCAGATGTTTGTAACTAGGTGACCGCCTGTATTCAGTTACATTTAATACTTATCTGATTCTCTGACAAGACCTCCACAGTTAAATACCTTTAGAATGTTTCATCCTTTCACGGAAAGAACCAAACTTTTATCTACTTGCAATTTAAATTTCCACTTTGACCAAAATAGGAATATTACAACTTGTGCATTCCTCAAAAACAACAACAAAACTCTCCAATTCTTCATTTCCCGTTCCTACAAAAATACAATCGGGTTATTTACGAAAGGCAAATCCACTTTGCACTACAAGTGCACAGCAAGTGCACTTGAAACTGCAGTCGCGCTAAATCTAAGGGGTACATCTGAAATGAGGGGAAGCTCGGCTGATTTTATCAACTAATCATGTGCAAGCTAAAATGCTGTTTTTTATATTCCTTGCATGCCCCCCTCGGATCTACAGCAACTTTATTTCCAAGTGCACTTGCAATGCAAAGTGGATTTGCCTTTAGTAAATAACCCCCAATGTCTTTAGTGGAGAGCTCTAACATATTACTACATACAAACAATGAGAAGAATATGACAAACCTTTAGATACAAATGCAAGGGAGATATTTCATAGTTACCATGCTACTTAAAAAAAAAAAAAAAAAACAGGGCAAAAAACAGACACACATGTACTACACATCCAGCCCACTCACCATTATAGATTTCTGAAGCCCTAGCTTGAGCTACTTCTAAGGTCTTTAGTCTGGAGTCTCGTTTTGAACTCAGTGATTAGTTTTTCCCACCTCCAGACATTAAAAGTACCTTCCAAAGGAATACGCCATGCTGTACCCTCTGACTGTATATGCCAATTTCTAAGGGGTCTAAAGGCCATGTATTATGCAGCTGTCTGACTGGGGGGCCTGCTTTACCCCCCTCCAGGGACAGCCCATTGCCCATACGATTCAAATCGCTTTTGGCGGACACTGCTACCAGAGACCCCTTGCGCTTTACCATCGGAGCAGTTATTGTTTGTGCCTTTATCACTATAACTGGCTCCCAGATTTCTGACTATTTTACATGGCCTTACCAGTCTGCTAGAAACGACTCCTCACGTTCTATGCTAATACAACCATGCACCGGATTCCCGACTATTTTCCACGGCCTTACCAGTCTCATGTTATACAGCCCTATAAACGTGTTCGTCAGACAACTACAAAGCACAATGATATCCTCTACTACAGAAAACAATATTATGGCTTCTTTCTATCTGTACCTAGATGTTACAACAACAATGGGGATGCATCCTACCATTTACTCACAGAATGTTGACTGTGTCTACCCAAAACTAAATTACAGTATAAAATTGTAGCAACTCCACTATAAACAACTGAAATTAAACGTAAAGACCAAAAGGATTCTACTCAAAATGGAATTTAGTACAAAAACAGACCATTTTCACTCGAGGCTGAAATATTGCAGAAAACAAAACTAAGGCCAAAAACTGAAATTCGAATTCATTTCACTAAATGCTGAAATTTAGCCCAAAAGCAGTAATGCACCCGGAACCAAAATGCAGAAGAAACAAAATGGTGGTTGCAACAACTGACATTTAGTCAACAACAAAATGGCAGTACTAGCAACTGAAATCCAGTCCACAACAAAATGGTGGTTGTAACAACTGAAATTAAGTTGCCAATCCCACCAAAGCCAGCACAAACAGATTTCTTCACTAGAAAACCAAAATTTCTCCACACAAGAACTGACTAGACATTTGAGGCACCAAATGAACACTTAAACGTATACAGACTAAACACTTTAGGCTATATTTATTAGGGCATATAGAGGACTAAAATATAGGTTATTTAACTAACCATATATCCAACATATAATGCCAAAGTTTCAACATAAAACACAAATTTACTCCACCCAAAGGAAAATACTCCACACAACGCTGACACCAAATACACATTTACTTATACCAAACACTTTAGGTTGTACTGATTAGGACCTATAGAGGATTTCAGTATAAGTTGCACTTCCTAATCAATAGACCTACCTACAATGACATAACTATAACATACAATTAAAATCCCACCATTATACAGAAAAACAGACAAAAAAACAAAAGGTTCTTTTGCAAAGCAGAATTTACCCGATACAAGCGAGCAGAGAATCAAGAACCCGATCACAGAACAGAAAAAAAATGTTCAAAAATCTTAAAGTATGGTTGTCTAACCATAGGCCGGCCTTTTGTGGGTCTGGTTCTGGATCCCTTTTCCCCTTCGAGGTCCGCTGGATTAGGAAGTTCTGTTGGCTCCTAAACAAAGGCTCGCCATACTGTTGTGGAAATTATGAGCTTCGGCTATAAGCAAAATAATTTTGTTGCGCTAATAAGCACAGTTATAGCTCTTTTGTATAATCTGGGAAAACGCGCTTGCATAAAGCCAAATAACACACAGGCTGGTATCACGTTGGGGCATAAAAGTCCTACTGAACTAGGGCGGGTCCTGTTTATTAATAGGGCTGAACATAAATAACAAAGGTGGTGGCTTCACAATAAGCCAATCAGACACTTGTATATATTCAAATGGATATCAGGTAGTGACGTGCAGAGCAATGTGTGCCGTTTCCCGCTAAAATGCATGCGCAGGCATCCAAAGCAATGTGCCTAACATTGTGCTGGATGCAAACATTGCTCTGATCAGGACTGTGTGCATATTCCCACTGTTTACCATTGGCGTGAACCATACTCCACGAGGCTCAGCGCGCCATGTTTTTTACGGTTAAACTATTGTTCCCATCTACGTGGGTCTGTTTGATGGGATGCAGTCGCCATGAGGTGGCCAGTCTCTTGGTGCGGCATAAGGGAATATCCCTTTAATGGCAGACAGATCTTCCGCGTCCTTGGGAAGGTTTCCACAACCAACGGTTCTTCACCGGTGCCTGTCTGCGCAGACGCTCGCTTGAGCGTATTGCAGCAAAACTGACACTGGGGGACATCTGAAAATATACATTAATAAATATTTCCACAACAAAACCTACCCACTCATCCATGTCTCCATGCTTTATTTTGCTGAGAAATCACTTTGAAAAACTCCCCCTAGCATTCCTTACCATGGCTATCTTAAATAAGGGCAGATGATTCATGTAGGATTTACTTTCTGGAATCCATCTGCCCTTAGCTCAGGCATGCAGGCAGGAGAGTGTGCTTATCTGAGAAAACCCCTCCTCCTCTTCCTGAAGACTCCTGGGATGTATGACATAATTTGCCTAGCCAAGAAACCGGGAAGTAACTGAAGAAACATAACAAAAATGTTTAAAACAAGTAAATATATTCTATCCTATCTATTTACTAATGCTAGCAGCAAAAAAAAAACAACAATTGCTCAACAATTTTTCAAACGCATTTTTTGGGGGGGAAAAAATAACTGTTTCATGATTTAAAAAACAACAAAACGGTAAAGCTAGCCCAATTTTCTTGTATAATGTGAAAGATGATTTTACGCCGAATAAATAGATACCCAACATGTGCACACTTATGGAATGACGCCAAACTTCGGTACTTAAAAATCTCCATAGGCGATAACATTTTTTACAGGTTACATGTTTAGAGTCACAGCTAGAGCTAGAATTGTTGTTCGCACTCTAACACATGTGGCGATACCTCACATGTGTAGTTTGAACAGCATTTACATTTGTGGGCGAGACTTGCATGTGCGTTCGCTTCTGAGCGCGAGCTACCGGGGACAGGGGCGTCTTAAATTAATTTTTTTTTATTTTTACACTTTTTTTTACAATTGTTTTTTTATTGATCACTTTTATTCCTATTACAAGGAATGTAAACATCCCCTGTAATGGCAATCATTCCTGACAGGTCCTCTTTATGGAGAGATGCAGGCTCAACAAGACCCCACATCTCTCCTCCAGGCTTTAAAAGCAGGAGATCGGGAAAAAAAATCAACGATCTCATGCTTACCAGCCGCATTTGCTGCTTTGTTTACATCCACGGCCCGGACGTGACGTTATGAGCCTCCGACGGTCATAGAGATGACTGATGACCATCTGTTCACAGGAAATCTCTATGGTCATCATTCGGGGGCAGACGATTCTTTCTCCCGGTCCCTGTTGGCACGGGAAAGCCCCAGAGAAGCACCGGATGGTGGCGGAAAGGGGGGGTGTCCCATCCCTTCGCCTGTAAGAACAATCAAGCAGCAGAAGTGCCACTATGAACATTCTTATGTTCTCACAGAATCGCCAGCTAAAAACAAGGATATCTGAATGATGCCTGTAGCTGCAGGCATCATTCAGATATTCCCACTGAAAGTCCAGGACGTCATATGACGTCCTTGGGTGGGAAGTGGTAAAGTCTCTTTACACACAGTTTTTCTCTCTGAATTATTTAATTAAGGGCTGAGACCCTCCAATAGTAATGATAAAGATTCAGCACCATTCCCATGCATTTAATATAAAAAAAAATAGTGCAAGTGTAAATTCAGCAACTGTGCCAAAACACACAATATAAAAGATGCATGTGTCCATATAGTAAAAAAAAAAAAAATCAGTTGTGCTTCCAACTTCCCCGGTGTGCTCTCATTCAAAATTGAGGGAACAGACGTCAGATTCCACAGTATAGGGTAAGCAAGTAGGCTGCTCACTGCAAGGGAATTTTCACTTAAAGTTTTTGTTACCCCAGCATTTCATATTACTGATATGTGCCTGCTGTACCATAGGCATGGAGCCCATGAAACTCACAATCCCTTGGAGAGGTTGGGGAAACCCTTGTTTCAACTTCCCACACACCTCCTCTGCCTAAGTTACCCTGTGTCTATTAGGGGCACAGTGTGACCAAGAACCCTGATCTGTACAAATCGTATATATATATATATATATATATATATATATATATATATATATATATATATATATATATATATATATATATATATATATATATATACATACCCTGTTTCCCCGAAAATAAGACCTAGCGTGATTGTCAGTGATGGCTGCAATATAAGCCCTACCCCCAAATAAGCCCTAGTTAAAGTCCTTGTAGGTCTTGTTTTCAGGGTAGGGCTTATCTTCGGGGAAACAGGGTAGGGCTTGTTTGGAGGGTAGGGCTTATATTGCAGCCATCACCGACAATCACGCTAGGTCTTATTTTCGGGGAAACAGGGTATATATATATATATAAATATATATATATATACATATATATATACACGATTTGTACAGATAAGGGTTCTTGGTCACACTGTGCCCCTAATAGACACAGGGTAACTTAGGCAGAGGAGGTGTGTGGGAAGTTGAAACAAGGGTTTCCCCAACCTCATACTATAGTGTGCTCTCTGCTGGGTCATTTGGGGTGTGGCTGTATTCCATTGTTCTAATGTGTCTGTCTGCCTTGGGAGAAAAGTATTATGGGATGTGTATTTGCTGTGAGAAGGGAGGGGGGAATTCCTCCAACAGCTCTCCCTGCTGATTGGACATTCTACCCCCCACCCCTTCAACCTTTGCAGCAATGCTGGCAGCACTCATACGTCTATTTCCCAAAGATAACCTCTGGATATGACTCTGAGCATGTGCACTCAAAGTTCTGAGTGGAACCTGTCCTGGTAAATCGCTGTATGGTCTTG
Organism: Lithobates clamitans; assembly: GCA_037952925.1. Classification (NCBI taxonomy): domain Eukaryota; kingdom Metazoa; phylum Chordata; class Amphibia; order Anura; family Ranidae; genus Lithobates; species Lithobates clamitans. The sequence goes on along the minus strand of JBBGZY010000497.1, from coordinate 1,490,267 downwards.
GCCACTGTGCTGTAGCTCAGTTTCAGTGTTCTGTGCCATGAGGTATAACAGGAAAGGAGTCGGGTCTCTCCTAACTGGTAAGAGTCAGTCAGCTTGTGATATGTGTGTAGCAACACACCTGAGATCAGTAATAGTATGCTGGATAAGACACTAAAACCTATTGTCTGGTAGCTGACTAATAATTAGCTACGACACCAGTTCCTCTGAATCATATGAAACCATGTAACAAAAAAAGACAAGAAGTCTAAAAAGAGATTCTTCAGAGAGGGACACACAGGTCTTGAAAAGATACAAAACGGAATACTTTATATATGTAAAATATCAATCCACATAAACAATTAAATGATACTAAGTACCTCCATCAATATTAACCACTTGCCGCCTGCCCTGTTACCAAATGACGGCGCCAAAGTGGTTTGATATTCCTGACCGGACGTCATATGACGTGATCAGGAATATCGAGCCGCTGCGCTCCCCGGGGGCGCGCATCGCGGAGAACGTTGTTGCGGGGTGTCAGTCTGACACCCTGCAACACCGATCTAGGTAAAGAGTCACCGACGGAGACTCTTTACCACGTGATCAGCCGTGTCCAATCACGGCTGATCACGATGTAAATAGTAAGAGCCGGTGATCGGCTTTTCCTCACTCGCGTCTGGCAGAAGCGAGTAGAGGAGAGCCGATCGGCTGCTCTCCTGATAGGGGGGGTCTGTGCTGATTGTTTATCAGCACAGACCCCCCTCGGATCCCGCCCAGGACCACCAGGGAAGCCATTCACACTGGACCACCAGGTATGACCCTAGACCCCCAGGCAGCTGCCAATCTGTGCCCAGACAGCTGTCAATCAGTGCCCACTTCAATGCCTACCACTGGCAGTGCCACCAGGGATGCCCATCAGTGCCTCATATCAGTGCTGCGTGTCAGTGCCCAGCAGTGCCGCCTATCAGTGCCACCCTATCAGTGCCCAGCAGTGCCGCCTTTCATTGCCCATCAGTGTCGCCTATCAGTGCCGCCTATCAATGCCCATTAGTGCTGCATATGAGTACCACCCATCAGTGCCCACCGTCAGTGCCCGCTCATTGGTGCCACCTCATTGGTGCCGCCGTATCCGTGCCCATCAGTGAAAGAGAAAACTTACTTATTTACAAATTTTTTAACAGAAATAAAAGCAAAACTTTTTTTTTTTTTCAAAATTTTCGGTCTTTTTTTATTTGTTTAGCAAAAAATAAAAACAGCAGAGGTGATCAAATACCACCAAAAGAAAGCTCTATTTGTGGAAACAAAATGATAAAAATTTAGTTTGGGTACAGTGTTGTATGATCGCGCAATTGTCATTCAAACTGCGACAGCGCTGAAAGCTGAAAATTGGTCTGGGCAGGAAGGTGTCTAAGTGCATGTATTGAAGTGGTTAATGACGGCTAAGTGAAACAAAAACCACCTACACACTCCTCATTCACTCCAGATCTCCCCAACCTAACCGGTTACCTAAAGTGATCCCACTAAATATGGGGCATCAGTGAAGGTTGAACCTGGGTTCTTGAGAAAAAGGGGGGAACAGTAAAACTTAAGAGGTAGTTTATCTAATATTCATTGGTAAAATAGACATTCAAACTCCCACGTTGCGGCCGATGGGTGTAACTTGTGGTAGATGAACAGGCAACTCATTAATAATGCTGGATAAACCATAATAGATAGTATTGCATATTTGATGAATTGCAAAGCAGTCTATGAACTGGAAAGTCTGTGGAAGGTTATAGATTGCACCACATGAAAAGGAAAGGATGGATATAGACAAGCACATACCTTCATTTGGCTTATACAGCAAATATGTCTTGATAAATAGAAAAGTTCAGCTTGTCTCACCTTACTTAATGCACTGCTGATTGTTGGATGAAATGTACCTCAGAGGGGGATCCCCTAATGATGCTGAGGTATGCGATGCCTTCCGGATAGTCAGTGACTACAGTGGATTCAAGTATCCCGCTCCAGAGGACGCCAGTCTGAAAGAACTTCGCTGAGCCAAACACAAGCTGCTCTGTCAGCGCTACCCAGGGACAGGCTGAGCGTTGCAGCCGTGCAGCGCTGGGAGCGGAGCTCAGGTGAGGAGACTCAAAGCGGAAGTCAGGGTCTCAACGACCATGCAAGGCTTCATGGATGGGATAAGAATTGTATCAGCTGGTGCTTTTTTCCCTGAGGCAATCAAATGTCTAGCTAGACGCACCCACCTGAAAGCTATTTCCAACTCCCACCTGCCAGATATTCCCCCCCCTTTCCTTTTTGTTGGCGAATGGAAGTGTACTACTGGCACTATGTGCATCTCTATGACTTTGTATCCGTTTGATTGCCTCAGGGAAAGAAGCACCAGCTGATACAATTCTCATTCCTTCATTGATGCCCCATATTTAGTGGGATCACTTTAGGTGACTGGTTAGGTTGGGGAGATCTGGAGTGAATGAGGAGTGTGTAGGTGGTGTGCCTGTTTTTGTTTCACTTAGCCGTCATTAATATTGGTGGAGGTACTTAGTATCATTTCATTGTTTATGTGTATTGATATTTTACATATTTAAATAAAGTATTACGTTTTGTATCTTTTCAAGACCTGTGTGTCCCTCTCTGAAGAATCTTTTTAGACCTCTCTCTCGTCTTTTTGTTGTTACATTCTTTGCCATGAGGTGCCATGTTGAACGTCCAGTGACCAGTATGGCAGAGTGAGAGCGATAACACCAAATTTAACACATCTGTTCCTCATTCACACCTGATACCTTGTAACACTAACAAGTAACATGACACCGGGGAGGGAAAATTGCTAATTGGGCCCAATTTGGACATTTCACTTAGGGGTGTACTCACTTTTGTTGCCAGCGGTTTAGACATAAATGGCTGTGTGTTGAGTTATTTTGAGGGGACAGCAAATTTACACTGTTAGACAAGCTGTACACACTACTTTTACATTGTAGCAAATTGTCATTTCTTCAGTGTTGTCACATGAAAAGAAATAAAATATTTACAAAAATGTGAGGGGTGTACTCACTTTTGTGAGATACTGTGTGTGTGTATATGTATGTGTGTGTATATACTGTATATATTTATTTTAACATATTTGATATAGATAGAAATTCTATATGCATTCTCTGCAGTATATATATTTGTGTATATACTGTCATGTGCATTGTGTATGCCCAGGGACTTTGTCATTTGTGAAATATCATTTGTTACACTGAGCATGCTCAGCCGCTTTGCCATTTGAGCCATATCTCTGGATACCCTGAGCATGCTCAGAGACTTGGACCCCTTTCACACTGAGGCGGTTTTCACCCTTTTTAGCACTAGAAATTGCTCCGGAAATCCGCCTCCCATTCATTTCAGTGTTACTTTTTACACTGGGGCGGTGCACTTGCAGGTGGTTAGGAAAAGTCCTGTAAGCAGCATCTTTGGGGCGGTTTGGGATCACTGTATATAGCGCTCCCAAAACGCGCTGTCCATTGAAATTAATGGGCAGTGCTTCCAAAGCGCCTGAAAAGCGATTCAGAGGTGCTGCAAAATGGGCACTTTTAACCCCTTTTTCATCTGCTAGCGGGGGTTAAAAGCACCCTGCTAGCAGCCAAAAAAGTGCCGCTAAAACGAGCGGCGCTTTAGCACTAACACACAGGCGGCCCCAGTGTGAAAGTAGCCTTAGTTGTTTGACATCTGATAGGTAAATTGTAGGTCATTACCAAAATTCAGAGGGTAACACCACTATTCTACACTCGCACACCAATAAACACCAAATATCACAGAATAAAACAAGTAACAGAAATCCTGCCTGATGTAATTCCACCACCTATAGGTAAATGCCTAAAGCAATGTAGTATTTAGGTGTAGGAGGGTTCCACCACCATTGCAACTCTTCCCATATGTGTTCCATGGATAAGGACAAGAAGCAGCCTTGTGAATTCCACACCAGCACTAATTGCAGCCTCTTGCCAAGCAAAAAGCCCCAAAAATTAGAGATGGTCCTATAGCAGCATGCTGACAATAATGAGCCATAACAAGCCTTGGACCCAGATGGCATTAATATTGGTGGAGGTACTTAGTATCATTTCATTGTTTATGTGTATTGATATTTTACATATTTAAATAAAGTATTACGTTTTGTATCTTTTCAAGACCTGTGTGTCCCTCTCTGAAGAATCTTTTTAGACCTCTCTCTCGTCTTTTTGTTGTTACATTCTTTGCCATGAGGTGCCATGTTGAACGTCCAGTGACCAGTATGGCAGAGTGAGAGCGATAACACCAAATTTAACACATCTGTTCCTCATTCACACCTGATACCTTGTAACACTAACAAGTAACATGACACCGGGGAGGGAAAATTGCTAATTGGGCCCAATTTGGACATTTCACTTAGGGGTGTACTCACTTTTGTTGCCAGCGGTTTAGACATAAATGGCTGTGTGTTGAGTTATTTTGAGGGGACAGCAAATTTACACTGTTAGACAAGCTGTACACACTACTTTTACATTGTAGCAAATTGTCATTTCTTCAGTGTTGTCACATGAAAAGAAATAAAATATTTACAAAAATGTGAGGGGTGTACTCACTTTTGTGAGATACTGTGTGTGTGTATATGTATGTGTGTGTATATACTGTATATATTTATTTTAACATATTTGATATAGATAGAAATTCTATATGCATTCTCTGCAGTATATATATTTGTGTATATACTGTCATGTGCATTGTGTATGCCCAGGGACTTTGTCATTTGTGAAATATCATTTGTTACACTGAGCATGCTCAGCCGCTTTGCCATTTGAGCCATATCTCTGGATACCCTGAGCATGCTCAGAGACTTGGACCCCTTTCACACTGAGGCGGTTTTCACCCTTTTTAGCACTAGAAATTGCTCCGGAAATCCGCCTCCCATTCATTTCAGTGTTACTTTTTACACTGGGGCGGTGCACTTGCAGGTGGTTAGGAAAAGTCCTGTAAGCAGCATCTTTGGGGCGGTTTGGGATCACTGTATATAGCGCTCCCAAAACGCGCTGTCCATTGAAATTAATGGGCAGTGCTTCCAAAGCGCCTGAAAAGCGATTCAGAGGTGCTGCAAAATGGGCACTTTTAACCCCTTTTTCATCTGCTAGCGGGGGTTAAAAGCACCCTGCTAGCAGCCAAAAAAGTGCCGCTAAAACGAGCGGCGCTTTAGCACTAACACACAGGCGGCCCCAGTGTGAAAGTAGCCTTAGTTGTTTGACATCTGATAGGTAAATTGTAGGTCATTACCAAAATTCAGAGGGTAACACCACTATTCTACACTCGCACACCAATAAACACCAAATATCACAGAATAAAACAAGTAACAGAAATCCTGCCTGATGTAATTCCACCACCTATAGGTAAATGCCTAAAGCAATGTAGTATTTAGGTGTAGGAGGGTTCCACCACCATTGCAACTCTTCCCATATGTGTTCCATGGATAAGGACAAGAAGCAGCCTTGTGAATTCCACACCAGCACTAATTGCAGCCTCTTGCCAAGCAAAAAGCCCCAAAAATTAGAGATGGTCCTATAGCAGCATGCTGACAATAATGAGCCATAACAAGCCTTGGACCCAGATGGCATATCACAGAAACAGGTTGGTCAATGGCACTCAGGACTTCAAGGGTACTTAGAGCTGTTTAACACCACAGAGATGGAGGCTCCATGCATGTGGAAGCACAGTGGCTGTTTGTATGTTCTTCCTCTGTTGTGGTATAGCTTCTTTTTCACAAGGTATTATATTTCTGATGGGTTTCACATAATGTAAATAAAAGAAATGACATTATTAATAAAGCGAGTGTGGGTTTTACACCAAATCTATACATTTTTATTGTCAGATATAGATTTATAAGTATGGTGTGATCCTGCATCCATATTTAAATGTTGGATGCTGATGATGAATGTTCTTGTCAACAATTTTTGTAAAGCAGCCCTCACAAAGTTGACATTTCCTGCTTTGTACCCTCCACGTGCCCAACAACTTACAACTTGAATTGTTTTATTTTTGGTATCACTGATCATGGTTAGAGACTTGGACATTTGATCTTTGCAATTATACACTGCACCGATACATATACTTATATAGCTGATGCATTCTTTCATTTGGAAAGTGTGACAAAGTTCCGGAGAGGTACAGATACCAGCTGCCATGGAGGAGGAATTCGGAAGGAGGTTGCGAGAGATGCAGATACAGCACAGAGGACCAGTGTCAGGTCCTGCTGGGATGGTATGATTCTATCCGCTGCAAACTCTGGAAGGAAATGCTAGCCCGTGAGCAGCGCCATCAGGGAAAAATTCTCCCCTCTATGCAGGAAAGGTACTGGTCGCATAATAGATTGCGGGTGCTGTTTTTGGGAGAAAAACCGCACAAGGAGCAGACAGCTGAGTTGAGCAGGCTGGTCTGGGCAGAGATGCGGCTGGATGAGGGCTACAGAGCCCTCTGGTGGCATGTATCCCAAGCATGCCCTTTGATAGCGGATGACAATTTATCTCTCACTGATGGCATGAATTTGCCATTGCAATTTTAGGGAGGTGGTAGCATGGGTGGGATTTGAACTCATGACCTAAGTTCTGCTAGCTAAGAGTGCTAAATATTAAGCTGCTGTGTACAATTATACCTAGAATATAAAGAAGTACCATGCTTACAGAAGTAGAATTCACCAAGCATTGTATTGTTCACCCACTGATAGGGAACGTTAGCTGGGTTTAGACCATTGTGAGACAGGTTCATCTTACTCTACTGATGATGTGTTGTCGCAATAAAAAAAAATGTGTGATAGGACCTTGTTGTCGGAAATTCCGACCGTGTGTAGGCTCCATCACACATTTTCCATTGGATTTTCTGACACACAAAGTTTGAGAGCAGGTTATAAAATTTTCCGACAACAAAATCCGTTGTCGGAAATTCTGATTGCGTGTACACAAATCTGACAGACAACGTGCCACGCATGCTCAGAATAAATAAAGAGATGAAAGCTATTGGCCACTGCCCCGTTTATAGTCCCAATGTACGTGTTTTACGTCACCGCGTTTAGAACGATCGGATTTTCCGACAACTTTGTGTGACCATGTGTATGCAAGACAAGTTTGAGCCAACATCCGTCGGAAAAAATCCTAGGATTTTGTTGTCGGAATGTCCGAACAAAGTCCGACCGTGTGTACGGGGCATTACAGTGATAATATAAATATCAGCAAAAGAAGCAAAACAAGTCACATCTTTTAATTTGATGATTTAGCAATGATCTTGCATTTGTATTTTAGGAGAATATAGATTATTTTGATCTAAGTATAATTGTGCTCATTTGCTCAGTGGCTTAGTGGGTAGCACTCCTACCTAGAAAGACTCAGAACAAAATAAAAACTCTTGCGCATAAATGTATAAGCCCGACAGTTCAAAGTTCTCGATGGATGGTAGCTTTTAGCCTTGCTGCCCTCAAGGATAGGGAAATCCTAACATACAGACAAAAAACAGAAAAGAGAGGGCGCACCGGCCTTGTGCATTATCTTTAAAAAGGTTTATTAAAACAGAAAACGTAAAAGTACTACTCACAAGGGTAGATAAAATCACGCATATTATTTTTCTTTTCTGGGCGAATACTATCTACAAACTAGGGGCACAGCTATGGTTTGCCCCTAGTTATGCTAATATCTTCATGGGCCTTTGGGAGAACACCTATAAATGGAAAAACAATCCTTTTGAGGCCAATTTGGTGCTGTATGCCAGGTATATTGATGATATCTTAATCATATGGGACGGGTCAGATGATGATCTCAATAACTTTTTAGAGTATTGTAAGAACAACTCCTTTGGCATAGAATTTACACATGTTATAGATAGCAAGTGTTTGGTCTTTTTAGATCTAGAACTTCAGGGAGATCCCGACGGTGACATCTGTTCCAGAACCCACTTTAAACCTAGTGGAGGCAATTCGTACCTATATGCCAAAAGTAATCACCATCCAAGGTGGATACAAAACGTCCCCTATGGTCAGTTTTGTCAAATAACATTTTATTGTAATATTTGTATTACAAGCATACATAATATGTAGAAAATGACAAGAGAAAAGAAGGAACATATAACGGTGTACATGTATACAACAAATCCCTTCATTTTTCCCTGTTAAATTACTCAAAACTGTGCGAGTCATTAGAACACTTGGGGTGTAGAGAAAGGAAGAAAAGAAAATGAAAGAAGAGCAGGGGGGAGGGGGGAAGGGTTGTTGATGGTAGGGACTTATGTATTTATCATGGTGGATCCTCTCGAAGATGCCACAGCTCCCATACTTTGTTATGTGCTTCCAGCCTGTCCTGAATCCTGGCCGTCATCTTCTCCATCAACTCCACATCCTTGATTCTGGCGTATAAAGCTTCAGAAGTGGGGGGGGGGGTTTCCAGTGCAAGGCGATAAGACATCGTGCCGCTGTGAGTATGTGGTGCAATAATTTTTTGCTGGGTGTGGGAATTTTTAGTCGCAGGACTCCTAAGAGGAATGACTTGGGGGTCATGGGGATCTGTAGAAATAAAAAGAGAGAGGGGCGCACCGGCCATGTGCATTATCTTTTGTAAAACATTTATTGAATAAAATGATAAAAGAAATTACTCACAAGCAGTAGTAAAATCTGGTGTCATAAAACTCGAGCAACAACAAGCAGCTTGGTGGTGATGATGAGCGAAGCCTTCCAAAGGTCTTAGAGGGACATGTAAGCTTCACTACTAGCTGACGCGTTTCGAAGGGCACGTCCCTTCTTCATCAGAGCTCAGCAGTACTGCGAGTTTTATGACACCAGATTTTACTACTGCTTGTAAGTAATTTCTTTTATCATTTTATTCAATAAATGTTTTACAAAAGATAATGCACATGGCCGGTGCGCCCCTCTCTCTTTTTATTTCTTTGTCTGTTAGGATTCCCCATCCTTGAGGGCAGCAAGGCCTGTGTCGTCCTTCCATCCATCTGGTTGACCACTTGTGCGCAGGAGTCAATTTCTTTTTCTGTATCGGTTTCATGGGGATCTGTACCTCCAGAAGACCTGCCAGCAACTGCTGAACCGCAGCCCAGAAAGGGGTAATTAGTGGACAGCTCCAAAAAAGGTGAAGGAGGGTCCCTCTTTCTTTTTGACATCGCCAATAGCGATCAGAGCTAGAAGGATATATGGTGTGGAGGGTGTCTGGAGTCATATACCAGTAGAGGATTTTATAGGTGTTTTCCTTATATAGAGTACAGAGGGAACTTTTGGCTGCCTGGGTCCATATCGTCTGCCATTGCTCCAAGGGGAGTTCCTCATTGAGTGCTTTTTCCCATTTGATCATATGGGCATATTTACCTTTAGTTTCCAGTGGGTAGGCATTTATTATTTTGTACATATCAGAAATTAAGCCCTTCTGGGCCGTGCCCCCCAGGATTAGGTTTTCAAAAGACGTAGGTGTGGAGAATTGTAGGTCAGGCGATATGGACAGGGCATAGTGATGTATCTGCAGGTAGCTGTAGAAAACTTGATGTGGCAGGCCATGTTTAGTCTGAAGATCAGAGAAGGACAATAACCTGCGGGATCTAGGATCTACAAGGTGTCCATAGTGAAAAAGGTTCAGTGACGACAATGGGAGAGACATCTGGTGAGTGAGACTATCTGGAATTTTGGGGTTGCAGACAAAGGACGTTAGGACTGATTTTTCTGAGGACAACTCATGTAAGCTGGATAGTTTCAATCCACAATAGTTCCCAGTAAGCACACAGGGGGAACCTCTGCCCTCGTGTTCCATAGTAAGCTATTTGGGTGGATGGGGGCGAACCATATCTTTTCAATTTCTGTCCATCTATTGTAGGACTTTTGAGTGAACCACGAGGTTATTGCTCGTAGTTGGGTGGCTTGGTAATATTTAATGAGGTTGGGGAAGGCAAGGCCGCCATCTAAGCGTGCCGACATCATTACTGACTGGGGAATTCTATGTCGTTTATAATTCCAGGTGAATTTAAAAAGGTCCGATTTGAAGTTTATTCAGATGATTGCGGGGGACTGGGATTGGTAATGTTTGGAAGAGGTAAAGTAATTTCGGGAGGATTGTCATCTTAATCGATGCGATGCGGCCTAACAGGGAGATATGGTGTCTCTTCCAGGTTGTAAGCAGGGCTCTGACGGAACGGAAAAGGGGAGGAAAGTTTTCCTGGTATAGAGTGTTGAATTGTGTGGTGATGTGTACCCCCAAGTACTTCAATGATGTGGTTTTCCAATGGTATGTGAAATTTGCCTTTTAGATGTGCTATTTCCGTTTCCGAGATATTAATTGGAAGGGCCTCTGACTTAGAGGTATTAATTTTATAGCCCGATAGGGCTCCGTATTTGTCGAGTTCTGCGTGTAGATTTGGAAGGGAAATTCTAGGTTGGGTTAGGGTGAGAATCACGTCATCAGCGAATAATGAGATCTTAAACTCTCGGCCCCTAACTGGGATTCCTCTAATATACCGGTTGCCTCGAATAGAGGCCGCCAGGGGTTCGACACAGAGTGCGAATAGTAGGGGTGATAGTGGGCATCCCTAACGGGTTCCATTTGTTATGGAGAAGGTGGGGGAAAGGGCAAAAGGAGTCCTAACCTGTGATGAGGGATTGGAATAGAGATGTTTTATGGCTCTTAGGAATGGTCCCTGAAACCCTGCATGTTGCAATGTGGCGAACAGGAAGGGCCACCCCAGTCGGTCAAAGGCCTTTTCAGCGTCCAGACTAAGTAGCAAAGACGCCGTTTTCTCCCTGTTCGCCACATCAACCAGGTCAATCACCTTCCTGGTATTATCCCCTGCCTGTCTAAGGGGGACAAAGCCCACTTGGTCTTTATGAATAAGAGATGGGAGGATCATGTTCAGTCGGATTAATAATAGTTTAGTAAAGATTTTTAGGTCTGAGTTCAGTAGGGCGATGGGTCTATAGTTAGCACATAGGGTAGGGTCTTTGTCTGGTTTGGGGATCAGAGTGATAAACGATCGTTGCATGTCTAATGGGATGGGAGAGTCTCGGTAAAAGGCGTTAAAGAGTTTACACATATGGGGTAGGAGAATGGGAAGGAAGGCCTTATAATATTCGTAAGGTAATCCGTCCGGTCCTGGGGCTTTGTGGGACGGGAGGGTCTTAATGGTCTGTTCTATTTCCTCCTCGGTGATCGGCATGTTTAGAGTTGTCAGGTCAGAGGTTTGGAGCTGTGAGACTCCACTCTGTGTAAGGTCCCTATGGTCAATTTTGTCGCTTGAGGCGTACATGTACAAAAAAAGAAGACTACTTAGAACAGAGTAAGCTTCTTATACAGAAGTTTAGAGAAAAGGATTATGATGCAAGCCATATTGAAATGGCCTTTAATAAATATCTGGTTCTCTATGATAACCCATCAGATGACACCACTGGTCCCCGATGCCATACTACACCTGATACCCAACAGGTTAGATTCTCCACCCAGTATACGAACAAAGCCTTCGAGATCCAGAACATTATGAAGAGAAATTGGAATATCCTCAAACATGACCCTGTACTAGGTGACACACTCCCAGACCATCCAAATATTGTGTTCCGTAAACCACGTGACCTTAGGAGCCTGGTTGCACCTTGTAGGGTAGATAACACTACCATTAGACCGACTAGCCTTTGGACCACAATATTTGATCAGAAAGGGAGCTACAAGTGCGGCGTAAAAAACTGTGGTACATGTATGTACATGTGGCACAGAAAGAAAACCGTTGTAGGGAGAGATGGAAGGGTCCACAAACTCAAACAGTTTATGAACTGCGGGACTCAGTATATTGTCTATGGCATTGTTTGTCCCTGTGGCAGTCTCTATGTCGGCCGCACTCAGCACCCTATGAGGGTCAGAATAGGAGAGCACAAGTGTGGCATCATTAATTTAAGGCATAAATATCCAGTTCCCCGCCATTTTGTAGAAGCCCATCAAGGAAACCCTGCAGGTATGAGGGTATTTGGTATCGAGTCGATTGGGGGTGATTTAGACTCGGGGAGAAAACATCAGAGACTGTAAGCGCGAGGCTTACTGGATTTTCACCCTCGGAAGTCTCACTCCCGGTGGCCTCAATGAAGACCCTGAGATGCATAAAATAGTGTGACGGTGGTTTTAGGTATCCCCCCAACCCTTTCCATTTTTTCATTCATTGATTTATTTTCATATCCATCTTCTTCCTTTGCAATTTGTTATCCCTCTTCCCTTCACCCTTTCCTCCATTCCCCCCCTCCTGATTCCATTTATTTCTCTCTACACATGTGCATACATATATGCATGTGACCTTCAGTATTCATTCTACACATATGGCCTTTATGTTTATTTAGCCTTCAAGAGGCCTATAGGTGTGTATATATATGATTATGTGTATGTATATTCTAGTTATGATAATACGCACAGGCTGTGCGGGTATATGTATGGTTTCATACTTCTGTTCTAAAAATTATTTTGGTCCGGTACACTGCGCATGTGTACATGTGTGCACTCGCACGTGCACGTGGGTGTGTGCGTATGTATATATGGGAGTGTATGCGCATGGGTGTATGTGTATATGGACATATGTTTGGCTAATTTTCCATAGACATTTATTGTGATTTCCCCCCCCCCCCCCCTCTGTTTTCTCCTTTTTGCTGTTAAAAGGTCTCTATAACGATAATAATAGAGTGTTTAAAATGTATTCATTGACAAATATTCATTCGATCTAGGAACCTTTTTATTTATCTATTTATTTATTTGTTTTTAATCTGTTTCATTTACTTACTGGAATGCTATTGTATACCATTTTTAATGACAACCTGCGCTCATTTATATGTATCGTATATATGTAATATTTATATACCTTTGTAATTGGAGTGCAGGTTTTCATCTCTTACTCACATGTGTCGCGCGGCGTGCATGCGTTTATACGCACGCGCACATGGGCTTACGCGTGTATGTCTATGGGTGCTTGCGTGTGAGTGTGCATGCCCTGTTGACTATTTGGCCATATTCTTTTATTTAACTACAATACTGACCAACACGCTCCCTTTGTATACATGTAGACATGCATTAGTTGTGTGGGGTTGCGGGTTATACAAGTGCACGGATGGTATTGGAAATTAGACATTTGTTTTTGTCCTATGTTTTTCTATCCCCTTGATATGGTATTTCATTTAGCCACCCAATATGTGTCTGCCTTCAGCCTCTATAGTTGGTCTTCCCTTATATGGCTGCTGGTATCTTTACTGCTGACACAGCCCATGTTTTTCTATCCCTTTGATATGGTATTTCGTTTAGCCACCCAATATGTGTCTGCCTTCAGCCTCTATAGTTGGTCTTCCCTTATATGGCTGCTGGTATCTTTACTGCTGACACAGCCTAGAGCGACAGCGGGCGCACAGGAAGCGATACGGAGCTTCTACTTCCGCCCCCTGGACCGCACTACATGTAATGAGTATGGCGTGCGTTCCAACCGCCGCCTGCAGCTGCACAGCGTCTTTGAGGTAAGATCGGTGATATTTTTACACACTATGGAGATTAAATCATTCATCTCCTTGGAGGACAAGTGTGGATGGGTCCTGGTGATTCATTTATTTTATTTATTTATTATATATCATAGTCTCATGTGAAATCTATTGTGCGCTGTTCATGGTGCAGATTATTGGATTTGATCTTGTATTTAATTTGATAGCTGGGTTTCTTTGCTTGCGCAGGTGGCCGCATTTGTAAGATTTAGGATTAGAGATTGCCTTGTTGTCTGGTGTACTGTATCGCACACTATGCGCACATTACAAACACTCATCACACTATAGATCCGTGCACTTGTGCTCCCCGCACACACACATATATATATTTTTGTGTGCATTTTTTGTATCCTTTTTTTTTTTTTTTTTTTATATAGTCAGGTCCATAAATATTGGGACATTGACACAATTTTAATCTTTTTGGCTCTATACACCACCACAATGGATTTGAAATTAAAGGAACAGGATGTGCTTTAACTGCAGACTTTCAGATTTAATTTGAGGGTATTTACATCCAAATCAGGTGAACGGTGTAGGAATTACAACAGTTTGTATATATGCCTCCCACTTTTTAAGGGACCAAAAGTAATGGGACAATTGACTGCTCAGCTGTTCCATGGCCAGGTGTGTGTTATTCCCTCATTATCACATTTACAAGGAGTAGATAAAAGGTCCAGAGTTCATTTTAAGTGTGCGATTTGCATTTGGAATCTGTTGCTGTCAATTCTCAATATGAAATCCAAAGACCTGTCACTGTCAGTGAAGCAAGCCATCATTAGGCTGAAAAACAAAACAAACCCATCAGAGAGATAGCAAACACATTAGGTGTGGCCAAATCAACTGTTTGGAACATTCTTAAAAAGAAAGAATGCACCGGTGAGCTCAGCAACGCCAAAAGACCCGGAAGACCACGGAAAACAACTGTGGTGGATGACCAAAGAATTCTTTCCCTGGTGAAGAAAACACCCTTCACAACAGTTGGCCAGATCAAGAACACTCTTAAGGAGGTAGGTGTATGTGTGTCAAAGTCAACAATCAAAAGAAGACTTCACCAGAGTGAATACAGAGGATTTACCACAAGATGTAAACTATTGGTGAGCCTCAAAAACAGGAAGGCCAGATTAGAGTTTGCCAAACAATATCTAAAAAAGCCTTCACAGTGCTAAAACAACATCATATGGACACATGAGACCAAGATCAACTTGTACCAGAGTGATGGGAAGAGAAGAGTATGGAGAAGGAAAGGAACTGCTCATGATCTAAAGCATACCACCTCATCAGCGCAGCATGGTGGTGGTAGTGTCATGGCGTGGGCAGGTATGGCTGCCAATGGAACTGGTTCTCTTGTATTTATTGATGATGTGACTGCTGAAAAAAGCAGCAGGATGAATTCTGAAGTGTTTTGGGCAATATTATCTGCTCATATTCAGCAAAATGTTTAATAACTCATTGGACCGAGCTTCACAGTGCAGATGGACAATGACCCGAAGCACACTGCGAAAGCAACCAAAGAGTTTTTTAAGGGAAAGAAGTGGAATGTTATGCAATGGCCAAGTCAATCACCTGACCTGAGTCTGATTGAGCATGCATTTTACTTGCTGAAGACAAAACTGAAGGGAAAATGCCCCAAGAACAAGCAGGAACTGAAGACAGTTGCAGTAGAGGGCTGGCAGAGCATCACCAGGGAAGAAACCCAGCATCTGGTGATGTCTATGCATTCCTACTTCAAGCTGTAATTGACTGCAAAGGATTTGCAACCAAGTATTAAAAAGTGAAAGTTAGATGGATGATTGTTAATCTGTCCCATTACTTTTGGTCCCTTAAAAAGTGAGAGGCACATATACAAACTGTTGTAATTCCTACACCGTTCACCTGATTTGGATGTAAATACCCTGAATTAAAGCTATACGTCTGCAGTTAAAGCACATCTTGTTCGTTTCATTTCAAATGCACCGTGGTGGTGTATAGAGTCAAAAAGATTAGAATTGTGTCGATGTCCCAATATTTATGGACCTGACTGTATATATATGTTTATACAAATGGTTACTATGGTGCTGTGTCAGGGCCCGCCTCTTGGCTGCCCACTTTATGGGAGTGGCTCCTAGGTCAGTTTGGTCTGTGCTCCCTTGATGAGCACATTATTTAAGGTACCGTAAGAGATGGATACTGTTAGGCTCTGAAGAAGAAGGTGCTACCTTCGAAACGCGTCAGCCAGCAGCAGTCTACACGTCTTGTCCATAGGTCTGGAGACTGCTACCATCATTTGACTATTATGCGTGATTTTTATCTACTCTTGTGAGTAGTACGTTTTCTGTTTTAATAAACCTTTTTAAAGATAATGCACAAGGCCGGTGCGCCCTCTCTTTTCTGTTTTTTGTCTATAAAGACTCAGACCATGAGTTCAAATCCCAAGTATGCTGAAAATAGGTGGACTGCCACATCAGCATAGTTGTTTCCATAATCTGCATGCTCAATTGCATACAATGGTATCTTATTTAGCAAAATTATTATTGTGGAAATAAAATAATCAAACACTAATGATCATGCAGGGTTTTAGTATGGTTGGGATTGGAACTCATGACCTAAGTGCTTTTTGTTCATGAGTGCAGACCACTAGGCCAACGTGTTGAGCATGGTTAGACTTGCATAATAGTTTAGTATGATTAAAGAATGAATAATTAGAACTCTATCCAGTTGCCTACCTTGGGCGCCTTACAAATGTCTTGTATGCCTTGCACTATCTTATCTTTTCTTATCTCCTTCTGCTCAGCTAATGCACACAGCCCATGAAATCCTATGACTGGGAGCTAGTCAGAAGTCTTCCTCACTGAATAATCACTCTGACAGACAATCTCAGTGAGAATTCAATGTAACATTTTAAGCCAAAACAACAACAAACAAGTAACACAGTAGCTATTCTCATACTACCTGGGAGTTGGGTCCTCCAGACAGGCGTCCATATAATGAACACCCAAAATGTTTGCTTCAAAAATAGACACACTAATAGAAATGGGATCTCTCGGCAAAAAGTTATATGAAAAAAAATGAAATAAAAGACCTGAATTGAGCTCAACGATCCCTGTGAAAATTATATCAACTCATTGGATCAATTAAAATAGTATATTAATGTCAAAAGTAGAAAATAAAATATAACATGCTAGACAAACTACACACAATATGCTATTAAAAACCAATCCACCATATACTGTAACTCCATATATGTCTTATATATATGTGTGTGTGTATACAGTTAGGTCCATATATATTTGGACACAGGCACAATTTTCATATTTTTGGCTCTATATGCCACCAAAATAAAATTAAAACAAAACAATCCAAATGAATTTGTAGTGCAGACTTTCAGCTTTAATTCAAGGGGTTGAACATAAATATCAAGTACAAATTTTAGGAACTGCAACCATTTTTATACACAGTCCCCCCATTTTCAGGGGCTCAAATCTAATTGGAGAAATTAATATAATCATAAATAAAATGTTAATTTTTAATATTTTATTTAGAATCCTTTACTGGCAATGACTACCTGGAGGTCTGGAACCCATGCACATTACCAAAGACTGGGTTTCTTCCTTTCTGATGCTTTTCCAGGCTCTTACTGCAACTGCCTTCAGTTGTTCTTTGTTTGTGGGTCTTTCTGCCCTTAGTTTTGCCCTCAGCATGCTCAGTTGGATTGAGATCAGGTGATTGACTCAGTCATTACAGAATATTGCACTTCTTTTCCTTTAAAAGTTCCTGGGTTGCTTTAGCGGTGTGTTTTGGATCATTGTCCATCTGTACTGTGAAGCGCCGTCCAATCAACTTTGCTGCATTTGGCTGAATCTGAACTTACAGTATATCTCTAAACACCGCAGAATTTATCCGGTTGTTTCTGTCTTCTGCCACATCAATAAACACCAATGTCCCAGTGCCACTGGAAGCCATGCATGCCCATGCCATCACACTGCCTCCACCATGTTTCACAGATGACGTTGTGTGCTTTGTATCATGAGCTGTTCCAAGCTTTCTCCACACTTTTCTTTCCGTCATTCTGGTACAGCTATGAATAAGCGCCATGATGGGGCGTGAAACATGTTAGCTATCTTTCCTGTTCCTCCCTGTACATGAGGTGACTGCATTTGGATTTTATTTCTTCATATCAATAAAGATGTCTTCTATGGTGTGCGGCCGTCCAGGATATTTTTCTCTTTCCACAAGCTTGTGCAGAGCCAGCACCTGTGAGTTCCATTAGGGCGGGTGTCTTGATACGGATTTGAGAGATTGGAGCGGCAATCTTTTGCTACAGATTAATTTTAGTTTCATCAGTCCAAAGAATGCTTTTCCAGAACTGGTCTGGCTTATTTTTAGATTTTTTTTGCAAAGTCTAATCTGGCTTTTCTATTCTTCAGGCTTATGAATGGTTTGCACCTTGTGGTGAACACTCTGTATTTGCTCTTGTGAAGTTTCTCTTGATTGTAGACTTTGACAATTATAAGCCCACCTCCTGGAGAGTGTCCTTTACTTGTCTGGATGTTGTGAATGGGTTTTTCTTTACCATGGAGAGGGTCCTGCGATCACCCACCACTGTTGTCTTCCGTGGACGTCTAGGCCTTTTTATGATGCTGAGCTCACCAGTGCGTTCTTTCCTCAGAATGTACCAAACTGTTGATTTGGCCATTTTTGAAGCCTTACAATGGCCTGTTTCACTTTCATGGACAGCTCCTTTGAATGCATGATGTAGGTTCACAGCAATAGATTCCAAATGCAGATACTACACTTAAAATCAACTCCAGAACTTTTACCTGCTTAATTGATAAAAAAATAACGAAGGAGTAGTCCACAACTGGCCATGAAACAGCTTTTGATTGAATTGTCTTATTACTTTTGGTCCCTTGAAAAAGTGGGGGTGCTATTCTTAAGAGCTGTAATTCCTAAACCCTTGAATAAAACTAAAATTGTATTTCTCTATCGCCATCACCCCTTAGAGAACTTAAAAAGTGCATCTCTGCTACGAGCTCTGCTGTTGTTGTTGACGGTGTGATTACCCCCTAGTGGATGCTGACAGAAGTTCCCAGTTTTGCCTGCTAGCTGTGATCCTCTGTAGTGGGGGATCATGGCCATTCGGTAAGAAGTAATCCCTTCTATTCCCGGTGGTGGATCTTCCCTGGTTTTCACGGATTAATCATTGCTTATCACTTGGACTTTTTTTTGATTATTTATGGGTGATTTTGAGTCACTTCTTCATTTTATTTTTTTTTTATTTTTTATTTGATGGGACACTATTGTGGATTATATGCATTGTCACATGCATTTATCCTCCTTTACACATATTGCATACATTTTTTCACTTATGTTATGTATGTATTATTGCACATTTACTTAGCGCGATTCCCTTATTTTTCCATGTTTTCTTACAATTGATGTTTATTGTTGGAATTGCTGCTTTTTTTCACTATTAATTGTTCACATATCCTATAGCGCAGTTTTTATCCTTGTTTTTTCAAAACTAAAATTGTGCCTGTGTCCAAATATATATGGGCCCAGCTGTGTATGTATATGTATGTATATATATATATATGTGTGTGTATGTCTATCTGTCTGTCTGTCTGTCTGTCTATCTGTCTATATAGATGTATCTAGACATATCTAGATATAGATATATACGTGTTGAGCTTTAGAGGAGAACCACACCCAGCTTTTAATTCAGTGCTAGCAAACAGGTTGTCCCACTGACCTTGCATATATAAAGAAAAAATTTAGGAGGTTGCTGCAAGAATTTTTTAAATCTTTGTTGCTTTATTTCATCAAATCTTGTGTTCTGAACACCGTGTGTTCTGACGGATCTTAGGAAGGGCCTAAGCAAATTAGCCGGAAACATAATCCCATGTCTGAACTGACAATTGTTACCACTTTGGAATGATTTAGTTTGCCTTGTAATCTTCCTTTAAGATTTGATGAAATAAAGCAACAAATCATTTTTAAAGTGCAGCAACCTCTTGAATTTTTTCTTTATGTACAGCTTGTAAAACAGTGTAAATATGCTGTCCCCTTAAAATAACTCAACACAGCCATTAATGTCTAAACCGCTGGCCACAAAGTACACCCCTAAGTGAAAATGTCCAAATTGGGCCCAATTAGCCATTTTCCCTTCCCGATGTCATGTGACTTGTTAGTGTTACAAGGTCTCAGGTGTGAATGGGGAGCAGGTGTGTTAAATGTGGTGGTATCACTCTCACTTTCTCATACTGGTCACTGGAAGTTCAACGTGGCAAAGAACTCTGAGGATCTGAAAAAAATAATTGTTGCTCTACATAAAGAAGATTGGCCAAACTCTAAAACTGAGCTGCAGCACTGTGGCCAAGACCATACAGCGGATTAACAGGACAGGTTCCACTCAGAACAGGCCTCGCCATTGTCAACCAAAGAAGTTGAGTGCACGTGCACAGCATCATATCCAGAGGTTGTCTTTGGGAAATAGACATATGAGTGCTGCCAGCATTGCTGCAGGGGTTGAAGGGGTGGGGGGGTCAGCCTGTCAGTGCTTAGACCATATGCTGCATACTGCATCAAATTGATCTGCATGATTGTCATCCCAGAAGGAAGCCTCTTCTAAAGATGATGCACAAGAAAGCCCACAAACAGTTTGTTGAAGACAAGCAGACTAGAACATGGATTACTGGAACCATATCCTGTGGTCTGATGAGACCAAGATAAACTTATTTGGTTCAGATGGTGTCAAGCGTGTGTGGCGGCAACCAGGTGAGGAGTACAAAGACAAGTGTGTCTTGCCTACAGTTAAGCATGAAGGAGGAAGTGTCCTGGTCTGGGGCTGCATGAGTGTTGCCGGCACTGGGGAGCTACAGTTCAGTAAGGGAACCATGAATGCCAACATGTACTGTGACATACTGAAGCAGAGCATGATCCCTCCCTTCAGAGAGTGGGCTGCAGGGCAGCATTCCAACATAACCCCAAACACACCTTCAAGACCACCACTGCCTTGCTAAAGATGCTGAGGGTAAAGTTGATGGACTGGCCAAGCATGTCTCCAGACCTAAACCCTATTGAACATCTGTAGGGCATACTCACTGTAGGGCATACTCAAACGGAAGGTGGAGGAGCGCAAGGTCTCTAACATTCGGCATGTACCGTGATGTCCGTGACTCCAGTGGCAACCTGTGAAGCTCTGGTTAACTCCATGCCCAAGAGGGTTAAGGCAGTGCTGGAAAATAATGGTAGCCACACAAAATATTGACACTTTGGGCCCGATTTGGACATTTTCACTTAGGGGTGTACTCACTTTTGTTGTAATTTCTTCAGTGTTGTGACATGAAAACATGTAATAAAATATTTACAAAAATGTGAGGGGTGTACTTTTGTGAGATACTGTGTGTGTATGTATATATATATATATATATATATATATATATATATATATATATATATATATATATATATATGTGTGTGTGTGTGTGTGTGTGTGTGTGTGTGTGTGTGTGTGTGTGTGTGTGTGTGTGTGTGTGTATATATATATATATATATATATATTTTTTATGTATGTATTATATATATATGTTTTAGATAGTAAAACAGCTGTCCTTAATGATCCAGTAAGGTGGGAAGGAAAAAAGCAAAAAGGCAGTTGATGGGACTAAGATGCATATATCACATGAGTGCAATCTGCAAGTGCAGTAGTGACTGTATCCAGGGATCAATGCCCTGAGCATCCACAATTGTGCTGTATTGGTGGGGTATTCCGGCTGTGATGTCCGGTAAAAGAGGCCAAGTAGATAATGGCAGGATCTATGGTGGTCCAGAGGAGGTGCAAGAATGTTCCCAGTGAAGATGGTTGTAATTTGGGAAAACCTCCCTCACACCATAAATAAGTGTGATTGATTAGTAATGGATAGCATATAGTGGATTATCCATATGAATAGGTAGTCCTTTTGACAAAAGATTATACAACATTACATATAGCAGCTCCCTCAAATGTTTCAACAGTCACATATATGTGAAAAGGAGATATACTTATCAGTCATTGTGCAAGCAGAAAATACGTGGTTTAGGGTATAGCTGTTTTATCCCAAGTCGGCAAGCACTATAAATCACTGTTGCATTAAGAGAAAAATGAAATTTATGCAAAAAAAAAAAATCTTTTGTAAATAACTTTAACACGCTTTGTACCAAAAATTTAATTTTGTTGCAGTAAATAGAACAAACAGCATAAAATTTTCCTCACATTAATGGTACTTGAGTTCAAAATATTACTGATCAAACTTGAATATATACATTTTTCTTCAGATTTTTACTTCTTTTTTTTTTCCCCCTTAACCACTTCAGCCCCGAAGATTTGACTGCCTAATTACCAGGCTATTTTTTTCGATACAGCACTGCGTCACTTTAACTGACAATTGTGCGGCCTTGGGACGCTGTACCCAAACAAAATTGACAGCCACAAATAAAGCTTTTTTTTTGGTGGTATTTGGTCACCTCCTGCGTTTTTTATTTTTTTGAGCTATAAACAAAAAAAGAGCGACAATTTTGAAAATAAAACACAATATTTTGTACTTTTTGCTATAATAATTATCCCCTTTTTAAAAAAAAAAATCCTACATATTTTTGGTAATAAAAATTGCAATAAGCATATATTGATTGGTTTGCGCAAAAGTTATAGGGTCTAGAAACTAGGGGATAGATTTATGGCTTTTTTGTTATATATTTATTTTTCCGCTAGTAATGGCGGAGATCTGCGATTTTTATCGAGACTGCGACATAATGGCAGACACATCGGACACTTTTTTGACACATTTTTGGGTCGATTGACAATTATACAGCGATAAGTGCTATAAAAATGCACTGATTACTGTATAAATGTCACTGGCAGGGAAGGGGTTAACGCCAGGGGGCGATCAAGGGGTTAACTGTGTTCCCTAGTGTGTGTTCTAACTGTAGTGGGAGGGGACTGACTTTAGGAGATGACAGATCATGGTTCCTAGCTATTAGGAACTCAAAATCTGCATCTCCTCTCCTCACAGAAGAGGGATTTGTGTGTTTACACACACACGTGTCCCTCTTCTGCCTCTTGTGCCTGCGCGTGGCTGGTGGTCATCACGATGGCAGGTCACGAGCATTGGTACTACCGCAAACCTGCTATCCCGTTTAAAGGAGCCGACGTACAGCTACGACAGTTTGCGGGATCCTGCCGACCTGCCGCAGTATAATGACGGCGGCTGATCGGCAAGTGTTTAAAATGCAAATGTGGCAGCGGAAAAATGGCCGCCACGGTTGGAGCATCACCCCAAGGGTGGGAGACTCATAGGAGGGAAATGGAGAGGGACTCCATTTGCGAGTCAAGAGGCGGGGGGGAGGGAGGGTGGAGGAGGCGGGGGGAACAAAACCTAGACCCCATTAAGAATAATCATAAACTCAGAAATAGATTACAACAAGAGTTTCCATCCCCTTGGAGGAGGACGGAAATAAAATATCTTGGTATTAAACGGCATCGCCAGAGGAAATATATCAAGCAAACTATATCCCACTACTAAAGGAGATAAAAATAGAAATAAAAAGGATAGCAGCACGCCCCTTATCATGGATGGGCCGGATTAACGCCCTAAAGATAATACTTCCGAAGATCATGTACAAGTTTCAGATGATCCCCATATATATACCCCCAGCATATTTTAGAACATTAAGAACTTTAATCGCTAAATTAATATGGCACAATAAGAAACCTAGAATCTTTCTGGAAACTCTGAAGAAAGTAAAAATCCAAGGGGGATTAAATGTACCTGATTTTCAAAAATACTATGAGGCGGTTCGGTTAACGTGTGGTGGAATGGGCTAAATCAAATAATGAGAAAAGGTGGGTTAATATAGAACACACAATGGCTAATACACAACTAGGGAGGAATATATGGATACCACTACACTATAGGACATTGGGAGAAAATACACACACATTGACACGGATAGTATTGAAAATTTGGGATGCACTACACAAGAAAAATGAATGGAAATATAATTCAACATTGATGGCACTAAAAGAAAATCTATTTGCACCGGGGAAAAGTTCAATAGGGGGGAATTGGATTTAAAAAAAAAACACACAACTACGGGATATGATACAAGGGGGAAAAATTTGCACTTTACAAGAATTAAAAATAAAAAAAGATGTGCTGGAGATTAATGAATGGAGGTAATTTCAGCTCAAACACTTCATAGCAGCACTTCCTCATCCAATAAGAGAAGGAGAAGCACTTACATTGATAGAGCGACTATGTACCATCAAAAAACTAGTGGGAATATATCTAGGATATATAAAACCTTGATAGAAGTAGAAAAGCTGAAAATTCCGACATTTATAAAAAAAAATGGAAGAGGGAATTGGGGAAACGAGGAAGGAACCAAGAAGTAGGAAATATCCTGAAACTAGTACATGGATCATCAGTAAATAATGGAATGGTGGAAATGAACTATAAGTGCATAACCTGGTGGTATAGAACCCCAGAAACACTAGAGAAATATCAAATAGGACAAACAACGGAGTGTTGGCGGGGCTGTAAACAATCGGGAACCATGGCCCATGGTGGGGGTGCCCCAAAATTAGAATATACTGGAAGGAAATACTGAGTTATATTAAGGAAATTACTAATATAGATCTACCTGAGGAACCATGGACATGTCTATTTCATGGGGTAGATATTCCGACAAAAGAATATAGAAACTCAATGATTGTACATGTGATGAACGCTGCAAAAGCTTATTATATAAGGAAATAAAAAAAGGAATAAGGAAGGAAGCAGAGAGCCCAAAAATTAGAGTGGTTTGAAAAAATAGAAGCGATATATAACATGGAACATCTAAGATATAGCCACGAGGCTACTAGAGAGGGATCCATTAAGAGATGGGAAAAGTGGAAAAAGTTTAAATTAACAAAGAAATATAGTGAGCTTAAGATTGCTTGGAGAAGAGTAAAAAAGGGGTCTAGGTGTGGGGTGGAGGGGGGGGGGGGAGGGTAAGGGTAGATAAAGGTTTGGAAATAAAATTTGTTAATGTATATCCCTATTGAGTAGGGAAAATGTTTTAACTTTTTTGTGTATGACAAATTTCAATAAAATAAAGAATAAAAAAATGCAAATAAATAAAAAAAACTTCTCAGAGGACTTTAGGGTCACGAGAAAGCCCCATTTGTCCCCCAAAAAACAATATATGTATCAATTCTTTATCATAAGTAATTGCAAAGTTATAGACTCGTGAATAGACACAGCAGAAATTTGTAAACTTCATGGAATAGCAGACATTACTCTGTAATAATCATTCAGAACAGCGTTCGTTAGCAAAAGAAGAAATCTATGTACAATAATTGTAATATAAATAGATAGCCACACAAGGTAGAGCACACCCCATATAAGAATGATTTATTGGCATACATGTACACACATGATCATAGCTAAATACTGCAGTGCAGTTCCATATAGGAAACTCGTTGGCAATTGCCAGTAATGGACCTGCACCTATGCCAAATTGGAATTTGATATTGCTCACTTACTCACTTTTCTGTTCGCATGTTCACCTAGTTGAGGGCTTAATTGGGAGTAACTAAATGTAGAGTGACTACTTTTTATCCTTATTCTTAGTGAATTAGTCCCGAAGTGTCTGTGTTTGTATGCCTTGAGTCCAGGGGCAAACCAACCCCTCCAGTTCAACATGATGGTCCTGGGCTTCATATTGGCCTTTTGCCCAGTTTCACGCCAAACTGCTGCAACTCAACATTCTTGCTGCATAGGCCCAGAAGGCCCTGTCTCTTGACCATATCATACACCTATACCCCAAAACCCCTACCATCAATGAAGAGTGCTCTGTGAATGGAGGAGGCAAACTTTTCATTCATCCTCCAGTCATAGTTGGCTTTTAATTGGTGGAAGTCTTGTTTGATGTGTTACCCACCCCTTTATTGCATTGCTTTGGGAATATCTGTATCGTCTTGAATCCTGTATGTCCTGTAATGTAGGTAAATAGGATTTTTGTCTTGTCTGTAAAATAATTTTTTTGGAGTACTTTGCAGGACACAGGTCCCACCACTCTGTCTCCTATTATATACCCTTACTATTGCTTGTTTACAAGACTGGGAGTGGAGGGATTGTGCAAGGCTGTCCTAACTGCTTTGATTTTTCAGAGTCCAATCCTCCTGACGGGCAGCATAATGTGTATATTCCGGAATACAATCCTCTGCCTTGCAATGTACACCAAGTAAAGGATTTTACAGGTAAGACCGCAGTCCTATTTTTCTGGACTTGCAGGTTCTTTAAAAAGATTAACATACATATGAAAATGTGCTTTTACTGCATGTTTTTTCCCCTGATATACACTTATTTATAATATTGTTTTGTGTTTTGTAGTTACTACTCCTTTCAAATTTACTGCGCAACCCACAACAACTCCAAGCACCAATAAAAAACAAAAGTTTGATATCCAGGCAAGTTTGGCACGGCCACTTGGTTATCAGCCCCACAAAGGTGAGCATAGGTTAAATATTCTAGATTCCTTAATAGTAAACCCAATCTGTAGGTTAATTTCATTTAACAGTTTGCTTCCTCGAAGTAACCAGTAAAGCAATCAGTTTCCTGTTCAATTTTTTTTATTGTTTTAAGTGCAAAAGAAGGTTAACAGGTATGTCTATACAAGGGACAAAACACCCTTAATGAATATCTTGACAATTGCGGAGGAAAAACAGCACATGTGATAGTTAAATACAGACACAATCAATTGAAAGTCTACACAGGAGTTAAGGATACATCAGTGTTTATTTTGGAGTAAAATTTCGATTTAGTCTTGGGACTAAAATGGCATTTTAGTTTTAGTCCCATTTTAGTCTTCTGCAAGTGTTTTAGTCGTATTTTGTCGAGTAGATCTCCAGTACATTTTAGTTGACTAAAACTCCATTTTAGTTGTCTAAAATCTAATAGGTGTAGTTAAATTGTAATGCATTATCTAAGCATTTCTCTGAAACTCATATACTACTGCTGGAGTAAAAAATCGAATAGGTTAGTATTTAAGGTATTAAGGTTTGAAATACAGACTTACAGATTTAGTCGTTATATAAAGTCTTTATTTAAGCAAAACCCTTTCGTCAAGAATATTTCTTTTTTTGACAAAGGGGTAACGTAAAAATAAAATAAATACTGCGTAATCGTGATGATGCCATCACTGCACTGCACAATCATTTACATGAAGTTAGCTGTTCAAGAAACTCAAACAGAACACAGCAAAACATTTCAGCAGCTTTGCTGGCCTGGTGTTAGCACAGAGGCCAGGCCACTATCTCACTCCAGGAAAAACATCAGGGACAGACTGATATTCTGCAAAAGGTGAAGGAATTGGACTGCTGACAAGTCACGTTGACTGAAATAAAGTCGTTTTCTCTAAAGAATCCCCTTTCTGATTTTTTGGGGCATCCGGAAAAAACCTTGTCCAGAGAAGAAAGGTGAGCATTACACTTATCAGTCCTGTGTCATGCTTATGCCAACAGTAAAGCATTCTGAGACCATTCATGTGTGGGGTGGGTTGCTTCGCAGCTGAGGAAGTGGGCTTACTCACACTTTTCATATATAGTGACCAGCGCGCATCCTTATCGTAGTGTATATTACACTGTGCATATAATCACTAAGGGTCCTTTCACACTGGGGTGGTTTGCAGGCGCTATTGCGCTAATATTAGCGCCTGCAAGCCGACCCGAAAGTGCCGCTGCTTTCATTCCAGTGTGAAAGCCCCGAGGGCTTTCACACTGGAGCGATGCGCTGGCAGGACGGTAAAAAAAAGTCCTGCCAGCAGCATCTTCGAAGCGGTGAAGGAGCGGAGTGTATACCGCTCCTTTACCGCTCCTGCCCATTGAAATCAATGGGACGGCACGGCTATACCGCCGACAAGGCGCCTCCGCAGAGGTGCTTTGCGGTGGATTTAACCCTTTCTCGGCCGCTAGCGGCCGCATACCGACGGTAAAGCGCTGCTTTACCGCCGACAACGCCCCCGCCCCAGGAGCCTAATGGTTTTGAACCCTAATGATGTGAAATTACATTACATCCTATTTATACTGTGTATACACTCACTAATGATTTTGAACCCTATTGATGTGAAATTATATTACATGTGAAAAAAAAATCATATAAAAAGGTTACTATAATCCATCTAAATATATATCTAATAAATCACCATACTCCAAATATTATTGTGAACATAAGATAGTGACAACAGCCACAATGTTGCAAAAAAGAACTTTTGGTCAGCAACAATGTAGCGTCCACTCAACACCTCAGATTAGTGCTTAAAAAAGGAACAGTCTATCAGTGGGGACTTCTCCTCCCTGACTCTCCCGTATAACAAATTATATAGTAAAACTCAGTCCTCATAGAAATATATTTTGCTGATGATGACATGAATCTTCTACTGGAATACAGCGATGATCTTCCCACTGCAAGGTATAGTAGAAAAAGCCACTTACCGCATCAGATGGATCTCAGGTTAAGGAGATCAGATGAGCTTGTTGCATTAGCCTGCCGGCTTCTTTGATTGCCACCTGGATGTCGGTTGCGGGATCCTCGTCCACTTCACCCGATCTACACACAGGCACCCTCAGTTTGGTCTAGCTGATTTCCACAGCTCCAGAGAGATTTTTAAATCTTAGATTCATCCATAGGTTAAAACGATCACCTGTGATCAGGGAGCTGAGAGCCAAGGAAAGAGAACTGAGTGATCTCCAACAGCTCCTGGCAGGTGAGAGCAGACTTCCCCCCTCTCATTCAACCGACATCCAGGTGGCAATCAAAGAAGCCTTTTTATATGGTTTTTTTCACATGTAATATAATTTCACATCAATAGGGTTCAAAATCATTAGTGAGTGTATACACAGTATAAATAGGATGTAATGTAATTTCACATCATTAGGGTTCAAAACCATTAGTGATTATATGCACAGTGTAATATACACTACGGTAAGGATGCGCGCTTGTCACTATATATGAATTGTTTTTGGGTCTTTTGTATTTTTGACTAACACAAGCAGCTGCACTTTATATTAATTGATTTGGTTTGGTTAGCGCAAATTCTTTCCCTTTATTTTTACTCACACTTTTGCCTAAGAACACAGCCATGAATAAATGGTACAAAAAAATTCTCTGACTCTGAGAGCAACTTCTCCTAACCATCCAAGAACATTTTGATGATCAACAATGCCTTTTCCAGCATGATGGAGCACCTTACCAATGCCATAATGCAAAAGTGATAACTAAGTGGCTTGGGGTACAAAACATGGAGATTTTGGGTCCATGGTCGGAACTCCACAGGCCTTAATCCCATTGAGAACTTGTGTTTAATTTTCAAGAGGCAGGTAAGGGAACAACCCCCCCCCCCCCCCCCACACACACACACACACACACACACACACTCACAAATTCTGACAAACTCCAAGTGTTGGTTATGCAAGAATAGGCTGCCAGTGCCCTCAGTCAGGAATCAGGATGTGGTGCAGAAGTTGATTGATAATGACAACAAGCCAGGGCGAATTACAGAGGTCTTGAAAAAGAAGGGTCCACAAGACTGCAAATATTGAATCTTTGCATGAACTTAATTAAAGCCTTTGAAATGCTTGTAATTATACTTCAGTATACCGTAGTAACATCTGACAAAAAGAGCTAAAAACACTAAAGCAGCAGACTTTGTGAAAATGAATATTGGTGTCATTCTCAAAACTTATAGCCACCACAGCTGTACATGTACAAGTCCAACCAAGCACAGCACACTGCACAGGCACAGCATAATAAGCCAATACTTGAGGATAATGCTTATTTCTACAATAAGAATCAGTTTATTATGTCAACAGTTCTAATTCTCAGAATCTCAGATACATTCAAAGAAAAAGTGCACAGCCTACAATAATGCCATTAGTGTGTGAATTGTAACAGTCACCACTTTTTATCAACTCCTCTCTCTCAGCATTCACAAAGACAATAGAAGTAAATATCAAACTAAAAAGACTATTGTGGCAGGACCCTGATGTAAGGCTGTTAATGTTAGACTCTTAATGATTTATTTTTATTTTTCATTAGTGTGATATTTACCTCTATTGTCAAATTTGTCAATGCTAAGAGAGCGAGTAGTTCATAAAAAGTGCTTAGTGGTTATTATTGCACATACTAATGGCATTTGTATCCTGTGCGTTTTTCTGCGTAATAAGCACAACCCACAAGTATTAGGTATACTTCTTATGTTAGAAATACCTGTAGAATAAAACACTTCTCTTTGTTTTGATTCATTTTAACCACTTACTGACCGCCTTCTGCAGATATACTGCGGCAAGGCGGCTTGGCTGCGCAAACCTACGTACTCTACGTCCGCCGGTCACACGCGATACAGAGAGGCAGAACGGGGATCTGCCTATTTAAACAAGGCGGATCCCCCTTCTGACAGGGGACAACTCTGAGATCAGCTGTTTCTAGTAATCAGGAACAGCGATCTCTGTTGTCCCAGTAAGCCCATCCCCCACACAGTTAGAACACACTCAGGGAACACAGTTAACCCCTTGATCACCCCCTATTGTTAACCCCCTTTTCTGCCAGTGTCATTTATACATTGATCAGTGCATTTTTATAGTCAATGGTCCCCAAAAAGTGTCACTTGGGGTCAGATTTGTCCGCCGCAATGTCGCAGTCCCGCTAAAAATCGCAGATCGCCGCCATTACCAGTAAAAACAATAAAAAAAAATAAAAGTGCCTAAATCTATTCCCTGTTTTGTAGACGCTATAACTTTTGGGCAAACCAATCAATATACGCTTACACTATACACAATCAATTTTAATATGGCCTTCTCCCTGGCCTCAGTGGGCTGTTGTTCCTTAGAGTCAATTTTCTATATTGAAACGCTTAAAAGAGCAGTGCAAATAGTTTACTGTGGTGGTGCACTGACTGGACCCGCTGTTTTTTTTTGTTTTTGTTTTTGCGATATAAGCGAAGATTTTGAAAAAAAAAACACTTTTTTTTTTTCCTATTGTAAAATTTGGCAAATAAGTAATTTTTCTTCATAAATTTGGGCCAACATTTAAGATATGTATCTTTGGTAAAAATAACCCAAATTAGTGGCTATAATTTAGTCTGTGTGAAAGTTGTAGGGCCGGGGTAGGAAAGAATTATATACCCCGGTAATTATGACACCCATTAATAGGATGTTATTTATTGCACGTAAATTGGTAGCACTGAAATGGATATCCCCTCGAAGCCCAATATATGAGGAATGGCGGATACAGGTAAATGGCGCATTGCTAAAGGAATGGCAGGTATATAAGCATAGGCAGGGCTTTTTTCTCAGAAAATAGGTGCAGGAACGCAATCACGACCCCCTCCTTCCAGTGGTGCGTTACGTGCAGAGTTCCGGGTTGCATTTGGTACATAGTACTGATGCAATACATGCAGAGTTCAGGGGTGTGCTATGCACAGAGTGCAGAGGTTAGGCTTGGTCTACAGCTGCTTACCTCTGCATCCCACATTTCGCTTTCACCCCTCATCAGCTCTGACCTCTGCATGCAACTCTCCCCTCACTTCACCCATATTCCACCCTCCCCCCCTAAAAGATCCACAATCTTCCACATAACTTACTTTTGTTGCTGAATTAAGCTGAAGCACCCAGCAGGCACTAGTACTTCCCTGCACATTGTAGGTGACTCCTCCTGACTTGCAAGGAGATCATCTAGTGGGGGTGTCGGCATCCGCAATGCACCCCAGGCACCTGCATCTCCCTTGTTATCATCCTGCTCCGAGTGGGAGCTGCTCAGGAGATCAGATCTGTGGGAGCCATTGGGAGACAAACCATCACTGGTAAACACAGAAGCCGGACTTCTGTGTTTACAAGCGATAGTGGTGAGCAGGGAGCAAAGGGCCTGAGCCAGAGGTGGTGGAACTGAGTTCCACCAAGTTCCAGCTGAAAATAAGCCCTGAGAATAGGGTTTGGTAAATAAATTCAGTGTAATGTGGGAACCATGGCTGATGTTACCAGGTTTGACACCATTTATTTTGCGATCAGATGGAAGTATAAGGGTTAATAGACTAATAGCTACAGAATAGTTAAGGTATGATAGCTCAAGAAGGTAGGATGGTGTGGGGGGGCTCTTGGATATATATATAATGAGATTTTATTTTGTTCTTTGTTTCCCTTTTTCTCTTTTTTTCATGTGTAGAATGTAATATGTTATTGTATGTATACTGGAATTTCTTTTTCCATGTGTGTTTCACAATGTGATTGTAATGGAGAAAAACATTAATAGCAGATTTTTTTTAAAAAAAAGAGGGAATTGTCTATATTTTTGTCCTAATGGACTGTTTTTTTTATATATTGTATTTGTATGCAAATCATTTTTTTTTTTTTTTTTTTAAACAAACCTTGTAATGTCCTTCGGTACCAAGAAAATCCTGCTGCCTCACACTTTCCAAAGTTTCTCCTACTATGACAAATTTCTTAATCTACAGTCTGTTAGAGCCCTTTCACACCGAGCCGCCCATAGCGTCGGTGGTAAAACGCCGCTATTTTTAGTGGCGCATTTCGGCCGCTAGCGGGGCGCTTTTACCCCCGCTAGCATCCGAGAAAGGGTTAAAACCGCCCGCAATGCGCCGCAATAGCGCGTTTTGCCGGCGGTATCCCAGCACTGCCCCATTGATTTCAATGTGGAGGAGCGGTAAACACACCGCTCCTTCACCGCTCCAAAGAAGCTGCTGACAGGACTTTTCCTGACGTCCTGCCAGCGCAGCGCTCCAGTGTGAAAACCCTCGGGCTTTCACACTGGAGACAATGCTGCAGCTGTTTGAGGGCGGATTGCAGGCGCTATTTTTAATGCTATAGCGCCTGCAAAACGCCCTCGGTGTGAAAGGGGTCTTACTTATAAAAGTAATCCAGGTATTGCCGTTTGTTTATCAAAGCATTTTTCTTTAGAACTGTCGGTATGTGTAGACTCTCAGTATCCAATCTGATTCAAAACTGAACAGAACAAATGACAATTTAAGACTAAAAGTATGTTTTGGTAGGGATCATATTTATGGCGGGGCTTGGATAAATGAGGCCCACTTTCATGAACACCATCCAGTGTTTTGTCTAAATTAAAATGTTACGAATAAACCAAACTTTTCTATATGTTCTACATTTCACAGGTAAATTGAAACCTTGGAGGCAAGCCACAGAGAAGTATGCTGGCACCAGGAGTACTGTATCAGCCATGAGGGATAATTTCAAGCAGCCTATACTTCCAACACAGTAAGTACTAACATAAAGTGTGTGAGGGGTACAGGCACAACCAATATTGGCAGCAGTAAAGCATGCACGAGACAGCCAGGAAAAGTCCAAGCTGTTTTATATTGTCTGTGTCTTGTACGTGGGCTGGGCTTCGGGGCATCTCATCTCAGTGAGGAAGATGTTGTCATTTGCTCGGGCTCTGTTCACTCGTCCAATCAGGCAACAGTAGCACCTCATCACGGCATATAGAAGGAATAGAAACAAAAACAACATGAGTATATATACCCCTACTTCCTTCAACCATGATCCGATGAAAAATAAAAAAATCCCCAAAGATTCCCAGACCCTTAAAAGGATTCCAACCTTCACTAGCGATAGCTCTGGCTTTGCCTTGCAGGGATCTAACCTTATCCATATGGGCCTGAACTTTGTCACTAGTATTTTCAATCCTGGTAAAACAATATTTACCTAAGAATTCACAGAAACCCCCCTTGAATGCCAACAGATAATCATGGGCCATCTTTTAATGGAAGGGTCTTGATCTGCTGTTGTTCCCGTGGGATCTTCGTTGCAGCTTCAACAGTTTCATTGAACATCCCATCCAAAATGGATGAGAAATTGTTCAATCGTTCATAAGCTCAAGCCCCCACCCTGTACAAGCAGGAAACCATGCTCAGACCTGGTTGGGGTTGTGAACAATTCCCTTCTAGCTCTTCCTGCCATTCTTGCCTTCTCTAGCACCATCAGATCCTTGCGATCGGCCTTGACATAAGATGCTGGGACGAGTTTCACCACGACGCATGAACCTCTTGCATTAGGGGGAAATACCTTATGAGCTGTAAAACCGCAAAAGTACCAAACTAAAGTTAAAGCACACTTGTGGGCTACCTAGTTGTCCCGATACCCAAACTGGCAAGAACCAGAGCTATTATTAAAACTCTACCAAATTTTACCTTCTAGAAATGTATTGTTAAGTTCTATTGACAAGTGTCTGGAGTTTTTACTCGTTTTTCAATATTCTTCATGCCAAAATGAACATCATATATGGCATGTACTGCTATCATCGCTGGGGTGCTAAAGCTCAGTGGAGATTTAGACTAGACCCTCAATTGGTCCTGCTTGCTTTCTTAGCTAGTTGGAGGTGTTCTTCTTTTTTTTTTTTTTTTTTTTTATAAATTCTGTTTATTGGTTTTTAAGACAAATAATACAACATTTGGACGTGCCAGCTAGGACACTGTCCATGGTAGGTCAAAATGACCTCATACCTATCTAACAAAGACCTACCGTCTAAAATACACCCCACTCTCCCCCCACCCACGAACCACAGCTTGACAAGAGAACAGGATCTTTAGTTTTCTATCAAAAAACTAAAGGATATGTTTGTGAAAATGTTGATATAGCTGTTAGGTACCTGGTAGTTGAGCCTGACTGGTAGAAGGAGACCTCTCTTAAACGCTGGTTCAGGAGCCGCTGGAAGTGGAAACAGTGGTCTCCTGAGCGCAGTGGGTAGGAGGGCCTGATGCAGGATCCAGCAGAAGCAGATACCGGAACTGGAAGGATGTCCCTCAGGGATGGCTGAGCTGCGGATGCAGGTAAGCTGGTGCAGGCCGGGAGGCAGGCAGACAGATGCGAAGACAGCAGCTGGATGCAAAACAAGCAGGCTGGGAACAGCGTCACAGGACACAGGCAAACAAGGTCAGACAGTCCGTTTTGGCAGGAGATCAGGCAGGTATAAACAGGAGGGATGATCCAAGGATAGTCAGGCAGGAGTTCGGCAACAGGTAACAGAATAAGCAAGGTCAGGCAAGCCGGGTCGGATAGGAGACTGGAGAATGGTCAGACGTAGCCGGGTCACTAGCAAAATAACAGGCAGATACAGGAACTTCAGGTGCAGAGCTGCAGACGAACAGCACCTGACATGAGCACCTGTCACTCTTTTAAAGGGACCTTGGCGCCAAAACAGCGCTAGCGCGAACGGGCGCGCGCGCGCGCGTAAACGCGAACGCACGTACGGGCACACGCGGGAGCGCTCCGGCGCCCCCTGGTGGGGAATTGAGCTGAATTGTCCTAGAAAGACCCCTCCTGCACCTGCGTGCACGCAGATTCGCCCGACGGCTACTGACATGCCCCTGACATTGCCCCCTCCCAACGGGCAGCCTCCAGATGCCCAGATAACTCTTCTTTTCAGGATGGGCAGAGAAATAGGCATGAATCAAACGTTTGGCATGAATATTACAGTCAGGTTCCCATGAGTTGTTTTCCGGACCATACCCCTTCCACTTAATTAAAAACTGTACTTGCCCAGACCACTTTCTGCAGTCAAGGATGGCTTCCACTTCATACTCCTCATTGCCGTCCACCAGAACTGGTTCAGGGACTTTGGTGCCCCTATCAGGAAAAGGATCATCTACAGCAGGCTTCAAGAGTGATACGTGAAACACAGGGTGTATCTTAAGTGAGTCAGGTAAGCATAATTCATAAGAC
Source organism: Lithobates clamitans (assembly GCA_037952925.1). NCBI lineage: Eukaryota > Metazoa > Chordata > Amphibia > Anura > Ranidae > Lithobates > Lithobates clamitans. The sequence continues at coordinate 1,455,018 of JBBGZY010000497.1, read as the reverse complement.
ACCTCGTTATTCTTCCTTTTCACAGGGAAAGGCCCAATAAATTTAGGGGCAAGCTTCTTGGAAGGACATGTCAATCTAATATTATTGGTAGACAACCATACCTTGTCGCCAAGCTAAAGGTTTAGATCTCCTCTTCTTTTCTGATCAAAGAACCTCTTATTGTCCGCTTGGGCCTTGGATACCGCTTCCTACAAGATCCGGTTATTACGACCGAGGAACTGCACTGTGTCCTGGACCGCTGGAACTGATGATTCTGAAAGAAAATCTGGTAAAAAAGATGCATGAAACCCATAATTGGCAAAGAAAGGGGATTGACTGGTGGCAGAGTGGCTGGCATTATTGTAAGCAAATTCCGCTAGGGGCAGCAAGGACACCCAATCTTCTTGTAAGAGATGTAAAACACCTAATGTATTGCTCCAGAGTCTGATTTGTCCTTTCAGTTTGCCCATTTGTTTGGGGATGGTATGCTGAGGACAGGGCTAGTTCAATTTTCAGATTTTCACAAAGGGCTCTCCAAAAGCGTGAAGTAAACTGTACCCCCCTATCGGACACTATATTTGCGGGGATTCCGTGTAACCTGACAATTTCCCTGATGAACACACGGGCCGTCTCCACAGCAGAAGGTGTTCCTTTTAGGGGCACAAAGTGGGCCATTTTGGATAGCCGGTCAACGACCACAAGGATCGCCGAACATCCCTCAGAACATGGCAACTCAACTATAAAGTCCATTGCTATCATCCTCCAGGGCCTATCTGGTATAGGCAATGGTCTTAGCAGTCCCCAAGCTCTATTCCTGGGAGTTTTATTCTGGATGCAGACAGAACAGGAGTTGACATATTTTCTGCAAAATTCCTTCAAGTTAGGCCACCAAAAGGTGCGCTGCACCAGCTCAAGGGTCTTACGGACCCCGAAATGTCCTGCAAGTGGATGGTCATGCAAAAGTGTCAGCACCTTGACTCGGACGCTCTCTGGTACAAAAATTTGACTTCCCCTCCATAATAGTCCATCTCGAGATGTTAAAGAGGACCCCTGGAGACTTGAAGGTTCTGGGGATGCTTCTCTGATCATGGACAGAAGATCTGTTTGAAGGAGAAGAAAACTATTTGCCGGCAGAATAGTGTCAGGCACAGAAAAGTCTTTAGGATTATCAAACATGCGCGACAGCGCGTCTGGCTTTACATTCTTGGATCCCGGCCAGTAGGTGATATGGAAACAAAACCGTGTAAAGAATAGAGCCCAACGGGCCTGTCTGGGTTTTAGTCTCTTAGCAGATCTTAAATATTCAAGATTTTTGTGATCCGTATAAATCAGTACTGGGTGGACTGCGCCTTCAAGCAAATACCTCCATTCCTCCAAAGCTGTCTTGATAGCAAGTAGCTCCCGGTCCCCCACATCATAGTTCCGCTCAGCCGGTGAAAGTTTCCTAGAAAAGAACCCTACGGGATGCATCAGGTCCTTGTTGCCTTGCCGTTGGGAAATAATAGCACCCACGGCTACTTCGGAAGCATCAACCTCCAGGATAAAGGGCAAGGATGGGTCAGGATGGCTAAGAATCGGAGCTGACGTGAAACATCTCTTTAACTCTTCAAAGGCCCCCTGAGCCTCCGGGTTCCAGTGGAAACGAAGATTCTGCTTAGTTAGTTGCGTGATGGGGGAGATGATGGCAGAGAACCCCCTGATAAACTTCCTATAAAAGTTTGCAAATCCAACGAAGCGTTGTACGCCCTTCTTGTCCATGGGTGCTGGCCATTTTAACACAGCAGACACCTTCTGAGGATCCATTTTGATGCCGGTTGGGGAGATCACTAACCCCAGGAACTGAATCTCCTTTTGTTCAAATTCGCACTTCTCCGCCTTAGCATACAATCTGTGCAGGCGGAGTCGGGCCAGGACTTTACGAACATGTTCCCTATGTTGCTCGAGTGAACTGGAGAAGATTAGAATATCGTCCAAGTAGACGATTAGAAAGATGTCCAGGAAATCTTTAAACACATCATTGACCAGATGCTGAAACGTGGCAGGAGCATTGCAAAGGCCGAAGGGCATGACTAGGTATTCATAGTGTCCGAAACGGGTCCGGAAAGCCGTCTTCCATTCATCCCCGGCCCGAATGCGGACCAAATTGTAGGCCCCTCTCAGATCTAATTTGGTAAAGATGATGGCAGGCCTTAATTTTTGGAACAGTTCAGGTATTAGGGACAACGGATAACGGTTTTTGACTGTAACTTTGTTTAGCTCCCGATAATCCACACAAGGGCGAAGCGTTTGATCTTTTTTGGAGACAAAAAATATTCCCGCACCAGCTGGTGAAGTGGACTGTCGGATGAAGCCTTTTTCAAGATTTTCGTTTATGTAAACTTTAAGTGCCTCTTGTTCTTTTTCAGATAGCGGAAAGATGCGCCCAAAAGGAATCTCAGCTCCAGGGAGCAACTCAATTGGACAATCATAGGGACGATGGGGTGGCAGAGAGTCTGCTCCCTTCTTGCTGAACACATCTGCAAATTCCTGATAGACCTCTGGTACGTCTTGCGGCAGATCTGGGTCAATGTCCATACAAAGTAAGGTAGCCGCAGAATTAACGGGTTCAGGTAGACAATGTCTTTGGCAATAGGGTGACTGAAACTTGATCTCGCCCGTGGCCCAGTTAACAAGAGGATTGTGGGCCTGAAGCCAGGGCATACCCAAAATGATTGGGAAAAGAGGGGATGAAATAACGTCCAAGACTAGGATTTCTCGGTGCTGAGATGAGCAGGTAGCAGACAGAGGAAGGGTTTCTTGAGAGACCTGTCCAGATCTTATATGGGACCCATCGGCCAGAAAAATTGAAAGTCTGTGTGTTTTATTCTTTAAAGGAAGATCTTGTTGGGTGGCAAAAACAGAGTCAACAAAGCAGCTACATGCCCCGGAATCAACAATGGCGTTGACTTGAATTGTTCTTCCCTGGAGCTGTAATGAGAGAGGGAGAACAAGTTGAGTGGCATTGGCTGTTAAAGCGGATAAACTGGTTGGAGTCGAAGAAAAACACTTACGGATCTTTACTGGGCAGTTGTTCACATAGTGGCCCGTCCCGCCACAATAGAGACAAAGATTCAGTTGGCGCCTGCGGGCCCGTTCTTCAGGGGTCAGAGTAGTACGCATAAGTCCCAGTTGCATAGGTTCAGGAGCATCAGTTGTTTGGTTGACTGGACTTGGACCGGCAGAAGGTAGATACCGGGAGGCAGGCAGCGGGGCTCTTGCGGTCATCCACATAGGCCGCGTTTGTTAAGATCGTTCAGTCCGGCGCTCCCGAAGGCGTTGATCAATTTGGATGGTAATAGCAATGAGCTCCTCCAAGTTGTCAGGCATTCCTACCCGGGCAAGTTCATCCTTAAGACCCTCAGATAGCCCCATGCGGAACTGGTGGCGCAGGGCTGCGTTGTTCCATTGAGTGTCCGCGCTCCAGCGTCGAAAGTCCATAACATAGTCCTCGGCCGGCCTACGGCCTTGCTGGAGCGCGAACAAAGCTGCCTCAGCGGTGGCAGCTCGCTGAGGGTCCTCATATAGCTGGGCCATGGCTTCAAAAAAGGCGGGTAAAGACTGAATCTGTATAGCGTTGGTTTCAAGCAGGCGGTGGGCCCAGGTCTGGGGTTCCCCCTGGAGGAGGGATATGACAAATCCCACTTTGGTAGCTTCCAAGGAGAAAGTCCGTGGCTGTAAGCCGAAGTAAAGTTGACAAGCGCTGCGGAAAGCCAAAAACTTGGTTCGGTCACCGGAGAACTTTTCAGGAACAAGGACTCTTGGCTCCGGTGGAAGCATGACCACAGAGGGTGGTGCAGCAGCCTGTACTGGAGCGGCTGCGGTAGCAGGAGCCACACCACCGGGACCACTGAGGTTTAACACTTGACCCTCCAGTCTGTTGTAAATGTCCTGTAAGGTCTTTACTGCTTGGGTGAGGGCTGCTAAGTGCGTGCAGATCTCCTTGATGGGAGAGGTCTCTCCTGCAGGCTCAGTCATGGCTGTTCGTACTGTTAGGTACCTGGTAGTTGAGCCTGACTGGTAGGAGACCTCTCTTAAACGCTAGTTCAGGAGCCGCTGGAAGTGGGAACAGTGGTCTCCTGAGCGCAGTGGGTAGGAGGGCCTGATGCAGGATCCAGCAGAAGCAGATACCGGAACTGGAAGGATGTCCCTCAGGGATGGCTGAGCTGCGGATGCAGGTAAGCTGGTGCAGGCCAGGAGGCAGGCAGACAGATGCGAAGACAGCAGCTGGATGCAAAACAAGCAGGCTGGGAACAGCGTCACAGGACACAGGCAAACAAGGTCAGACAGTCCGTTTTGGCAAGAGATCAGGCAGGTATAAACAGGAGGGATGATCCATGGATGGTCAGACAGGCAGGAGTTCGGCAACAGGTAACAGAATAAGCAAGGTCAGGCAAGCCGGATCGGATAGGAGACTGGAGAATGGTCAGATGTAGCCGGGTCACTAGCAAAATAACAGGCAGATACAGGAACTCCAGGTGCAGAGCTGCAGACGAACAGCACCTGACATGAGCACCTGTCACTCTTTTAAAGGGACCTTGGCGCCAAAACAGCGCTAGCGCGAACGGGCACGCGCGTACCCGCGTACAGGCACACGTGGGAGCGCTCCGGCGCCCCCTGGTGGGGAATTGAGCTGAATTGTCCTAGAAAGACCCCTCGTGCACCTGCGTGCACGCAGATTCGCCCGACGGCTACTGACATGCCCCTGACAATAGCAATGACCTCAGCAGATGTGCCCCTAGCTATATACATTATAATATATGAAACCTCCAGAAGACGTAATTTGTCCAATTATAGCATCCTCATTCAGTACACCTCTTCTACTGTCCCACCGTGTTGCTGGAATTAAACCACGATTGCCACACCCTTTCAAATTTTTTCATACAACCTCTGGCCTTATATGTAGCTTTGTAGTAAGGTAGCATGGCGTTCACTAGGCCCTTCCAGGAGGAGATACTCGGTGCCTCTGGCCTTTTCCAAGCCAACAGAATAGCCTTCCTTCCGTAGAAGAGCAGTACGTTTAGCAAATCGTTCGCATGGTCCGTGTGGGTACTACATCATCCACTAGTCCAAGCAGACAAACCCTGACAGTCATTGGGATCGGCACTGATATTAAATCTGCAATACAGGTCGTAATATGAATCCATAATCTTTGAATATGGGGGCAGTGCCAGAAAATGTGGTCAGCATCTGCAGGTGAGTGAGAGCATCTCCAACACTCTGCCGAGGTTGTAGGGAAGATCTTGTTCAGTCTAGCTGGGGTATAATAACTTCTATGCAAAAACTTGAACTGGATCAACCTGTCCCTTGCAGACACCAGATGTTTAAATGGCTGGGTCCATAGATCGTCCCAATCCTCCCCCTGCACATCCGGGAACTCCACCTCCCATCTCTCCCTGCATCTGGTGATCGCCAGTGGGGTTACCTTAAACAATTCTTTATAAGTGGTCGAGAGAGGCTTGACCAAATTCCTATCTGTCAACAACGTTTCAAGAGACGAGGGCAGGGACCCCACCCTCATCTCTCGAAACTGCACCTGGAAGGCGTGTCGAACCTGCAGAAACCTAAACAGATACGAATTGGGAAGATCATGTCTCGATTGTAGTTGGAAAAAGGTTAATAGCTCACCATAAGATGTTATATCTTTTAATGTCTTGATTCCTTTAACTGCCCAAATCATAGGATCTGGTAAGTTGTAGAATTGAGGTAGAGCCGGGTTCATCCAAATAGGGGTTGAAGGTGACACCCCCCCCCCATAACTAGGGCATGCCAATTTCACTGCTGTCTCCCAGGAGTTAATAGTGGCTTTCATTGTTGGCGTCAGAGGCAGCACTGACCTGGAGCCCCTAGACAAGGAAAATCGCAGACTGTCATATGACCCCAGGTGTGCCGCCTCCAACACTGTAGCTGCATCTCCATCCTCAGCTATCAACCACCTATGAGCGAAAACTATTTGCCCCGCTATATAATATTTTTGCCAGTCAGGCAATGCCAAGCCCCCTTGATCCCCAGGTTCCTGCAGTACCTTAAGCCCTATTCTTGGAGACCTGGGAGCCCAAATAAAAGATGAGATGATGCTGTGCAACTTCCGAAATTATGATCTCGGAATCCAGACAGGTGCATGTCTCAGGAAGTATAGGATAACGGAGAAATTTCACTTTTAACAAACTGATGAGACCTATTAGGGACAACTGGAGTTTTGTCCATGTTTGGACCTTTTGTTTTAATAATGTTATCAGTGGTAGCAAATTAAGGGGCATGTAATCCTGAACATTTGCTGTAATCTGTACTCCCAGGTATTTGATGGACGTGACTCACTGCAATGGCATATTAGAATCTGCCCCTGCCCTGGCCCCTCAATCTATTGGCAAAATGGAGGAATTACCCCAATTTACTTTTAATCCAGAGAAGGTTGCAAAGTGATCAATGATTCCTAGAGCCACTCCCAAGGAGTCCCCCGGGTCATCAAGGAACAATAACATATCGTCTGCGTATAGTGCCAGGGACTCATCTATTGAGCCCACCCGTATGGATCTTATTGCTGGAGAGGACCTAAGTGCGTCCGCCAGAGGCTCCAGAGCAAGGGCAAACAAGAAAGGGGATAGCGGGCAGCCCTGCCTAGTTCCCCTACCCACTTCAAAAAAATGCAAAGTGAATGGTCCCAATCGGACCGCCGCTTTCGGATGTCTATATAGCATGGCTACCCATTTTCTGAAGCATGGGCCAAATCCCATAATCTCCAAGACCTTGAACATAAACAGCCAGTCTACAGAGTCAAAGGCCTTTTCAAAATCAATTGAGACCACTACTCTAGTGCTGGAAGCCCTTGACTAAATTTGTAAGTGGGTGAATAGTCTCCTTGACTTCCTCGGCATAAAACCTGTTTGATCTATGTTGACAATAGAGCGGAGTACTGCCGCCAATCTGAGGGCCAATATCTTTGTCAAAATTTTTAAGTCTGTGTTTAACAGAGCTATTGGCTGGTACGATGCACACTCCTTTGGGTCTTTCCCTGGTTTTAATAGAAGAACCATATAGGCCTCCAGCATAGAGTCAGGCAACGTGTCATGTTCATGGCATTATTCCAAGAGTAAATTAATTCTAGGGGCCAAGACTTCAACATTAGCCTTATAGAAGTTGGCTGGAAACCCATCCGGTCCAGGGGCCTTGTTCTGGGGGAATGTAAATATTGCCTTCTCAATTTCCTTGGTCGTAATTTTAGCCTCTAAATTAATCATGTCAGTTTCTGAGAGTTTTAGTATTGATAGGTCACCTAAAAGGGAGTCTAAGTCTGCGGGGTCATAAAACCTGACAAATTCCTACATAATACGCCTTGGTTCACTAATCAAAATTCCCCCCTGGTCTTTGATGACTGGAATGCTGGTAAGCGAATGATAATCAGCAACCAACATGAACAAAAGTTTTCCGTTCTTATCTCCCTCCACAAAGACTGTCTGAGCCCTTTTTGCCATGTCTGCGCGGGCTTGACCCATGAAATGTATGGATAGGGAACGTCTCGCTTCCAGCAAGGCGTCATAGGAGGCCCCCGAAGAGGACTCCGCATGAGCCCTGGCACTTTCCCTTTCCCGCTGTTGTAAAAGCTCAGTCTCTTCCCTATCCTGTTTGTGTGCTGTTTTAATGGCAGAGATATATTCCCCCTTGTCACTACCTTAAAGGCTTCCCATACAATGTGAGGGTCTGCTGTATCGGCATTGGAGGACCAATACAACTGTATGGCCTCAGCCATCTGGACAGAAACTTGCTCATTTTGTAGCCATCCAGGCGAGAGTCGTCAACTTCCTCCCTTTGCTCCCGAGACGAAAGTCAGAGTGACTGCAAGGGGGTTGTGATCAGTCAGACCACCGGCCAAATATGTTATATCCTTCACATAGGGTAGTAAGAGATTATTCCAGAAGGCTAGATCTATCCTGGCAGAAGACCCGTGGGCCGTTGACACATGCGAGAAGCATCTATCAGTTGGGTGCTTCCAGCGCCACAGCTCCGTAAGATCCGCCACACACCTCCAGCCATTCAGATCAGCGGAACCCCCCCTAGCCGAGTTGGAGGTGTCCAACACTGCATCAAAAACAGCATTGAAATCCCCCAACACAACCACAACGAGGTGAGCATATGGTGCGATTTTAGTCAAGAGATCATATAATATCTTAGCCTGAAAGGGGGGAGGCACATAAATATTTACCAACATGATAGTTTTATGACATATATCTATGACTATCACCACATACCTGCCACCTGGGTCAGTAAACACTTGATGAATCGTGCAGGGTAGAGTTCTACAAATTAGGATAGAGACTCCTCTAGCAAACGTGGAGTATGTTGAATGTATGGCCTTTTGAATCCATGGTTTACGTAGAGAAAGGATTCTACTGCTATCTAGGTATGTCTCCTGTAGGAGTATGATATGAGGTCGGGTCTGTTTAAGATATTGGAATATTGAGACCCTCTTAAGTTTGTGATTAAGGCCTCAAACATTCCAAGATACAATCCTAATATAATCCACCATTACGACTTCTTCTGTTAAACATAAACCAGAGAACCATCTGTAAAGGGGGGTTGACCCCAGATATAGTACATGTCATATCTGCAAGGAAAACAAAGTTAAAACATGAACCCCTAGGTCGAGCTGTGGCTCTAGAACATCCCACACTTTCTTTTATACCAAAAACAAATAAACCCAGTCGGGCATATTGCTTAACCCCTGAACAAAAAAACAAAAAAAAAATTGCAGTGAATTCCCGCCACAGCAATCGAAAGTTCGGCAGTTCCTTTAATAGTCCATATCACCTCCACATGCTCCAACGAGAAATAGTGGAGTTACTTATGATAGTGAAAAGTGCTGCGTATATGAAAACCTCAGGGGTGGTGTAGACAGAGAAGAAAAAGCATATATAAAAAAAAAAAAAAAAAAAAAAAACCTAACCATGGTCTGCATAACCATGGTCTGCATATTGAGAACCCGTAGCTTGATGAGCATGATCAGGGTGAAAGAAAAGAGATAAAAACAAAATATGCAATAGAACATACCCGCTTCAGTTGCAGGTCGGCATGTCGTTCACAGGGCATTAGAGTTCTTTATCCATCCATTCACAGGCTTCTTCCGGGTGCTCAAAAATTTTTACCGATCCTTTGTGTTGGACTCTGAGCTTGCTAGGGTACAGCATACTATATTTGACCTCCTTCTCTCTCAGGCGTCTTCTGACCTCAGTAAACGATCGTTGTTTCTGTTGTGTCGCTGCCAAGAAGTCTGGAAACAGCATTACCCGTGCATTGTTGTGTCGTAGCTCTTGCAATTTTCTGGCCTGGGTCAAGATCATGTCTCAGTCACGGAAATTCAAGAAGTGAACCAGGAACGGTCGAGGAAAGGCACCTTGGGGGTCTGCTGCCAGTAGGGACCCTATGAGCTCGCTCAACTACATAAGTAGGAGGCATATCTTGCATGGATAGCAACTGTTTGAAAAAGTGCTTGGCAAATTGTGCAGGCCTGTCTCCTTCAGCCCCCTCGGGGAGGCCCACCACCCGGATGTTATTCCTCCTCTGGCGGTCTTCTGCATCTATAGCCTTGTGTTATAGAGACCTAACCTGGTCTCTAAGTTCAGCTAGTTGGGCACCATGATCATGAGAGGTGTCTTCTATTTCAGAAACACGTGTCTACACTGTAGTGAGACGGACCCGAATCTTATCCAAATTATGCCTGATCACGTTGCACTCAGATGAGAGGTGATCTATGCGCCCCATGAGTTCTGCTTTACTAGCACTGATTGCCTCCAAGATCGGCCTGGTGATTGCCTCAGTGTCTACTGCAGGAGCCTGTTCAGTTGCTGAAGCATTCCCCCCTGTCTCCTTAGCCTGTGCCATCTTACTGTAGTGATATAAAATATATACTGGGTGATATGATGTAGAGTGGGTATGATAATTAGTAAGTACTCTTCCGCAGCAACCCAAATCTTCCAAAGAGATGCACTTTATTGACTTCCAACACAGAACAAAGTCCACAGATGACAAAAAATCCGACAGAGTAGATCATTCAGAGGCCCATGTCTTAGGTCTGAGTGTGCATACACAGACAAGCCCCTCTTAAAAACTAAATGCCAGCTTGCATGTCCTCTATGAAATACTAGTCCACTAGGAGAGAGTTTCTGCTAGGTCAACCCAAAATACTCTTTGATCTTATTGTTACCCCCTCAAGTCTAATTACCATCAATAAATACTTCTTCTATGGTCCTTTAAACAATGTACCCTTTGAAATGTTCAATTAGGTTTCCAGACCATACCTCACCTCACACACCTAGGTAGACTTGCCTAAGATCAACACATCAAAGAGTCTTCAGCTGTCCCCTTGATATGTTAAAATTCAGTTGACCTGGACAAATCAACCATTGTCAATTGATTTCTGGCCTGGTCAATATTGACTGTATGTCTACATACATATAGTAATGTCCCACATTAATCGGTGAACATATTACAACATATACAACACTTACCAGCTGCTGTTTTGGCACGCGGTTCCTTCGGCGGTGAAGACAAGATGGCGGGGCCAGGCGCCGTATCCTTAATGGAGCGGGTCTGTCCCTGATCCGACAGTGCCTTTGCGGACTTCTTTGAAGCTGATGAAGGCATCACTGAGCTCAACGCTTTCTCCCCTGTCTGATAGGAAGCTTTGTAAGCCGGTGCAAATACTCCAATAACACGGAGATTAAGCAGTAGTAACGGAGCTGTGGAGTAAGGTGTGCTGCCTCGATCACATCCAGCCGGAAGTCTGAGGTGCTCTTTTAACAATAGGTTAGGATGCTTTTCATCGTTACCCTTGCTAGAATACACTAAACCTAAAAATATAACGATACTCCTCATTCTTTGGTGTGGTTGAGCAGCTTCTTGCAGTGGTTGGTGTTGATCCAGTTTTCTCATCCCTCGAGCTTCTTTACAATGACCCAGTCACCTGGTTGGAAAGAATGTAAACTGGTTATTGTGTCCAGAATCCAGGAGGGACTCATGAACCCTGTGGTGGACCTTTTGAAGTTCACGTTACAGTGACTGCACCCACCCCATCCCCTGAGAATGTAGGCGACAGCTGCTGAGGAAAGTACAACCCTGTTTTTGATTGACCTCCAAACAAACCTCTTGTGAAGATAACACAGATTTGGGAACTCAATGAACCCTTTTGCACCGACTGTGGTCACTGCATAACCTGTGTGTGGCTTACTATCTGGGGTGTAATACCTGGAACCATTGACAAAAAGGTTCTTAGCATCTGGGATGGGAGCCTCCTTCTCCAGACTGCTGGTTGCTGATTCAAATTCCATCAAACAAAGACAGTCGTGGAACATGTCACCCTACTAGGTCACAAACTTGGTTAGAATTAGAGAGGTTAGTATTATTAGTTTGAAAATTGTCATTCTTACCATTATCCTCCCCATTTTCTTCCTCATTGCAAACAGTAGGAAGAGACGCAGGGTTTAGAATGGTGCAGAAAACAAAAGAAACAATGAAACAAGAGCCTATTATACCTTTACATTCTCTTAGGCGTGTGTGTTTATGCATGTCTACAGCTATAACCTGAAAGATACTTATAAATAAGAGTTATTACTTTATCCTTCATCTTAAACCTGCAAAGAAAGGCAAATATATACAACATTCCTGTACATTGGTAAATTGTCACTTACATTTCTCAAAACTGACAACAAAACCCTCTGTAACTCTTAATTTCACATTTCTACAAAAATACAATGGCCGCGACATGTAGGAGGACCGCCGCAGTGGGTTCTAACATATTCATATTGCTACATACATCAATGAGAAGACTAAAACATGAGACAAACATTTAGATACAAATGTGAGGGAGATATTTCATAGTTTCCAAAACAAAAATAAAAAAACAACCAGACGGAATGCTACCTTCACTCTTTGAGCATTAAAAAAAATACAATGGGAAAAGCACGAGAGCAGCTCAAAAACCTTGCATGGGCCAGCCACACAAAGTTGAAAAACAGGCGTGAGAATTTTAACCACACAAGCATGTACATCCAACCCACTCATTACAGATTTCTGAAGCCACAGCTGAGCTACTTCCAAGGTATTTTTATTCTGGAGTCTCGTACCTCCAGACATCAAAAGCACTTTCCAAAGGAGTACACCTTACTGTACCCTCTGACCATATATGCAAATCTTTGAGGGGTGTAATGCAGCTGTCTGACTGGGGTGCCTGGTTCCCACCCCTGCATGGACGGCCCATTGCCCATACGATTTGAATCATTTTTTTTTTTTTTGGCAGACTCTGCGTCCCGAGAACCCTGCTCTTTACTTTCGGGGCGGTTATTGGTTTTTCGCCTTTATCACTATAACTGCCCCCACTGGAATTAAGATTTATTATACACAGCCTCACCGGGGCTGCTAGAAACTACTCCTAACGTTTATGCTAATACAATCACAGACCGGAATTCCGACTATTATACACGGCCTGACCGGTCTCACGATATGCAGCACTATAAACGTGTTCGTCAGACAACTACAAAGCACCATGAAATCCTCCACTATTCAAAACAATATTATGGTTTCTATCTGTATCTAGATGTTACAATAACAATTTGGATGCCTCCTGTTTACTCATTGAAAAACAGTATAAAACTCCACAAAACAACTGGAATTACATTTAAAAACCAAAGTGGTTTCCATCGTCCTTCCAAACACAAGTCCCTTTATGTCCACATGTTTGTTTCAAAAGACCCCAAGCCCCTTCCACCAATTTCCTGTTGATACATCACATCCTGCAAAGAACTTCCTATTCTCTGCTGTAGCTCTAAAAACCTATCCAACTGGTTTATTTACATATCAATGGACAGGAAGGGGAGGGGGCAGGGAAGCCTGACTTCCTTGGACTTCATATTATGTCTATTACACAAAAAAATAGCTATGGCTACCCCCTCTGGACTTTATAACATCATATAGGAAACTTCAACATCTCTAAAAGATCTCAACCGAGATTTCTTCACTATAAAACCAAAATTTCTCCCCACAAAAACTGACTACACAATTGAGACACCAAATGAACACTTAACCATAGACAAACACTTTAGGCTACATCAACTAGGGCCCATAGGAGGACTAAAACACAGGCTATCCACCCAAACAATATATCTAAAAATGGCACAGTTAAATAAAACACAAAATAACATGGCTTAGACATACTCTCCTGTTCCCAATACAAGCAATACTTGGCTCTGAAAGTTGGAAGGTCAACAGATACACAGGACCATCAGCAATACTGGTTGCATGCTTGATTTTTTCATCTCAAAACAATAGAGCTCCCCCATTCGATTGCCCAGAATCCTGTGTCCCAGAGACCACATGGCGTAGCCCTGTGAATAAACAGCTCCTATTGTGAGTGATGTTTCAGCAATGCATGGCCACCCTTCCCCGCTCAGCCACATGGCCACTTGAATATGCGGTAGCCATTTTCAAAACACTTCCTACAAAATCATTTCAAAACTACTTTAAACCAACTATTTGAAAACGACTTTAAAGTCCACCAAACCACCGGTGGGTGTAAGTTATTACACATTGATGGGGAAATGTCATGAATCAGGTTAACAATATACACAACTGATGCAATCTACTTGTTGGTCCCATACATAGGTAATAATCACAATTCATACATTTCTGCACAAACATTACACAATATAAAGTTACTTATCAGCCTGCTCAGTCACACATACAGCATACACTTATCAGCCTGCTCAGTCATAAGCATACACTTTAAGTTTGTATTAAATGGAACCTATAGGAGGATTTAATTATAGGTACCCTCCCAATTAATAGATCTACTTACAATGAGAAAAATATAACCTACAATTAAAGTCCGCCATTATACAGAAAGAGACAAAAAAACAAAAGGTTCTTTTGCCAAGCAGAGCTTGCCTCATACAGCGGACAGAGAAATCAAGATCCCAAACACAGAACAGCAAAAATGTTCAAAAAATTCAAGTATGGTTGTCTTACCATGGGCCGGCCTTTGCTGGTCTGGTTCTAGATCCCTTTTCCCCCTCCAGGTCCACTGGATAAGAAGGTTCTGTTGGCTCTGAAATTCCTGGCCCGCCATCTGTAGTGGAATATTTTATTAGCTTCTCTTTATAAGCAAATAATTCAGCAAATAAGCACAGTCATAACTCTCTTGTATAATGCAGTGAAAGCGCGCTTGTATATCTCCAAGTAACACAGATGCTGGTATCACGTTGAGCTTGGCAATATCCTTTGCTTTAGGAGCTGCTGTCTTTATAGTGTAAAACATGAATAATAAAGAGAGGTGGTGGTTTCACAGTCAGCCAATCAGACGCTTGTATTCCTTCAAAAGAACCAATCAGACACATGTATAGATTCAAATAGAATTTCAGTAGACATGTGCAAACTGTCGCGTGCAGATCCATGTGGCAGTTTCCTGTTGAGAGACACAATGTGCCTCACATTGTGAATACAACAAACATGGCTCTGATCAGGTCTGTGTGCACATTCACACCGCTGCCATTGACATGGGCCATACTCTACCATGGCTCAATGAGCTATAATTTTGTATGGTTATTCTATTGTTCAAACGTACGCAGATCTGTTTGCTAAGAGCGTTGATGCAGTCGCCATGAGGTGGCCAGTCTCTTGGTGAGGCATAAATGAACATCCTTTAAAGGGAGAACAGATCTGCCATGTCCACGGGAAGGTTTCCGCAATCAGCGGTCTTCCACCGACGTCTATATGTGCGAATACACTCACATGAGCGTATTGCAGCAAAACTGACTGCAGCAAATCTGACAACATACATTAATAAAAATTTCCACAACACTGAGTATACGCTGCCTGTCACACGGCATGTACGCGCACAGACTGCAGTGCCAGCCTTCACCCATTGTCCCTGATTACTGCCCCCAGTATAATGCAGAGTGCAGCCAGTCCCAGTTCTGCCAGCAACACTGACATGCCTCATACCAGTGTTCTGCCCAACTGCCATACCAGTGCCAGCGTCCTGATCACCTCCATACCACATTCCAGTGCCCTGATCATGGCCATACCCCATACCAGTGCCCTGATCATGGCCATACCCCATACCAGTGCCCTGATCATGGCCATACCCCATGCCAGTGTCCTGATCATGGCCAGACCCCATTCCAGTGTCCTGATCACAGCCAAACCCCATACCAGTGTCCTGATCACTGCCATTCCAGTGTCCCTGACATGGCCATACCCCATTATAATGTCCTGATCACAGTCAAACCCCATACCAGTGTCCTGACTACTGCCATACCAGCATCCTAATCACTGCCTTTCTAGTGTATTGATCACAGCCATACCCCATACCACTGTACATATTCGCCAGCACACCATAGATCCAACGTCCAAAGGTTTTTTTTTTATTGTAGAAAGATAATATCACAGACAAAAGTGCAACATTTCGGAGCCGCGCAGGACCCCTTCGTCGGGCATGTGATAAAGTGTAACAGTGTCAAAGCAGAATGCGCGCCACGCTCATAACAACTGAATAACAAAAGGATGCCTACCTGTGGGGCTGCCATCGGCTACAGAAACCCGTGACGTCAGGCTGGCCACGCATTAGGTATACCAGAAAACCAAAAAAAAGTGTTAGTGTAATCGTGTAGGAGCAAAAATAAAGAAAAGCGAGAAACGGCCGAAAAGCAGTCAGAAATATCAGGAAAAGATGTAAAGAATGATACGGGAAATACTAACTGCAGAGCCAGACTGAGAAAAAGGAAAAAAAAATGTGGGAAAGAAAGGAAAGCATGAGAAAGAAAAAGGGAAAGAGAAAAAAAGGAGGTAAAAGGGTGAAAGAAAAAAAGAAGGGAAAAAAATGAGAAAACATTAATATAAATGAAGAATAAAAAAAATATAAAAAAGAAAAAAGGGGAAAGAAAAAAGGCAGCCGTAAAACCTGGGGAAAACAAAGATAGAGTGACAAAGGGCTCCTGTGTGTGGCACTCAATGGTGATATCAATAGGATTGGCTTAAAGGTTTATATGCTATACATTATGAGAGTCAGTGGCAAAAAAAAATCACATTTGACCCGTAAAGTATATAGAGCCCCCCAAAAAATAATCTGACGACTACCCAAAAGAGCATCACAGATAAGCATTGAGTGTTAGAAACAGGAAAAAAAATATAAGTAAAAAAGAGCAAGAAAAAGAGATGTATTGGATGGTATGTACTATACCCGATCAAGTATCCCCCAAATGGACATATTTATAATTTATACAGTAGGTTCATCATTTTGTTAGTCTGAAACAAATATGCCAAAAAATAAGAGAGAAATTGGAGAAAAATGCACAAATATTAGAGAATAGATCATTATCTATCGTTAAGGAAACATGT
Source organism: Lithobates clamitans (assembly GCA_037952925.1). NCBI lineage: Eukaryota > Metazoa > Chordata > Amphibia > Anura > Ranidae > Lithobates > Lithobates clamitans. Next base: position 1,438,620 of record JBBGZY010000497.1, on the reverse strand, counting down.
AAGAGATTAGTGTTTATCTAATATGCCTCACGGCGGTGGAGCAATCGGTCACAGGCCACCACCCCTGTTGGGTTGCTTGACATATTCAATCACCATCCCATGTAACTCATGTGTTTTGTGCTTGAATGTAATAAAATGTACTGCTACGGGTTTGTTGGGGTCAACCAGTTCGCCTTTCTCGGTTTTGGCCAAAGCTACCCTAATGTTGCTCCTTGTGCTTCTGGAACAATAACAGCAGGTATGCGGTAAGAAAAAAGACCAAAAAAAAAACGTATTAGCAACACAACATGAGCTTGAAACAACATACCATGTAGGGAAGAGGAATACATGGTATGTTAAAATGATATCGTCATGAAACCCATGACCTAATACCTAGTAGGTTCAGGATTATACATTTAACAAAGGGCACTAGATGGTTTATTGGAATCCGTAAACACTTAAAAAAAAAAATAATAATAATGAAACGCAAACAGTAGCAAACATCCATGTTAGGTAGGTGGGGGTCAACCCAACATAGAATAACATATGGCCCAGGGGCCAGATCATGAACATGGTCGCCTTCATCCTACCCTCTCCTGAGGTAACGGGTTGAGATTGTAGTTAAATAATTAGGTAACAAAAACATTAGGACCTGCCCCATTTCCAACCCTAGGAGTCAGTATTATCCTCTTTTACAAACGTGCATACTCTTTACACTTGTAGTAATCGGTGCAAGATCAGCTGCGAAGGTGCCAACCAGGCTTGCCAAACAGAATGGAATTGATGATTTGCATTTATATGCTGATATGTTAACTGCTCCCTGACTAGAAGGTAGTTCTACCCATCGTTTCCTAGTGGGTACACATGGAGAAAGCCAGAATCTAGCCACCAGCTTACCTGTTATATATATATAGTAGCCTGAGCATTTCTATGTTTATAGAGGGTGTATTCATTTCTTCATCTACAGCTCCTAAAATGCAGATTGATGGGTCCAATGGGACCCTAACCTGATAAACTGTGGAGATGGCCATGGTTATTTCACCCCAGTAGCAATGTAATTTGGGACAGCGCCAGAGAAAATGGATTAGGGAACCTTCCTCCCTACTGCATTTGGGACATAGAGACGAATCCCTCCTTCCACAATGATGCAACTGGATGGGTGTTAAATATGCTATATGTAAAAAAATAGATGAGATAGCCTATGTGACTGTGAGACCGATATAGCCGGCACGGACTGTAAGCACAGCTCCCAGGTTTCTCCACTTATCTTCCCCAGGTCTTGTGTCCATCCCCTCCTACATGGTAAAGTTGCCGGGTCCTGTGTAGATGACAGTAGGATTGAATAGACATGTGAGATCAAGCCTTTTTTCTCCTGTCCATAAAAAATATCCCTCAGTAAGGGGTGACTCGATAATAGAAGTTTAGATATACGACCCTGGGCCTGGAGAGCATGTTTCAATTGAAGGTACCTATAAAATTGCTGTCTAGGTAGGTGGTATTCTGCCTGAAGGTCTGTAAAGGATTTTAGTATGTTCAGTTATATAATTGAGAGATGTTGCGAATGCCAGCTGATTCCCATATTTGAAAGCCTTCTAGTTTATATACTTCTGCTAAAGTTGGATTGCGCCAGAGTGGGCTTTTGCTAAGAAATCTTGAAATTCACAAACTATTTTTAACTACAGCCCAAAGCTTTCTCCAGAGAATTATGGTGGGTGCTGACTCCAGCAGTCCAGCCTCCAAACCTGCTAAGATTGACGTGGCTATTGTTCCGGACTGCAATAAGTTACGGATAAGGTCAGAGTCATTTGGCAATCCGCAGCCACCCAGATGTTGTAGCTCAGAGGCGTAAAAATAAAGCTTAGGATTAGGTACCGCTGCCCCACCCTGATCCTTGCTGTATTGCAGTGTGGAACGACGAATCCTAGCCACTTGTTTTTTTCAAATTAAGGACCTGAATAGGGTTTCAATGCGAGTAAACCATCTGTGGGGTATCCACTGTGGGGAATTGTACAGGACATAAAGCAGTTGGGGGCACCAAACCATTTTAATTAGGTTTATCCTACCAATTACAGACAGTGGCAGGTTACACCAAGTATTACAGGTCATTTGGAGTCCCTTGAAGAGAGGGAGAGTAGATTTTCCTCTAGATATTTAGAGGGGTTGGCAGATGCCTGCACGCCCTGATAATTGAATGAGGAAACTAAACTAAGGGATTGTGCACCAACCGGTAACGGAGCTGTCAGCTCATCTAAAGGTAGAAAAACGGACTTGCTCCAGTTGATGGAGAATCCCGATAAAGAACCAAAGTTATGTATCACGGACATTGCATTGGTAATTCTAATATTTGATAGGAGGCACTTACCTTTGATCCAGGAGAATACAGAGAGCCCTCTCCACCATGCTTTCCATCCAGAGGCCTTAACAGGAACAGGAAGTGAGAGGTGAAAGTTCACCCGTCTAGTTCCCACTGACCACTTCCTCCCACAGACTTGCTGTACTCTGATTGCAGTCTCTCTGCTACTCATTCTGTTTGAAGAGTTTCCCCCCCAGGCATGGATTTACATTTTAGGAGATTGTAGGCACAGAAATCGGACCCCCATCCCAAGAAAAAGAATGAGAAAACAGAAATGGGAAAAGTATTTATACATGTAAGTGATGGGAGATGCATACTAGAGATTAGGGATGAGCCGAACACCCCCCGTTCGGTTCCCATCAGAACATGCGAACAGGCAAAAAATTTGTTCGAACACTGTTGAAGTCTATGGGACATGAACATAATTAATCAAAAGTGCTAATTTTAAAGGCTTATATGCAAGTTATTGTCATAAAAAGTGTTTGGGGACCCGGGTCCTGCTCCAGGGGACATGTATCAATGCAAAAAAAAGTTTTAAAAACGGCCGTTTTTTCGGGAGCAGTGATTTTCATAATGCTTAAAGTGAAACAAAAAAAGTGTAATGTTCCTTTAAATTTCGTACCTGGGGGTGTCTATAGTATGCCTGTAAAGTGGCACACGTTTCCTGTGTTTACAACAGTCCGAGAGCAAAATGACATTTCTAAAGTAAAAAAAGTCATTTAAAAGTACTCAAGGCTATTAATGAATTGTCGGGTCTCTGCAATACACATAACAGTCATTGAAAAAAACGGCATGGGATTCCCCCACAGTCCATTACCAGGCCCTTTGTGTCTGGTATGAATATTAAGGGGATCCCCGAACCAAAATTAAAAAAAAAATGCATGGGGGTCCCCCCAAATTCCATACCAGGCCCTTCGGGTCTGGTATGGATATTAACGGGAACTCCGTGCCAAAATTAAAAAAATGGCGTGGGGGTCCCCCTAAAAATTTATACCGGACCCTTATCCGAACACGCAACCTAGCAGGCCGAAGGAAAAGAGGGGGGGACGAGAGAGCACCCCCCTCCTGAACCGTACCAGGCCACATGTCCTCAACATGGGGAGGATGTCCCCATGTTGATGGGGACAAGGGCCTCATCCCCACAACCCTTGCCCAGTGGTTGTGGGGTTCTGCGGGCGGGGGGCTTATCGGAATCTGGAAGCTACCTTTAACAAGGGGACCCCCAGATCCCGCCCCCCCTGTGTGAATTGGTAATGGGGTACAAATGTACCCCTACCATTTCACAAAAAAGGTGTCAAAAATGTTAAAGACAATAGCCGGTTTTTGACAATTCCTTTATTAATGGCTTCTTCTTCCATCTTCTTCTGGTCTTTCTTTGGTTTTCTTCTTCTTCCTCCATCTTGTTCTTCCTCCGGTCTTCTCCTCCGTCACCTTCCTCTGGTCTTCTCCGGCTTCTTCCCTGCTTCAACCTCCGGACGATCCGCCTCAATGGGAGGCTCCCGCAGTGTGACGCTTCTGTTCTGTGACAGTTCTTATATAACTGAGGGTGGGGCCACCCGGTTACCCCGCCCCCTCTGACGCACGGGGACTTCCATAGGGGAGCCATAGGGCTTCCCCCGTGGTTTCACAGGGGGGCTGGGTCACCCATTTACGTAACGGGTGACTCCTGCCCCCCTCTGACTCCACACGGGGAAAGCCATAGGGAAGTCCCCGTGCATCAGAGGGGGCAGGGTCCCTGGGTGGCCCCACCCTCGGTTATATAACTGTCACAGAACAGAAGCATCACACTGCGGGAGCCTCCCATTGATGCCTATCGTCCGGAGGTTGAAGCAGGGAAGAAGCCGGAGGAGAAGACCGGATGAAGATGCCGGAGGAAGAAGCAGAGGAAGATAGAGAAAGAAGCGGGGGAAGAACAAGATTGAGGAAGAAGAAGAAAACCAAAGGAAGACCAGAAGAGGATGGAAGAAGAAGCAGGGAAAAAAAGACATCCTCCCAATGTTGCGGGCATGTGGCCTTGTACGGTTCGGGGGGCGCTCTCTCGTCCCCCCCTCTTTTCCTGCGGCCTGCCAGGTTGCATGCTCGAATAAGGGTCTGGTCTGGATTTTTAGGGGGACCCCCGCGCCATTTTTAAAAACATTTTGGCGCAGATGTCCCCTTAAAATCCATACCAGAACGCCCACAACATTTTTTTTTTCTTCAATTTTGGTGCGGGGTTCCCCTTAATATCCATACCAGACCTGAACTAACTGTTACTGAACTGTGGGGGGAATCCCATGCTGTTTTTTTTCAATGACTGTTATGTGTATTGCAGAGACCTGACAATTCATTGAGAGATGTCCCCTGGGGCAGGACCCAGGTCCCCAAACACTTTTTATGACGATAACCTGCATATTAACCTTTAAAATGAGCACTTTTGATTTCTCCCATAGACTTTTAAAGGGTGTTCTGCGGCTTTTGAATTTGTCGCGAACACCCCAAATTGTTCGCTATTCAGCGAACAGCCAATGTTCGAGTCAAACTCATGTTCAACCCGAACATAAAGCCCATCCCTACTAGACATGTATACTTTATCTTCATTCTGGTATGTGTGTTTGTATATATATATATATATATGTGTGTGTGTGTGTGTGTGTGTGTGTGTGTATATATATATATATATATATATATATATATATATATATATATATATATATATATATATATATATATATATATATATATATATATATATTATACACACTCACCCCGATCAGCCATAACATTATGACCACCCACCAAAGTAACATCCACATAAATGGCAGGACATAAGGTTTCCCAGCAGAACATTACCCAACGCATCACCCTGCCCCTGCCAGCTTGCCTTTTTATAATGCATCCTGGTGCCATCTCTTCCCCAGGTAAGTGATGCACACCCACCCAGCCATCCACATGATGTTAAAGAAACGTGATTAATCAGACCACCTTCTTCCATTGCTCCGTAGTCCAGTTCTGATGTTCATGTGATCATTGTAGAAGCTTTTGGCTGTGGACACTGGTCACCATGAGCTTCAGAGTCCCATACACAACAAACGATGCCCATTTTTTTTGCTTTCACATCAACTTCATAGACAACATGTTCACTTGCTGCCGAATACATCCCACCAATTTTCAGATACCATTGTAACAAGATATTCCCTTTACCTGTCAGTGTATTATGGCCGATCAGTGTGTGTGTGTATGTATATGTATATGTGTGTCTATATATATATATATATATATATATATATATATATATATATATATATATATATATATACACACAGTGGGGACGGAAACTATTCAGACCCCCTTAAATTTTTCACTCTTTGTTATATTGCAGCCATTTGCTAAAATCTTTTAGGTTCCTTTTTTTTTTCCTCATTAATGTCCACACAGCACCCCATATTGACAGAAAAACAGAATAAAAAAACAAAAGAAAAACTGAAATATCACATGGTCCTAAATATTCAGACCCTTTGCTGTGACACTCATATATTTAGCTCAGGTGCTGTCCATTTCTTCTGATCATCCTTGAGATGGTTCTACACCTTCATTGAGTCCAGCTGTGTTTGATTATACTGATTGGACTTGATTAGGAAAGCCACACACTTGTCTATATAAGACCTTACAGCTCACAGTGCATGTCAGAGCAAATGAGAATCATGAGGTCAAAGGAACTGCCTGAAGAGCTCAGAGATAGAATTGTAACAAGGCACAGATCTGGCCAAGGTTACAAAAAAAATTCTGCTGCACTTAAGGTTCCTAAGAGCACAGTGGCCTCCATAATCCTTAAATGGAAGACGTTTGGGAAGACCAGAACCCTTCCTAGAGCTGGCCGTACGGCCAAACTGAGCTATCGGGGGAGAAAAGAGCCTTGGTGAGAGAGGTAAAGAAAAACCCAAAGATCACTGTGGCTGAGCTCCAGAGATGCAGTTGGGAGATGGGAGAAAGTTGTAAAAAGTCAACCCTCACTGCAGCCCTCCACCAGTCGGTGCTTTATGGCAGAATGGCCCAACGGAATCCTCTCCTTAGTGCAAGACACATGAAAGCCTGCATGGTGTTTGCTAAAAAAAAACACCTGAAGGACTCCAAGATGGTGAGAAATAAGATTCTTTGGTCTGATGAGACCAAGATAGAACTTTTTGGCCTTAATTCTAAGCGGTATGTGTGGAGAAAACCAGGCACTGCTCATCACCTGTCCAATACAGTATAAATATATATACTGTATATACACACACAAGAATGCAGCTCTCATCACTTACATATTTATCCTCCAGCCCAGCCTAGCATTATTGACACATGGCAGCTTGGGCAGGGATATGACACTTAAAGCGGAGTTCCACCCAAAAGTGCCCCCCCATTGCCACATTTGTCACCTTTCGGGGGAGGGGAGAAGGTTCCTGTTTTTGACAGGTACCTGTCCCCACTTCCGAGAGATCTCGTTGCGGCGGATGCGTTCTCAACGCTTTTCTGCATGAGTGTTTTTGATGCATTCCAGGGCGTGTTCGGTGTGTTTTTGATGCATTCCAGTTCATTTTTCCCCCCTTTTTTTTTTCTTAACCTTAAATAAGGACATGTGTGTTCCAGTGCGTTCAGGTGCATTCCAGTGCGTTTTTGATGGGTTCTACAATGTTCCAGTACATTCCAGTGCAGGAAAAATGCAGCATGTTCTACTTTTTTTTCTGGAACTGGAACGCACTGGAACTGCAAGCACTGGTGTGAAATATGCCATTGAAAACCATATAACCTACTTTACATGCAGAAAAAAAAATGCACTGGACTGCATGTGGTGTGAATTGGCCCTCATAGGCAATGGCAGCAGCAGCAACCGAGAGCCGATGGAAACATTGCCTGTGGTGCCAACATCGCTGGATTCCAGGACAGGTAAGTGTCATAGTATTAAGTCAGCAGCTACAGTATGTGTAGCTGCTGACTTTTAATTTTGTGCTGGGGGGAACTTTAATATCCCAATTCCTTTTAATTGGCTCAGGCACTGATGTTGGATGAGAAGGCCTGGCTCGCAGTCTCCACACAAATTCATCCCAAAGGTGTTCTATCGGGTTGAGGTCAGGACTCTGTGCATGCCAGTCAAGTTCCTTCATCCCAAACTCACTGATCCATGTCTTTATGGACCTTGCCTTGTGCACTAGTCTAAATCATTTGGTGGAGGGGGGATTATGTTGTGGGGTTGTTTTTTAGGGGTTGGCTTGGCCTCCTAGTTCCAGTGAAGGGAACTCTTAAGGCGCCAGCATACCAAGACATTTTAGACAATTTCATGCTCCCAACTTTGTGGGAATAGTTTGGGGATGGCCCCTTCCTGTTCCAACATGACTGCTCACCAGTGCACAAAGCAAGGTCCATAAAGACATGGATGAGCAAGTTTGGTAATAATAGTGTAACTACTGATTCATGGATTAAACAGAACATTGAAGATTTATATCCAGAGTGTGAAGTTTCTCTGGTACCCTGGAGTTTCTCTGGTAAGCAGATAAGATCCTTGGACTGTGGAGGTGGATGTCTGTGAAGGTTCTCATTCATTCAGGTCAATCAATAAATCAAGGTAACTGGACTTCCTGTATTTTTTTTTGAAAACTTTTTGCTGGCCAGCTGACGAGCTTTCTTAATTCAGAATGACTTGTACAAAAATTCTTTGGGAATGGAAGGTGGATGCAAGAGGTTTATCTGCTTTGTTCTAAATGGATTATGTGTTTGAAATCTTATAAAAAAAAGAAAATATTTTATTTGAAACTTTTGTTTTTTATTTTTTTTTATTTTAAGAGTAAAACAAACCTGTCAGGGCTGGCTCAGCCCTTCCTTTATTGTAAACTGGAAGTGTGAGTTCCATCGGGAACAGGTTAAATTCCATGTCATTTCCACTGCTGGTTTTTTCGAGGGACCCAGAGAAACTTTTGGCAGTCCTACAGTGGCCTCCACCCGTGGGGTTACGTCCTCTGCAGCGCTTCCTGTGTTTTGCCAACTATTATCGGATGTTTATTCGTAACTTCTTGTCTCTGGTCAAGCCCCTGACCGATATGACCAGAAAGAACGGTAACCCACAGAGTTGGTCTCCAAAGTCCATTAAGGCCTTTCACACTGGAGACAATGCTGCAGCTGTTTGAGGGCGGATTGCAGGCGCTATTTTTAATGCTATAGCGCCTGCAAAACGCCCTCGGTGTGAAGGGGGTCTAAAGGTCCAATCAGGTCCGCCTGAAAAACTGACAGGCGAACCTAATCAGACAGCCCGTGTGAAAGGGGCCAAGCAGGGAGATGACAAATAATACATTCATTTTAATTTTAAGAAAAAAATAAACAGTTTTTACTTAAAAAATAAAAATAAATGCTATTACAAAAAAAAAGGCTATCCCCACACTCACCATGAGGCAAAAGGCGCCAGATGACGCCCGCAATCACTTCCTTCTCTTCTCCACTTTAGGAAGGAGATGGGCGGGCAGTGAAAACAGGCAGGTATCACAGCGCTGCCTCCATTAGCATTGCATTAGCATTGCTGGTTGTAATACCAACGGCCACCACAAGATGGCACCAGATTCCAGAAGGACCGAAGAAGGCCGCAAAGCCGCGGCCTCAATTACCGGCCGGCACGGCCCGACGCGATCGCACGGGGGGGGTCGGAGTCCACACGGAGACGGGATACTCCCAGCTGTGCCGCGCCAGGTCGCTAATTCTAGTCGCAAATGCAACCTGGCGCCCGGGGTTTGTCGCACCCTGGGTGACAGAGAGCTGTTGGCAATCATTTTAGCCCTGAAAGAATGGAGACCTCTCCTCAAAGGTACCTCTGTGCCAATTCTCATTCTTACTGACTATAAGAATCTCACATTCTTTTCTGAGGCTAAACACCTCTCTCCCAGAAGGGCACGATGGGCTCTGTTCTTGTCAAGTTTCAATTACATTGTCTCATTCTTACCCGGTACTAATAATGTAAGGGCTGACAACTTGTGACAACAATTTTCCTCCACTTCCAAGTTGGAGTCGGTTCTGGTTCCTGTGATTCCTCCTGATCGTATTCTGGCTACAGTTCGCACCAGTCTTACTTCTCCTTTGGGTGACAATATTCTTGCTGCTCAGGTCGATGCTCCTCCTGAGAAACCTTGTGACCGCTGCTTTGTCCCAGAGTGTCCCCGTACTGCCGTGCTCCAGACTTACCAAGACAGCTGGCCACCCTGGTAGGAAACAACTCGTTTGGGCCATTTCCCAACAATTCTGGTGGCATAGTCTACGTGCTGATATAACTGCATTCGTAGCTGCCTGTTCCGTGTGTGCTCAAATTAAGACTCCACGACACCTTCCAGTGGGCCTCCTACAACCCATACCCAATGGAGAGAGGTCCTGGACCCACCTGTCTATGGATTTCATTGTGGCTTTGCCCAACTTCCAAGGCAACACAGTTATTATGGTGGTTGACCGGTTCTCAAAGATGTGTCATTGTATTCCACTTATGAGGTTGCCCACTTCTAAGGAACTGGCTTCCATTTTTGCTCGGGAGATCTTTCGCTTACATGGGCTACCCAAGGTGATTGTCTCAAATAGGGGTAGTCAGTTTGTGTCCCGGTTCTGGCGAGCCTTTTGTGCACAGCTGGGAATTCAGCTTGCTTTCTCCTCTGCGTATCACCTGCAGTCTAATGGGGCAGCAGAACGAGCCTTCCAGTCCCTGGAGCAATTGCTACGTTGCTATATTTCTGACCATCACAACAACTGGTCAGACCTATTATCATGGGCAGAGTTAGCTTGCAACAGTGCCTTGAATTCTGCTTCCCGATTGTCTCCGTTTTATGGCGAATTATGGTTTCCAACCTTCCATGTTGCCTGACTCGTTTGTTCCACAGAGTAATCCTGCGCTAGAGGAGGATCTTCGTAGTCTTCGTTCCACTTGGGCACAAGTCCAGGAGGCTTTGCGTCATGCAAATGATAGGTACAGGCTCCATGCTGACCACAGACGCCTGCCTGCACCTGGTGCTGGCTGTCATCTCGCAACCTCTGACTTTGTGTTCCCTCACTGAAGTTCGCACCTCGGTTTATTGGGCCTTTCAGTATCCTTCGCAGGATTAACCCTTTTGCTTACGCGTTGTACCTTCCTCCTAATATGCGCATCTCAAATGTGTTTCATGTCTCCTTATTGAAACCGTTGGTCTGCAACCGCTTTACCACATCAGTGCCACGTCCTCACCCTATACAGGTTGAGAACCATGAGGAGTATGAGGTACAATCCATTGTTGACTCCCGTAGGTTCCGTGGGCGCATTCAGTACCTGGTGCATTGGAAGGGGTACAGTCTGGAGGAATGTTCCTGGGTCTCATCTTTAGACGTACATGCTCCTGCCCTCCTCTGTGATTTCCATAGACGTTTTCCCATCAAGCCCGGTGGTCATCCAAGGGGGAGGGGTCATTGAGGAGGGGGGTACTGTCAGGGCTGGCTCAGCCCTTCCTTCTCTGAGCTGGCCGCCCAGTTGTCGGCTAATTGCCAGCTCTCATCTCTCTCCACGGTTAACCAGCTGTTGTGGATCTGCTCGTTAGTCCCGCCTACTTAAAGATCTCCAGCTCACTTCATTCCTGCCTTCGCCCTGGTCACATCACAAGAAACCATCTCCTGCGTTCCTGTTTAAAGACTGTCTTTGCTGATATCCCTTCTGGCTCCTTATCCTGCCTTCTGTTCCTCTACTTGGATCCCTGACTTCTAGCCTGGCTGATTATCCGATCTTGTTACTGAACTCTGGCTTGGCTGACTACCCGATCCGGTTACTGGACTCTGGTTATGCTTTGACTATGCTTACTCTATTTACCTTTCTATTTTAGTTATTAAACAAGTGTGATTTTACTGTACTTCTGTCTCGGTCTGGTTCATGGTTTCTGAAAAAACCATATTAAAATGGGAGTGGGTCTCTTATAAATGTATTCAGAATGTTATCTATGTTATAGATTTTTTTTTTCCCTAAGTCAATATTACAAAAATATCAGAAAAAATGTGTTAAAATGTCCTTGTTAAACATTTTCAGAAAACATATTTAAAAATATATTTTCTAATATATATCTTTGGAAAATACATTTAAATTATATTTTTGGAATGCATTTACAAATATATGTAAAAATATATGTTGAAATTACTTTTTGTTAAAAAAATCTGAAGACTATATTTTAAAAATATATTTTCCAATATATGTCTTTGGAAAATACCGTATATACTCGAGTATAAGTCGTTCCGAGTATAAGTCGAGGCCCTAATTTACTACAAAAAAATGGGAAAAACTTATTGACCCGAGTATAAGACGAGGGTGAGAAATGCACAGCTACTGTAAGTGGAAAAGAGGGTCAACAATGCCCATTTGCAGCATCACTGTGCCCATTTGCAGCCATAGGTCCCCTGAACTTCAAACTCGGTAGTTAAGGGTTCCTAGATGCCCCCTAGCTGCAGCCAAAATTTGATGTCTCTGAACCCAAAGGGTCCTGAAATGACATTGCTGCAGATGGACACAGTTGACCGAATTTGGGGCCCTGTATCTCAGAGCCACTTAGTGCTAGGAACCCCAAATTTGGTGTGCAAACCCAGTGGAACTAGCACCATAACATTTCCAAAGCTGGGGTTTCTAGCACCAAGTGGCCCCGAGATACTGGGCCCCAAAAATCAGTTCACTGACTTTTCTGCAGCAGAGAATGACATTTTACGAACCGGTTTTGGGGCCCTGTATCTCAGGGCCAATTGGTGCTAGGAACCCCAGCTTTGGATATGTTATGGTACCAGTTCCACTGGGTTTGCACACCAAATTTGGGGTTCTTAGCACCAAGTGGCCCTGAGATATGGGGCCCCAAAATCGGTTCAGAAAATGTCAAGCACTTTTCTTCAGCAGAGAATGACATTTTCCAAACCGATTTTGGGGCCCCGTATCTCGGGGCCACTTAGTGCTAGGAACTTCATCTTTGGATATGTTGTGGGACCAGTTCCACTGGGTTTGCACACCAAATTTGGGGTTCCTAGCACCAAGTGGCCCTGAGATACGGGGCCCCAAAGTCGGTTCGGAAAATGACATTTTTTGCTGCAGAAAAGTGCTTGACTCAAGTATAAGTCGAAGGGGGCACTTTCAGCACAAAAAAATGTGCTGAAAAATTCGACTTATACTCGAGTATATACGGTACATTTAAATTATATTTTTGAAATGCATTTACAAGTATATTTCAAAATATATGTTTAAATACATTTTTTTTTAGATGTTCAAAAATATCTGGAAAATATATTTAAAAAAAATATATTTTCAAATATATGCCTTTGGAAAATATATTTTAATTAACATTTTGGGACTACATGTAATAATATATTAGCGTAGGCCAATAGATTGTAAATATATTTAAAATAATTTTTTTAATAAATATATTGGAAATATATTTTTCTTCCATATGGGTGGCCCCTCCCACTAAGGCCAGACCTGCTCTCACTCCATCCTACTTTACGAATGCTAAATTTAACAGCCTGGCTATTGAAACCCACATTCTGAAAAAACGTGGGCTTTCCAGATCTCAACTTTAATGCAAGGAAACCAGCTTCCAGAACTATATATTATATAGAGTTTGGAAGGCTTATGTTTCCTGGTGTGAATCCAAGGGTTGGCACCCTCAGAGATATATCATAGGCAGAATTCTTGCCTTTCTGCAATTAGGCGTAGAGATGAAATTGGCCCTGAGTACTATTAAGGGCTAAGTCTCAGCCTTATTGATTTTTATTTCAAAGACCGCTTGCTATGCATTCTTTAGTCCAGGGTTTTATGCAAGGGGTGATGCAGATTAATCCACCAGTTAAATCACCTTTTAAGATTTGAATTTAGTTTTGTCAGTGTTACAAAAACAGCCATTTGAACCATTACAGCATATTCCCTTAGTCCTTCTGACTAGGAAGCTGATATATATATATATATATATATATATATATATATATATATATATATATATATATATATATATATATATATATATATATATATATTTAAAAGGACAAACTTCAAATGGCATACAAAAAGGAAATAAAATTAAGACCAAAAATTGCATATAAAATCATGAATAATCTTCTGTATATAGAGAAAAATCACGAGTGCACATATCAGCATCATATACTAAATGAACCTAATCTTTTTTTAAATGCATATGTCTTAAGGTTATAAAATAACCAATGCAAGAACTCATTTGTAAATAACAAATTGTAGATATGACTATCTCACACTGACCCAGACATGGCGGCAAAGCCATGCCATGTATAGGATCGGGGATAGCGTCCTGATCACTGCCATACACCATACCAGCATCCTGATCACGGCCATACCCCATGCCAGTTTCCTGATCACGGCCATACCCCATACCAGTCTCTTGATCACGGCCATACCCCATACCAGTCTCTTGATCACGGCCATACACCATGCCAGCTTTCTGATCACGGCCATAGCCCAAGTCAGCGTCCTGATCACTGCCATACTCCATACCAGTGTTCTGATCGCGGCCATTCCCCATACCAGCATCCTAATTACCACCATTCCAGTGTCCTGATCACGGCCATTCCTCATACCAGTGCCCTGATCACTGCCATAGTAGCATCCTAATCACCACTATACCAGTGTCCTGATCACAACCATACCCCATACCAATGTACTGATCATGGACATACCCCATACCAGTGTCCTAATCACGGCCATACCCGTGACCTTATTACTTCCATACCCCATATCAGCGTCCTAATCACTGTCATACCCTATAGCAGCGCCCTGATCACTGCCATATCAGCATCCCGATTACCTCCGATCCAGTACCAGTGTCAAAATAACTAGAGCCAGTGGGCATGGCTTGGGCATGCTGGCGCGGGGCCAAGGGCTCCCGCTTTCACATGGGGATATTTCGCAGTTACAATGAGGGACCAGATCACAGCAAGTACAGAGCCTTCTCGCTGCCAGCCGGCGCTGCTTCATTCCGCTCCAGCACACTGGAGGCTTGCTTCACCTGACTCCCGCTCGGACCGATCCAAAATTGTGCCGACAGACTTGGGGCAGACTCTCTTTTTGCATATATGGACTCTCAGCTCTGCTGTACCCTGCACAAGTATGTAGTGTCAGCCCAGCTTTCTCACATTCTACTGCCCATAGCTCTCACACTGCCTCTGTACTGACTGATTTTGGACAGTGATTGGGACATAAGAGCACACATCAGAACCCTTCCTACAAAGTGTGATATAAATCTCCATCAGTGGAAAATGGCTTTAAAAAAAGGCTCTGGAGCATTTAAGATCTGAGACCACTGCCCTAGGCAATAGTGTAGAGACCGTTGAATCAGGGCAAGAGGACATTGCCTGTGCTGTGGACTCGCTTGGAGATGGGGCTCACGGGCAGTATACCATGATTGAATCATTGCTTCTGCAATTGGATAATTATGAAAATAGAGGGCCTGCAACCTGATTCCGACTCTCCAGGGGCTCTTTAAACAGATTTTTCGTTAGGCAGCCCTGGAGTCTATAGAAATTGCACGCACAGGGCCTTGCTCCCACCTCCACAAGATGTGAACAAACCCAGAGATGTCATATGTGGGATACATAAATATGAAAATAAAGGAGCCATGGCGGCTATGCAAGGGAAACAGTATATTGACTTTGATGGGGCGCAACTTTCTCTGTTCCTGGACCAAGCGAACACTTGATGCGCAGAGCTGTTCAACCTATCCTCGAGGTGCCAAGACGTGAATGTGCCAGTTACTATGGGGGTTCCCTTTCTGCCTTATCGCCAGTAAAGATGGCAAAACAGCAGTGCTTCTCCATAAAGATGATTTACTGTACCTACCTTTTTATAACTTCTGGATCTTCCATGCCCAGGGCCATGGACGCCGGCACTACAGCGCTCCCACTGCAGATGCCGCAGCGTGTCGCAAGATGCTCCACAACAAGACAGCTGACTCTTATCCTGCCTGCTTTTCTAATTTTCAATGCTGGAACTCTGAAATTGAGGTTCCCTGATGTTTTGTGGTTTCTATGCTTTATATCTTACCTTATTTCACACTGTCCTTGCATGTTTTTTTGCTAGTCAGGGGATGTCGAGGGGTGAGGGGATCAGAGCTGGAAGTTTAATTACACTTTTGTGTCACGTTGCATGGTGCTTCCTCGGTTTTTCTAAGATTAGTAACCCTATTTGTCTAGCTATTTTGTCAGGTTGGTTCCCTCTTCTCCTCTGTCACCATATTAGCCCCCTTATTCAGCTATCAGCTACAGTATGTCCATACTCTTTCTGCTGTGAACTAGTGTTTGCCCTCGGGACTTGCATTCCATTGTTTCTATGGTTCCACCAGGTGGTCGCACTGATGCCGCTATGTCTTGCTTCAATCATATCCCTCCTATATACCCCACTGGTTGGGGGTCCATACTATGTATTACACTTCTGGGGGAGAGGTTGACTGCACACAAGGCTTAGAATGCACTCCACCTCCTTCTTTCCTTTTATGCTTTTGTGCTTTCATGATGCAGTTTTATTGTTATCTGTTTTTCTCTGACCGATACTCCTTACTGGTACTTGGATATGCAGGTGGTTGAGGTTAACTCTAGCGGACCTGTGTGGATCATTATCGGGCTGTGTCTATTACTGGGTGGCTTGGTGAAGTCTTTTGATACATCTGCTAAATAATAAATCCCCTTTTATTTGTTGCGACAACAGATACAGTGCATCCGGAATGTGTACACAGTGCTTCACTTTTCTTCCACTTTTTGTTAGGTTATTCTTATTCCAGCCTTATTCCAAAATGGATTAAATTCATTATTTTCCTCAAAATTCTACAAACAATACCTCATAATGACAATGTGAAAGAATCTTTGCAAATGTATTAAAAATAAAAAAAAACATGAGCCATGATGCTCAAAATTGGGCTCAGGTGCAGTGCCAGTGCAACCACTAGGCAAACTAGGCAGGCGCCTAGGGTGCACTGCTGTCTTGGGCGCACTGCTGCCGGATTCTCTACTGTCCGTCTCCATGGCTGCACTATGTAAGTTTTATGTGCTGTATTATAAATACCTCTGTAACAATGTTATAACCTCTATCTAGTGGGCCTGGCGCTGCTGGCTGGGATGAAATGTGCGCATCTAGAGGGATGCAATAGATGCCTCTGCTACATGTAACTCAGGCAGCCACTCAGCTCTGTAGTGTCATTATAGAGGCACAGCACCCAGCGGAATAGAAGCAAACTTCCCCTGTGTGCCTATATGATCAGTGACCTGTCTCCGGTGAGTCATTTGACCTCCTCCCCCCTCCTGCACTGGTATAGGGTGTGTGTCTATACATTGCTTCATGTGGATGGGTATAATGCTGCCAGGGCCTATTCTTCTCCTATGGAGGCCTCCTCCTCCTCCACAAACAGGACGACCTTCCCAGCTGTCATCTGTGCCCAGCTGCGTAGTGGAGGCCTCCACACAGAAACACACAATGCATGCCTTACAGCAGGGGTGCCCAACCCCTGGCACCCTCTGATGTGGCCCGCTATACCTCCTGCTCTGGGATGGTGGGTCGGCAAGCCCAGATCGTGGGATCGCGACCCGCCATCCCCAAGCATCAGTCTGAAGAATGGAGTCAGCACTAGAGCAAGCAGAGAAAATGTTTCCTGTATAGCACCACCTCCTGACACATGGGCAGGGCAAAGGGGGTGGCGTCATGGGGGGGTGGCAAAATTAGGTTTCGCCTAGGGTGTCATAAATCCTTGCATCAGCCCTGCTCAGGTGCATCCTGTTTCCACTGATCATCCTTGAGATGTTTCTACAACTTGATTGGCGTCCATCTGTGGTAAATTCAGTTGATTGGACATGATTTGGAAAAGCACACATCTGTCTATATAAGGTCCCACAGTTAACAGTGCATGTCAGAGCACAAACCAAGCTATAAAGTCCAAGGAATTGTCTGTAGACCTCCAAGACAGGTATAGAGGCACAGACCTGGGGAAGGGTACAGAAACAATTCTGCAGCAACCTTCCAGAAGAACCACCATCTCTGCAGCACTCCACCAATCAGGCCTGTATGGTAGAGTGGCCAGATGGAAGCCACTCATCAATAAAAGGCTCATGGAAGCCTGCCTTGAGTTTGCCAGACGGCAACTGAAGGACTCTCAGACCATGAGAAATAAGATTCTCTGATCTAATGAAACAAGGATTGTTCTTTTTGGCCTGAATGGCAAGCATCATGTCTGGATGAAACCAGGCACCACTCATCACCCTGGCCAATACCATCCCTACAGTGAAGCATGGTGGTGGCAGCATCATGCTGTGTATATTCGATATTCCAATCGCACACGTTCCTGGTCAAATGGCACATAAATAGTGGGTGCAGCAGCGATTACCAGTTGGATTCTGGAAGCATCAGGCAAACATATCTTCGCCAGCACATCATGGATCAGCAAGAAGTTGTCCAAGAAGGTTTTTTAATGGAAAGAAGTTACATCACAAAAGAGATGCAACATTTCGGGGCCTCGCAGGACCCCTTCGTCAGGCATGTGATAGCCTGGCGAAGATGTAGGTTTAGCATCATGCAGTGGGGATGTTTTTCAGCGGCAGGAACTGGGAGACTAATCAGGATCGAGGGAAAGATGAATGTACAGAGACATCCTTGATGAGAACTTTCTTCCAACAGGACAACGACCCTAAGCACACAGCCAAGACAACAAGAGTTGCTATGG
Source organism: Lithobates clamitans (assembly GCA_037952925.1). Lineage (NCBI taxonomy): Eukaryota > Metazoa > Chordata > Amphibia > Anura > Ranidae > Lithobates > Lithobates clamitans. Next base: position 1,420,590 of record JBBGZY010000497.1, on the reverse strand, counting down.
GACCATTCTGTGAGTGGTCCAGCCAGAGCCCAGACTTGAACCTGATTGAAAATCTCTGGAGAGATCTGAAAATGGCTGTGCACTAATGCTCCATATCCAACATGGAGCTTGAGAGGCCCTGCAAAAAAGAATGTAAGAAACTGCCTAAAAATAGGTATGCCAAGCTTGTAGCATCATACTCAAAAAGACTTGAGGCTGTAATTGGTGCCAAAGGTGCTTCAACAAAGTATTGAGCAAAGGCTGTGAATACGTATGTACAAGGTTTTTTTTTTATTTTTAATAAATTTGCAAAGATTTCAAACAAACTTCTTTCACGTTGTCATTATGCGGTATTGTTTGTAGAATTTTGAGCAAAATATTGAATTTAATCTATTTGCAATAAGGCTGTATCATAACAAAATGTGGAAAAAGTGAAGCGCTGTGAATACTTTATGGATGCACTGTAGATGTTGGATAAGCTGAAGGTACTTTCTTATAACGTTTGAGGTTTGTGCTCCCCTAATAAATGCAGGAAAGTGTGGCAAGAGCTCTGTCACCCTGCTCCGTATATCATAATGTTCGCTTCACTTCGCTCCACGCCCAAACTACCTCAAACACTGTACAAAACGCACAAAAATGCAACGCTGTGTGATTCTGAACCTTACAAATGCATAGATAGTGCCATAAACAATGAAAATCCATATTGCTTAAAAAATGTAACTATGAACATAAAAAAATATTTTTTGTCTAACAACAAACAAGCTCACAGTGAAAACATTTTGTATTATTTCTTAATATCAGGTGTCCAAAAAAATATTTTTTCTCCCTATTTTCATTAATCCACAGAGACAAAAGTGCAAATTGGGGTATTATACGTATTACTGTCCAAAAAGTGACTCTAGTGATGATAATCCTGATCAGAAGAGGATGCATGTATCTGAGCTGGAGGTGGAGGAGCTCGGATACATGTTTGTTTATACAAGCTGCTGACACATACAAGTTTGGAAGTCGTCTGGAGAGGAATCCTATGCTTAATGCTTTTATAGTTTGGTGTGCTGGAAGGAAGCACCTAAAATGTGTAAGTACCCTGATGTTATGTTTTCTAAATACATTTTTAAACTAGCAATAATGCACTATCCAGCCTCTTTCTTGTTTTAAAATTGAGGACAACTTTTTTGGATTTTCCTACGGGATCCTGCTGAGCCAGTTTCACTTAGAGCCCAGGAGTGGTTCAACTGCTTATGTGGACCAAACTTAAGTGTGCGGACACAGCGTTGGAGGTAAGCGCATTCACACGGGGGGGGGGAGAACACGTGTGAAGTCACCCTCTTTCTGATCAGGATTATCATCACTAGAGTCACTTTTTGGACAGTAATACATGTAATACCCCAATTTGCACTTTTGTCTCTGTGGATTGATTAAAATTGGGAGAAAAAAAAATCTCCCAAATTTTTTTTTGGACACTTGATATTAAGGAATGATACTAAATTTCTTTCACTGTGAGCTTGCTTGTTACACCAAAAAAATATTGTGTTCATAGTTACATTTTTATAAGCAATATTGATTTTCATTGTTTATGGCACCATTTATGCATTTGTAAGGTTCAGTATTGAGATTATGGGATTGTGATCACTGCTTAGCAGCTGTGAATTTGCACTTTGTTTCACAGGAATTGTTATACCATACCTGACGCTAGGTTGTAACCTTATATATTTATACTTGACACTGATTGCAGTCTCAGGTTGCTCTAGAGTAGCTTGCAAGATTTATCTATTTTTATATTTATCTCAAACACTGTGCACAGTGCTATCTCTATCCATCCCCTGTGCCTAAAGCTCGGGGTGGGGCGATAGCGATACACAGGTCCTGTCCTTTTTGTTTTGGGGTCTCAACTTTTGGACCCGGGGGGTAGATATTTGTTTATTAAAGGTACGATTCAAGATCACACTTTTACTTTTGCCAATATTTATGCCCCCTACGCTCACACGGTTTTATTCCTCTCTAACACCTTGAAGAAATTGCTAGAGTTTAACGAAGGGCTCTTGCTTCGGGGGGGGGGGTTACCACCTTACCCTGATCTCCTACGCGATACTTCCTCTGGGAAATCATCTTTCTTTCAGGGCATTGAAGCATTTTAAAAAGTTTCTCTATACTTTGCATCTGGTGGATTGCTGGAGAACATGCCTCTTCCAACAAAGACTATAGTTATTACTGTTATGTGCATAGCTCATACTCCAAATTGGATTACTGGATTTATTGTATGTTGATCAATACTATTTACATAGGCAGTGACGCCTCTATTGGCCAAGTAACTATCTCTGACCAAGCTCCTGTCTGTCTCCTTGTCCTTATCAGACATCATGTGCAAACAATGTGTGGAAATAAACCGCCTCTACCTCACATTACTCTGCGCCAAAAAACTACTCCAAAATCTGCTGTAGTAAACAAAAGCAGCTACTTCAAATAATAAACATGTAAATAAGCAATAAATCATGAATCGTAAATAAAAAGTGCCAAGTCTCTGATTCCTTATTGCAGCAGCGCTATGTGTCTGATGTCCGGACACATTTAAATCAGACCAGTGTTAAAGAAGTTTAGGAAAGTTCAAACAAAGCTGTAGTTTGTGGGTATGAAGAGTTCCTTTCACCAAGAGTGATCACCGCGTGAGGGGGTATCCCCCAGTGAGATTGCACTCGCCACAATTCCAGCAAACACACGCCTTTACGTTGTTATCTTTGATGGCTTTCCGTCTCCTCTATCCGACCACCAGATGTCGCTAACACTCTCGGTTAATATTATGTCATACATAGGGGGAAATCAAATGTCCATATAGCGTAATATTGCTAAAGAAATTTTATTAACATGCAAAATAACTCCCCCCTTCATAAAAACTGCGTCATGGAATTTTTTATCATGATGTTCATATTTATGTTGAGGGCTGTTACCCTATTTGGTAACAGTAAGTTGAAACAGGATAGGTGAATACATGGGAGGAAGTATATATTCCATCAGAAAATTACATAGGTTTCATTTTATCCCATCAATACTCATAGAATGCATAGAAAAATGATATTGGTGTATGGATGTAATGATAAATGTTTATAAGGTATGGTCTTATAATATTGGTCACGTCTTCCTTGTAAAGTCGGCGGTGACAGGTTTAAAGTAGCTTAAGTATATTAATGGCGATACGTGCTTTGTTTCCCATTGCTGACAGCTCTGTAAGCACTCATTGCTGTGCGGGAGGGGCTGGTTAAACAGCCCTTTCCCATTGGCTGCTCAACCTGTCACTGGTATAAATACCGTCTTATTGAAAGGTAGATTACGCCCTCAGACGACGTCCGGAAGTGACAAAATGCGTCAGGGGCGTAATCTACCGGAAGTGACGTGTGCGTTCTACGCACCGGAAGGGAACCAGGAAGCGAGTAACCAGCTGTATACAGCGATCGTTCCGGAACACCTCCCGGGAGACGGGATTACAGGTACAGTGCACTTTACAAATGCTCTAATTTATGGTACATCTGGTACGCAGTTTTTATGAAGGGGGGAGTTATTTTGCATGTTAATAAAATTTCTTTAGCAATATTACGCTATATGGACATTTGATTTCCCCCTATGTATGACATAATATTAACCGAGAGTGTTAGCGACATCTGGTGGTCGGATAGAGGAGACGGAAAGCCATCAAAAAAACAACGTAAAGGCGTGTGTTTGCTGGAATTGTGGTGAGTGCAAGCTCACTGGGGGATACCCCCTCACGCGGTGATCACTCTTGGTGAAAGGAACTCTTCATACCAACAAACTACAGCTTTGTTTGAACTTTCCTAAACTTCTTTAACACTGGTCTGATTTAAATGTGTCTTGACATCTGACACATAGCGCTGCTGCAATAAGGAATCAGAGACTTGGCACTTTTTATTTACGATTTATGATTTATTGCTTATTTACATGTTTATTATTTGAAGTAGCTGCTTTTGTTTACTACAGCAGATTTCGGAGTAGTTTTTTGGCGCAGAGTAATGTGAGGTAGAGGCGGTTTATTTCCACACATTGTTTGCACATGATGTCTGATAAGAACAAGGAGACAGACAGGAGCTTGGTCAGAGATAGTTACTTGGCCAATAGAGGCGTCACTGCCTATGTAAATAGTATTGATCAACATACAATAAATCCAGTAATCCAATTTGGAGTATGAGTTATGCACATAACAGTAATAACTATAGTCTTTGTTGGAAGAGGCATGTTCTCCAGCAATCCACCAGATGCAAAGTATAGAGAAACTTTTTAAAATGCTTGAATGCCCTGAAAGAAAGATGATTTCCCAGAGGAAGTATCGCGTAGGAGATCAGGGTAAGGGGGTAAATCCCCCCCCCCCCGAAGCAAGAGCCCTTTGTTAAACTCTAGCGATTTCTTCAAGGTGTTAGAGAGGAAAGTGTGATCTTGAATCGTACCTTTAATAAACAAATATCTACCCCCCGGGTCCAAAAGTTAAGACCCCAAAACAAAAAGGACGGGACCTGTGTATCGCTATCGCCCCACCCCGAGCTTTAGGCACAGGGGATGGATAGAGATAGCATTGTGCACAGTGTTTGAGATAAACAATATAAAAACAGATACATCTTGCAAGCTACTCTAGAGCAACCCGAGACTGCAATCAGCGTCAAGTATAAATATATAATAATATTCCCCTATGTATGACATAATATTAACCGAGAGTGTTAGCGACATCTGGTGGTCGGATAGAGGAGACGGAAAGCCATCAAAGATAACAACATAAAGGCGTGTGTTTGCTGGAATTGTGGTGAGTGCAATCTCACTGGGGGATAACCCCTCACGCAGTGATCACTCTTGGTGAAAGGAACTCTTCATACCCACAAACTACAGCTTTGTTTGAACTTTCCCAAACTTCTTTAACACTGGTCTTATCAGACATCAACCTGAGTGATCGGACCTGGCGGCTCAATGAAAACTTACTAGATGATGCCACTGTAAAAGCTGACTTGGAAAAATCTATTAAGTCTTGCTTTTAATTGAATGCCCCTGCTGATAGCTCAGGCCCTCTGAGAGGGACACAAAGCAGTTATTTGTGGTATCTTAATAGGGCATGGTTCCAGAATCAAGAAAGTTCATGCAAAAGTGGAACTTCCACTTTAAGCACTCCTCGCCCCCTTACATGCCACATTTGGCATGGAATTTTTTTTTGGGGGGTTAGGTACCTTCTTTTTACAGGGACTTCGTGTCCCACTTCCTCATTCCGCTTCTCGGCTGCCTAAGTGACACCTTCTCTCCCCCTTGGCGGCCTATCTCTCCCTGCAATCTTCTGGGACATGTCACAGGTCCCAGAAGATTGCCTGGCCAATAGCAGAGCGCAGCGCGACACGCGCATGCGCCGTAAGCTGTCACCGCTGGTTGCCCACAGTTGCTACGACAGCGCCGCGGAGAGGAGGGGAAGAGGAGCAAGGCTCCGGGCAGCTGAATACACTTTTTTGTAGCTGCTGTCTTTTACTAAACTAAAAAAAGAGGTGTAAGTCCGCTTTAAAGAAATCTCAGATCTGTTGAAGCAACTGAGATAGAGCAGAGGCACAAGACTCATGCAACAGTCAGATGCAACTAAACTACAGGAGTTGAGGTCTAGATTGTCTGAATGTCTTGAACATAAGGCCAGAAACAAACTTCGATACTATGCTTACAAGTTTTATGAGCATGGGAACAAATGTGGCGACTTAGCGCAGGCCTTGGGGAAGAAGCAAAGCCTATGTCATGTATATATACTGATGTCCCATAATCGTTCTATTACAGACTGCTTGGGCATTGTGCAAGAATTTAATACCTACTATAAATCCTTGTATAACCTCCACCCCGCCATGTCCCCCCAGGCTTAACAACATAGACGGAGGCAGATACAAAACTACTTACAAGCGGTAGCCTATCCCACTCTTTCTCAAGAGCCAACTCAGAAATGAGACTGTCCAATTTCACCTCTCGTATTGGCAGCCATTGTTGCTGATCTCCCTAAAGGGAAAAGTCCAGGCCCCGATGGCTTTATGAACACATACTATAAGAAATTATCCTACCTCTTACTGGAACCGCTATGTAGCTACCTTAATATTGTTACTGTGGCCAGTCCCCGTCCTCAGGAGGCTCCCTTGGTCCACATAGTGGTCATTGCAAAGCCAGGAAAAGATCCAATGGTGTGCCAAAACTACCATCCCATAGCCCACTGATACCAAAATTTTCTCTAAACTACTGGCTACTAGATTGCAGAATCACCTCTCTTCGATAATCCTCCCTGATCAAACAAGATTTATAATGGGAAGAGAGGCCCGAGATAACACTATCAGGGTCAATATACTCCATTGGATTAGACGTGGACCTTCCCAATCTTAGAGACCCTGCAATCACTGGGACTGGAGGAGAAGATGAAGGGTTGGATATCAGTGCTTTATCACAAACCAGAAGCCAGAGCGAATGTCAATGGTGTCTTTTCCCATCCTTTTCCGATCCGTAATGGCACCAGACAGAAATGCCCAGTGTCCCCTTTAATATTTGCCTTAGTCCCAGAAGCCTTTCATCAAAAAATTTGTCAAAATGAGTTTGTGCGGGGTTTCCATGTGGGCTTGACAGAGCACAAACTTTCGCTGTATGCCGATGATATTCTTTTCTACATCCCACTTGACCGATTTTGGTAGCTGAGATTCACAGATATGGCCAACTCGCCAACTTCCGTATTAGCTTTAGTAAATCAGAAATACTATCACTGTCCGAGAGGGAATGAAGTCACAACTTCAGGCAAATTTTACATTCTCTTGGCAATCACAGACTTTGCCATATTTGGGAGTTCGTATTTTCCCGGACTCTCAATTGCTTTACTACAGACCGAGATTTAAAATCCTGGCATACCTTTTACCTGGCTAAGCCGAGTCAAAGTGCTTAAAGTGGAGCTACATCCAAAAGGGAAAGCTCCGCTTCTTTGCCTCCCCCCCTCTCCTGCCACATTTGGCACCTTTCAGAGGGAGCGGGCGGGTACCTGGTTTCGACACTTCTGGCTAAGTTCGCTGTTGCAAACTCAGCTAGAAGCTTGGTCCCCTTTCTCCTTCCCCTGCTGCTGGGTCATTCACAAAGTGAAGTGCGAATGCGCAGTAGGGAACTGGCTGTGAAGCCGCAAGACTTCACTGCCAGTTTCTCTTAGCCGAGATGGCAGCACCCGAGAGCCGATAGAAAAATTGGCTCAGATGTGGACACCGCTGGTTTCGTGGACAGGTAGGTGTCCTAATATTAAAAGTCAGCAGACGGTGTTCTGCCATACAGAATGTAGTTCACCTTCCTGAGCCGTATGACTCCTGGTGCCACCCGGAGGTTATATATGCCGCTGCAATGGTATTGTTCGACTGAACACTGGCCACAAACCTGTACAACTGGTTCATCCGATTAATCTATAGAAAGGTGTACTGCCCGAAGTTCCAAGTTATTAATGGGCAGTGTTCGCTCCGGTGGAGACCAAGTCCCCTGAACCGTAGCCACCTCCAAACCATCCCCCAACCAGAGAGACTGTCATCAGTGGTGATCTTTCAATCCCCTGCAATACCCTAGGAACAGAGCCTTCTGGGCAATGCTTGGACCTTTATGTTCCAGACAGCAAATGTTCCTCTACATAGAGAACCGCTTCAACATAGATAATCTAATACTAAATAATACAATAGAATAAAGTGCCAAGTGCTTCCAACGGCAGTTCAAGCATCCAGGTTGAAAGGAGTCTCAGAGAACACACTCCCCTCTTGTAACCCCACTCACCAGAGCTTATGGACGCTCAGCTTTGCAGTCCAGGGGTCAGAAATGCTTAGTGGGGTTGTGGTGTATGGATCCAAAATCAGAGAGGCTTCCACAGACCATTTACATATGGACCATAGAGGATGATATATATTTGAAAAAAGAGAGAAGGTACATAGTGAAGTACTGCCAGCACTAAGTTACTGTGCATTAACAAAAACGCCACTCACAAGACGGCTTGAAAAACAGGGCATCAGTGCGTTCCATGGATACCTGAAGTTGCGTCACTGGTACGTAAACCGGAAATGTGTCTATGCGTTTCGCCCCTCCTCCAGGGCGTCAAGGACATCACTTCTGGTTTTCACAAGGCGGAATTTATATGCAGTGAAAATATATAATCTAAATATATAAACTTGCGCTGATGGTGTGGGAAAAAACGGTAATAAAAAATGAATGAAGCTGCTATACACAAAGTGCTGCTAAACGCTTGACCATAGTGACAATACATAAATACAGCGCTTACAAACATAGACCCATAATAAGTGTAAACAAAAAACATAAAGTCCATATATAACTATATAGGTGCTTCACAACTAGTGTGCAAAGTTGCAGGGAGTGCTTAACATTTGGTGTGCAAAAAGTGCAAAGAAAATGTTGCAAACATATTTTCAGGCGTACCAAGACACCCCCACATGTGTCCCCACTCACCAGATCATGATGACACCCAGCTTTTCAGTCTGGGAGTCAATAAAGGCTTAAAATGATATCTACAGGATGGCAGGTTCACTGATGAGATTGGATAATACACGATCCTTCAACCTTAATTCTCAGCCATGAAAAACAGGTACCCATAAAGAAAAAGAGGGACCAATAGTGAAGAATGCTAAGAAAGGATATTTATTGCGCATAAAAGGACATACTTAGACGTAAGTTAAAAACAGGCATGGCAATGGTAACAGAATGCAGCAAAAGCCGTTGGAGTTCCACGAGACCGGAAGGGACGTCAGTTCCGGAAGTGCGTCTTGTCAATGCATTTTGCCCTCCCACACGGCGTCATCAAAGAACCTTTGATGACACCGTGTGGGGGGGCGAAATGCATTGACGTGATGCACTTCCGGTACTGACGTCACTTCCGGTCTTGTGGAACGCCAACAACGGCGTTTGATGCATTCTGTTATCATTTCCATGCCTGTTTTTAACTTACATGTTTAAGTATGTTCTTTTATGCGCCATAAATATCCTTTCTTGGCATACTTCACTATTGGTCCCTCTTTTTCTTTATGGGTACCTGTTTTTCATGGCTGAGAATTAAAGTTGAAGGATCGTGTATTATCCAATCTCATCAGTGAACCTGTCATTCTGTGACATCCTTTGGATATCGTTTTAAGCCTTTATTGACTCCCAGACTGAAAAGCTGGGTGTCATCGTGATCTGGTGAGTGGGAACACATGTGGGGGTGTCTTGGTACGCCTGAAAATTTGTCTGCAACATTTTCTTTGCACTTTTTGCACACCAGATGTGAAGCACTCCCTGCAACTTTGCACACTAGATGTGACGCACCTATATAGTTATATATGAAATTTATATGCAAGAGAGCGGGTGTCTCCAAGCTGAATGGCCAATCGTATGCCGGGAAAACCATCTGGTGTGATTAAACACCCACTTCCCTTCACTCATAAAGAGAAAAAGACTCGCCCATGGGACTTTGAATGAGGTGTCCATGATGATCACAAGTAATTGAATAGAATAGTATAAAAAATATATCAAATTTATTAGAATCATTGTCATACAATACAGGTCATGCATCTGGATGGCAATTTATAAGAACGGCAACATAACATAATGGTCCTAAAAACATAGCCAAGATAACATTGATCAGAGTAAAATGAATACAGATATACATAATACATCTCTAACCTGACGCATTTCGTGAGCTTTCCTCGCATCATCAGGGGCTGATGTGTATATCTGGTGTCTGTAACAACAGATAAAGTAGATTCAAGTATAGTTTATGATTGTACAAAAATGCGAGGCCAGAACTAATGATCCCATACTTACTTGTCAGGCGATTGGCTCCAGGGGCCGACCCCCGGCAGGGGCGGTCGGAAAGCATCTCCCATGGGAGCTGAAGGGACGAAGGTCACAGCATGGAGGACCATGGTCAGGCGTAGGGCAGGCACGGCAAGAAGATGGAAAAGAAAGAGAGATGGCTGGACCCAAATGGTCACCCAGAGTCATTGCAGAGCTTGCTCACTGGAATAAATTGAATGAGTATAAATGTATATATGCAAGTATGTAAACATACAAAAATGGATATAGCAAGAAGTGTCAGGAGGTATGCTCTGATGCAAGGGGTGCAGAGGTGTCCCACGATGCTAGAAAAGAAAAACAGAGAAGAAAATGAAAAGAAAGGAGAGAAAGGAAAAGAGAAAGAAAAGAGAGCCAAAAGTGTTGCCCCCAAGTTATGCAGGGTGTATTCAAAAGATGAAAAGATATATGAATGTATATATATAGGTAGTAGGTGTAGCAATAGTTATGGTATCCTAAATAGCTCATAATATAGTAATATAGCTAAATATATGGTAATATAGCTTTATATGGTATACTCCGTATAAGAGATTATAAAAGTAGCTATATATATAACTTAATTAATGTGTATCAAGATGTATAGAGATGTTGTACTAGAGTATATAAGAATATCCTGCAAGGCAAAAAAGAAAATCAGTGTGAGGTGAATTGGGAGAGTGTAATGGAAAGAGGAGTGAGGGGCGATATAGAAAAGGACAGAAAAGGGGAGAGGAATGAGTGTGAATAAACACAGCAGGAAAAATAGGGCAAAAAGTGGTGTGAGAGAAGTGAATTAGGTAAAGGAGTGAAAGTATATACGGATGACACTCCACATATTGGGTGGCTGGTAAGTGCATTGAAAGGATGATATGTAGTAAAATTATAGTGGTGAACATAATGCTTACCAATGTTCTCTCTGGTGGATGTGTAGAAAAAACCCAGCTGAGGAGGAAGTATGCCGTGCCGCAACCCCTGCCTAAATACCCGGACATCCGCCATATGCCTCCGCCCCTAACGTCATGCAATTGAGGGAGGGGACCTTCCGCGCGCCCGCCGGGTTTACGGCAAAGCGCACGGAGATCTCCTGATTTTCTTTTTTGCCTTGCAGGATATTCTTATATACTCTAGTACAACATCTCTATACTTTTATAACATCTTGATACACATTAAGTTATATATATAGCTACTTTTTATAATCTCTTATACTGAGTATACATATAAAGCTATATTACCATATATTTAGCTATATTACTATATTATGAGCTATTTAGGATACCATAACCATTGCTACACCTACTACCTATATATATACATTCATATATCTTTTCATCTTTTGAATACACCCTGCATAACTTGGGGGCAACACTTTTGTCTCTCTTTTCTTTCTCTTTTCCTTTCTCTCCTTTCTTTTCCTTTTCTTCTCTGTTTTTCTTTTCTAGCATTGTGGGACACCTCTGCACCCCTTGCGTCAGAGCATACCTCCTGACACTTCTTGCTATATCCATTTTTGTATATTTACATACTTGCATATATACATTTATACTCATTCAGTTTATTCCAGTGAGCAAGCTCTGCAATGACTCTGGGTGACATTTGGGTCCAGCCATCTCTTTCTTTTCCATCTTCTTGCCGTGCCTGCCCTACGCCTGACCATGGTCCTCCATGCTGTGACCTTCATCCCTTCAGCTCCTGCGGGAGATGCTTTCCGACCGCCCCTGCCGGGGGTCGGCCCCCGGAGCCAATTGCCTGACAAGTAAGTATGGGATCATTAGTTCTGGCCTCGCATTTTTGTACAATCATAACCTATACTTGAATCTACTTTTTTATCTGTTGTTACAGACACCAGATATACACATCAGCCCCTGATGATGCGATGAAAGCTTGCGAAACGCGTCGGGTTAGAGATGTATTATGTATATCTGTATTCATTTTACTCTGATCAATGTTATCTTGGCTATGTTTTTAGGACCATTATGTTATGTTGTTGTTCTTATGAATTGCCATCCAGATGCATGACCTGTATTGTATGACAATGATTCTAATAAATTTGATATATTTTTTTATACTATTCTATTCAATTACTTGTGATCATCATGGACATCTCATTCAAAGTCCCATGGGCGAATCTTTTTCTCTTTATGTGCAAATTAGGGATGGAGGTGCCTCATGTTAGGGAGCAGTCGTCAGCATCTTCTCTTTTTCACTTCCCTTCACTCACATCACTTCCTGTTTATTGCAATAAATTTAACAAAATTTTTTTAGCAGTCTATTTAAAAAACATTGAAATGACAATACATTGGTAAATATAAAATTCATTAGTAAAAATTCATTAATAAAAAGTTAACTGATAAAAGTTCATATGGTAAACAAAATCGTTAATTATTACCAATTGATGGTCAGCAAAAATAAATAGAATCAAAAATAAAAATAAAATGATACAAATAATGCTAATGAAACAAATAAAAATAATGCTGATCCCTACCAATTAGACAAAAAACAGTTCAGATTGAATTCAATATTTAAACCATACGGGCTCAAAGTGCCCAACCTGTGTATCCATTGGGTTCGTTCTGTGAAATGGATTTCTTGAGGTTGGAGCCCATCCAATGTGCCTCAAACCTATCAATTCCACAAAACTTGAAACCCCTAGGATCCCTATTATGAAACAATCTAAAATGGTTAGACAAACTATGGTGTTTAAAGCCTTTTCTAATTCTATTCACGTGTTCTCGTAACCTAATGTCCAATCATCTGGTGACACCTCCTGTGTCCTCATTAAGTCCACTGTGTAACACCTTGGGGACCAATGCTCCCTAAGCTATGCCTTTCCCCTGTTTTAACTACTGCGGCATCTTTTGCGAAAATTCCGGGAGGTGAAAGCACAGATAAAAGTGTGAGCCAGCCAAGCTCAGAGGCAGGGGATGCTCCTTAGATACTTCCAGTCCAGCTAGACTTAATGGTCTTGGGTCCTTTTATTTCCACACTGTTGAACAGGAAGCTTCTATTACAGGACTTGGAAATTAGATTAGCCTTAAGTATCATTAAGGGGTCAGATTTCGTCTCCTATCCATATTTTTTTTCCAGAGGCCATTGTTTCCCACGCCTTGATTTGTACTTCATGCAGGGTGTATTGCAGACAGTCCCACCTGTCAGGCCACCCTTGTGTCCTTGGGACATTAACTTGATTTTAGCTGTCCTTGCAGAAGTCACCTTTTTACAGTATCATAGAGGTTGAATAAAGGCAATAGTCCATCCAGTTCAACCTGTGTAAGTGCACGTATGCCCGTGTCTATATTTACAGTATTTCCCATATCCCTGTATGTCCTGTTTCATAAGATGCACATCTAAGAGTCTCTTAAAACTATTAATACTCCCCGCAGCCACCACCAATTGTGGAAGAGTTTCACATCCATATTGCCCTGACAGTGAAAAACCCCCTTCACAGTTTAAGGTTAAACTGCTTCTCTTTCAATCTCAATGAGTGGCCCCTTCTCCTCTTACACTTCTTGAGACTGAATCGTTTTTGTCCTATGCTGAGATCGCCATTGAGGTATTTGTAAATCGCTATCATATCTCCTCTCAAGTGTTTTTTATCCAGTAAGAATAAGTTTAGTGTTTGCAGTCTTTCCTTGAGGTCCTCCAGTCTCCTTATTAATTTTGTTGCCCTTCTTTGGACTCTCACCAGTACCAACACATCCCTTCTGAGGACGGATGACAAGAACTGGACAGAATACTCCACATGTGGTTTAACCAATGTTTTATAAGGTGGCAGGATTATTGTTCTATCTCTGGAGTATATCCCTTTTTTATGCATGCTAATATTCTGCCTGCTTTGGTAGCTGCAGCTTGACATTGCATGCTATTGCTCAATCTGTCATCTACTAGGGCCCCCAGATCTTTCTCCATCCTTAAATCACCCATCGTTTCTCCCCCTTATGAGCAGTTTGTATTTTTGTATCCTACACTCCCATGTACTAAGTTCCTCCTGGGTACTAAGTTACTCCCAAGTATTAATTTACTCTTAGATGTTAAGTGAAATTACTCCCAGTTACTAAGTTACCCTAGGTATTAAGGTACTCCCAGGTGTTAAGTTACTCCCAGGTACTAAGGTACTCCCAGGTGTTAAGTCAAGGTACTCCCCAGGTGTTAAGGTACTCCCCAGGTGTTAAGGTACTCCCCAGGTGTTAAGGTACTCCCCAGGTGTTAAGGTACACCCCAGGTGTTAAGGTACACCCCAGGTGTTAAGGTACTCCCAGGTGTTAAGGTTCTCCTAGGTACTAAGGGCACCCGCCTAGTTGTTCAATATTACTCTACAGTACTCGGGTCCTCAACAACACAGTCAGCCTGTCAGTCAGTCTTTTCTGATAGCTGTGACACTCTGTCCACTCTGCTCCTGCTCACCGCCCCTGCAATCTGACACTTGCAGGACTTGTCAGACCTTCACTCCGTCGGGCAGTCTGTCTCTCACTGCTCCCACCGCATCCCCGGTCTGCCTGTCGCACGCCTCCCCCTCTGGTCCACTCACCCACCGCCTCTCCCGGTCAGCCTGTCCCTCTCTGACTCCCGGTCCCGCTGGTTACACGTCCACCTCCTCTGTTACAACCTGTGGGGTGGCACTGTCCCCTGTCGCTCTCGATCCATGATGGTCCACGCCTGCCGCCGCTCGCTGTCCCTGGATCACCCTTTTGAACCAATTTGAGAAACTCCGTTAGTCCTTTGACTTGGAAGGTGGCTTCTTTGGTTGCTATTGAACAAAGAACAAAATAAGTGCAGCACTAAAACTAAATATGAATTGTATATCATACTAAAAATAACCATAACAAAGTAATTGATCCACCAAAAATAAATGAAGAAGAATATAAAAAAACAGAAAACAGGTCTCCCATAGAAGACAAAGACAGATGTCTCACCATATACCACAAGTGAAAAAATTATTGTGTAAAATGATAAAATAAGTCCCAATTATAAATATTGCAAAAACTCAAAAAAGTCCATAAACAAGGTGAGTAGATGACCAAAGTGCATATATTCAGAAGAGATGTGACATAGGTGAGTCCAGCATCCAAAGTGATTCGCACCCAAGTGAGATATGAGGCTCCTTACCAGCTAGCGGTGACCACCATAACAGTGGTCTCACCAGGCATCTGGGAAATTATCAGGTCACCCACAAACCTATGTCGATGTCCCCAGTAGTAAACGTGGTACAGCTCGCGGTGACCACCATAACAGTGGTCTCACCAGGCATCTGTGAAATTATCAGGTCACCCACAAACCTATGTCGATGTCCCCAGTAGTAAACGTGGTATAGGCAGCTACTGCTCCAACTGCTCCAACTCCAGAGAGTGGAGCAAGGTGGAGTTGGAGCAGTAGCTGCCTATACCACGTTTACTACTGGGGACATCGACATAGGTTTGTGGGTGACCTGATAATTTCCCAGATGCCTGGTGAGACCACTGTTATGGTGGTCCCCGCGAGCTGGTAAGGAGCCTCATATCTCACTTGGGTGCGAATCACTTTGGATGCTGGACTCACCTATGTCACATCTCTTCTGAATATATGCACTTTGGTCATCTACTCACCTTGTTTATGGACTTTATGGAGTTTTTGCAATATTTATAATTGGGACTTATTTTATCATTTTACACAATAATTTTTTCACTTGTGGTATATGGTGAGACATCTGTCTTTGTCTTTTATGGGAGACCTGTTTTCTGTTTTTTTATATTCTTCTTCATTTATTTTTGGTGGATCAATTACTTTTTTATGGTTATTTTTAGTATGATATACAATTCATATTTAGTTTTAGCGCTGCACTTATTTTGTTCTTTGTTGTATTGGAGTTTAGTATTAGACTTTTAGGGCTGGCGGCTTTTACAACTCATCTATCAATATACACCTTTCTAGCGCAGCGTTAACCCTTTTCTGGGTTTTTTTATTTTTATTTGGTTGCTATTGCTTCGGCAAGAAGAGTGTCAGAGATGGTGGCTCTTTCATTTAAAGAGCTGTTCTTGGTCTTGCATCATAAGGTGATGTTGCATCCCCATTCATCTTTCCTGCATATAGTTATTTCAATTTTTTACTCAAATCAGGACAGTGTTTCGCCTTTCTTTTTTCCTAGTCACCAGTTGGCAAGGGAAAGATCGCTGCATAGACTGGATGTAGTTCGCGTGGTCAGTATTTACTTGACTTGTCGGCACAGGTCAGGAATTGTTTGTGCTGCCAGAAGAGCCCAGGAAGGGCAGGTGGCCTCCAGGTTAATTTATTCTCATTGGATCCACCAGTTAATCATTCAAGCCTATTGTTTGAAAGGGCAAGGCCGACCCTTTTTTGTGAGAGCGCTCTCTACCAAGTCGGTGGGGGCATCTTGGGCTATCCGCCATCAGGCATCAGGGGCTCAGGTTTGCAAGGCCGCTACATGGTTATTCACCATACATTCATAGGGTTTTATCAGGTGGTTGTCAGAGCCACGGAGCATACTGCCTTTGGCCACAGTATGTTATCAGCGGCAGAATAGGTCCTTCTTAGGTGGCAGTTTCTGTGATTGTGTCCCCCTGCCCCTGAAGTATATTGCTTTGGGATGTTTCAGAAAGTAATTATTATAACCTGCTCTGTGTCCCGTGATGTATAATGAAAATTGGATTTTTTTTTTCTACATGCTTACCTGTAAAATCCATTTTTTGGAGTACATCACGGGACACAGAGGTCCCTCCCCTCTTTTCTGGGATCATCATTGCTTGCTACAAAATTTGAGGTACCTCCTGTATAAGAGGTGTTCTATAGGGGAGGACTGTCTGATTGATCTGCCAGTGTCCATTTACCTATAGGTAGTGCATAACCCAGATAGTAATGATTATAACCTGCTGTGTGTCCCATGATGTACTACAAGAAATGGATTTTACAGGTAAGTATGTGGATAAAATCCAATGTTTTCTTCTGTTCATTTACGATCCATTCTGTTAATTGATAAACATAAACTATTAACACTTATATTTTTGAAGCATTCTTCATTTACTGCATTTTTTCACACCTGCCTAAGACTAGCACAGTACTGAATCTCATTGTAATATCCAGCTTAGGTTTTCGTGTTTAATAGTTGTCTGCTGTTAAAATCTCTGAGTAGCATATAATCAAAAATGCAGTTAAATCAAATAAAGATTTGTTGGCAAACTCACTGCTATTCCTTTATTTAGCAGAATAAACTGTGGACAGCAAAATTATTTAATCACCTTTTATTCTATATTTTCTTTAAAAGTGATTACAGACGCAAACAGCATGAAGAAGACAGAAAGCTCAAGAGAGACAATACTGTTGGGACACGGAGAGGTGTTGTAATGCAGTAAAATGTAGCCATTTTATATACATTTTGTACATCTTTTTACATACTGGGCAAGTTAGAAAAGGGTTATTTAATTTGTTGCCCGTGCTTTGTTTTAAATGTATTTTGCTCTTTTTCAATGTTGTTTCTCATATACACCAGAATTGCTAGGTAACCAATTTTAACAGGTTAAATGCAACTAAAAAAGATGAATTTCTGGTATGTATATCTTTACACAGTTACATTAGTTCAGGTTGGACCAATGTAACTATGCCATTTCTGGTTGATCCCCCTGGAAGCTGGAAATCGCCATAGAAGGCACCACTACTACAGTGATCTCCACTAGCTTCTGGATTCCATGGCGAGTGGCTGCCCAACTGCTTAGTGAACGCAGCAGGTCGCCTGCTTGCATGAGTGCCATGCAGAGAAGGCTTTGCATTTTCTAATTGAGCGAGGTTGGAGATTGTGATGTCACTCTCCGGCCTCCACACTACAGTCAGACAACGGTTTGAATACATAGAGAAAATGAATGTACACTATATATGTAAAGTGCTGTGTAAATTGTCAGCACAATTTAAATGCCTGTTATAAAATGCTAAGCAATCTCTAAATTAGGCACATGCCAAGTGGGCAACATCCTTTATTCACTGTGCAGCCACTCCGTAGAGGACTCGGAAGCTAGTGGTGATCACTGGAGTAGCAGTGCGCACTACAGTGTTTTCTAGCTTCTAGGGGGATCAGCCAGGTATAGTATATGCATAGTTACATTGGTCCAAGCTGGACCAGTGTTACTAGTTAAAGTTATCTATACCTGGGTTTCTTCTTTAAAGATATATATATATATATATATATATATATATATATATATATGTGTGTGTGCACTCACATACTAAATACTGTAGCACAAACAGACCTATAGCTTTTATTTCCCAATGTCCATATGAGAAGTTTAATTTCCCTGAATGAATTGTGCTAAAACCTCTCATTTTATCCATGGAGCCTACTATGGCAGCTCTGCGACTAGTTTGTTATACATCATATCAGAGCTTACTGAAAGGACCCGTCACTTTAAACAGGTATGCTTACCAAACCAAATTCTTCCACAGCTTTCCATCAAGCACTGTCCTTCAGGCATACATGCACAATATGGCAGTAGAGAGGATTTCATTATTACTACTGCCAGACATTACATAATTTGGTCATGCATTTACAATCTGGCCAGCCAATGATTATCCTGCTGCACAAATGTGGTACAAACATAAATGTTTGTAGCTAGCAAATGTAGAGGTATGTGCTTTTTGATAGAGCTTTGTAGATATTTCCAGCGCCAATCTTAGGGAATATACATTGGGCTGAACAAAGAAAAAAATGACTTGATTCCCCCATCCACACACCCCACTGCGCTATTCTATTCTGACACTGAGGAGAATTCCCTATACATTAATCAGTGTAGCTGGCAGCACTCATTGAGCAGAAAAAATTTGACAGGGTGGTTGTACAGAAGTCAATTCCACCCTGCCCATACATGAAATGAACCAGCCAAATTTTGATCCATATATGGTCGGTCTTGGCAATCACAAACTGATTCTGCTAATGAGTACGTTTAATAAGGGAATGCCTAGAGAGGTTGGGTCCAGCTGCAAGAATTGACAAGTATTCTCTGATCTGTTTGTCGACTGCTATACTGGAAGCATATGAATCCAAAAATATAATAATAGTATGAACGTACACTACAACATTCTATTACTGAAAACATAGCTTTGTGGTGATATATCTACTTAGATTGGGTGCAGTATTAGGTCCTGGAAAAGGCTATTGCCCTATTAATAACTCATTCAAATTGGAGCTACTTAAAGTGTTGAGGTGACTATAGGCAATTTGTATATCTTAGTATTTTTTGCTATTCTGGATTGTCTGTAGCCATTTTATTTTGTAAAATTTAAACTGACTGAACTGAAATATATTGCATATGGTTTTGGTTAGTTTCTCTTTACTGTGTAATGCCAAAAAGCTGTATCAGTTTGCTCCATCATTTTATTGAATTCATTAATAAAGTTCTGTTTAGTAGAATGGCTATTCTTCCAGAAAAAAATAAACATCATCCAAAGTAACAGCACTGTTGCAATAGTGTTTATTTATAATCACTAAATGTTTCTAGTTCGCATCTGTTCGCATCTTACTATTGCTTGCTATTATAGATCATCTGTAGCTATTTTATTTTGTAATTTAAAGTGACTGTACTGAAATATATTGCTTATGCTTTTGGTTAGTTTGTCTTTACTGTGTCATGCCAAAAAGCTGTATCAGTTTGCTCCATCATTTTATTGAATTCATTAACAAAGTTCTGCTTAGTAGAATGGCGATTCTACCAGAAAAAAATAAACATCATCCAAAGTAACAGCACTGTTGCAGAAGTGGTTATAATCGCTAAATGTTTCTAGTTTGCATTTGTCCTTTAACCACCTCAATACTAGACACTTTTACCCCTTTCCTGCCCAGGCCAATTTTCTTTTTTTTTTTTTTCAGCCACTTCAGTTAACTTAATACGGAGACAGCTTTCAGTTTGGTACTCATGTGTGTCTCTTACCTAGTCACATCATTGTGGCCTTTCAAACTTTCCTTCTTTTACTTTATACATTCCATATTTAAATAATAACAATAATACAAATGTGTAGCATATAAAACACCCAATTTGTGCATCGAGGCCAACCAGCCACATAATCTCTTATTATTATCATGCGTGTTAGTACATTATTACTGTTCTGTCTGATACACCATTCCCGTCACCCCCCCCCCCCCATCGGGCCCACATAATTCCAAGGCACACCCTATATTTGGCTACTGTTCTTTTTCGTTGTTCTTTCTTGGTTTCGAAACTCCAAGCCATGCCCAGCACGACACCTCTATCTGAGTGGAAAGAGGGTTGCTCTCGGCACTAAGATAGCACTGGTAAAGAGCACGGCATTGCTTGGACCCACAAGTTCCATAGTTTCACAAATGTGTTGTAATTGCCTGATCTGGTATAGAATGTCCTTTCGCTCCATACTGTAGCGTTAATGGTTTCAATCCAAGCTTCAGGGGTTGGGGGTGTTCTCGATTGCCAGGATTGTGCTATTAGTTTTCTGGCTTGGAACAAGCATCTTGCTATCGCTAAATCTGTATTCCTACCCCTCGGCCCGTTATTCACATAGCCCAACACACAGGTCTTGGGATCAAGTTCTAAGTTAACTCTGAAGGTGGTGTTTATTTTCTTTAGAATCTCAGGCCAGTATCTAACTAATTTTGGGCACCTCCAGACCATATGAATTAGATCGCCTGTTCCCCTGCATCTAGGGCACTCATCATTGACTCTATGACCAAACATGAACAACTTTTTTGGTGTGTGATACGACCTATGCAGCAACATCAGGTGGGAGGCTTTTTGTGAGGGAGAGACCGACACCTCCGATCCAAATTCAAGAATCCTTCTCCATTGTTCGTCCGTCATCTCCCCCACATCGGCCCAGGCCAATTTTCAGCTTTCAGTGCTTTCACACTTTGAATGAAGCAGTCATAAATATGGAAAAATTAATGCGCTTAGTGTATATGTGAGTTGATTAAAATTAAATGATCAAATTGACAGCAGCACTCACAACATTGTACACGGCAACATAATTAAAAAAACATAACTAAAAAATAATTAAACATAATTAAAAAAAAGTGTTGCGCTCTCTTATGAAAATCAATAAAAAATGTGAATCAAAATTAATTATAATAAAATACATCATAAAATACATACACAATATATAGTCCATAAAGTGATAATGTGCAAGGTCCTTGAATTCATTGCAACACCCAGTGCTTAGATAGATGAGGCAAAAATATCTTCTTACCAGATCCAAAGACCTATCAAGGTCTATATTCGCATCTGTGAGCTTTATTACCCCTCAGATTAGGTTTAGATCATCTTAGCTTATCCAGCCTCCTCGTGGGGAACCGTTGGTTAAAACGGGCCAAAGGTAATAATCACTGGATTTCCACAGAAGGCGATCCAACCATTAATCATATAAGAAAAGGAAAACTCATTGTGCAGCGTCTCGATTGGCTCGTTTTCACCAACGGTTCCCCACGAGGAGGCTGAATAAGCTAAGATGATCTGCAATAAGAAAGGGGTTTTTGGGACTTTGAGTGAGGCACAAGACACATGGTAGGAGAAAATGTAAAATTGTTTATTGGCATATAAAAAAAGCATACCTCATAAACCTGTGATACATGGTTGAACATGAGTATTTGGCATACAAGGCGATGGCATACAAAAAAGAGGAATTAATATATGTACACATGCACACATCTAAAATTGCATAGTATCCCATGGAAGTAACTAGTATAAATAGCCAAATGCTTATTGCATAATAGATACAAATGAATCACAGTTGAGGTCAAGCTATGTGTTGTGAACATGATGACATTGATAGGCTCGACGGGTTTTGTGGCCAGTTGCCACTCATCAGGAGCAAAAGCATAGCATATGTATAAATTGTTCTAAATAAGCAGTGTTGCAAGTCAGGATCTGCGAGGCAAGTCTATCCTGATTGCTGAGAGAATGAACCCAAGGAAAAAGTGAGCACAACGACACACACCCCAGGAGCACTCTCCAAACGTATTAGGCAAGGGTGAAACAATTAAAATGTGTCTGGTGACATTGCACAGAGACATACTCTGATGAATGATGTGTATGTGTGAAGAGAAAAGCCAGATTTGGATCTGGTAAGAAGATATTTTTGCCTCATCCAGTGCGGGTGTTGCACTGAATTCAAGGGCCTTGCATATTATCACTTTATGGACTGGTGTTTCATATTCCTTTTTTATACACTATATATTTTGTATAATATATTTTTATGATGTATTTTATTATAATTGATTTTGATTCACATTTTTAATTTTCATAAGACACGTTTTTTTTTTAAATACTCAGTCATGCAACGCTGTACCCAAACAAAATTTCTCATTCGTTCATTGACACAGCCTTCCTTATTCAGAACCATAGGGTTATATCGTCTCCACAGGAGTAGGACAAGGCAGAACGAAAACAAAACACCTGGCTACGCCCATGGGCTGTCCTCAGTCAGTATATAACCCCCTCCCTGCTCTAGGTATTCAGTTTTTTTTTCTGCCTAGTCAGGAGTAAGGACCTAGTTCCCTGCTGGGATCTCTAGTCCTGGGAATTTTTTGTTTGTTATTTTCTATTTTCCTTGATTTTTTCTGGGGAGATCTACAATCAACTGCCGGGCTGGACACTTGATCCAGTAGTCACCCCAATCTTGCCAGCGAGTGCGTGCAGACTGCAGCTACGCACTAGGTCGGCTGCGACATAGCCCCACTGGACAGGGGCTGGTCCTGCGAGTTAAACGTCTCACGAGGTCGCATACGACCGGGTCTCGGCCTGCGTCACAGCATTCCACATGGCCGATAGCCCCCACTTCGGTGGCGAGGAGGATCTGTCCAGGAGTGTTACCCGCGCATTTTGCTGGAGAGGTAAGTAAGGGGTCCCCTCCTTCTCTGGAGTGGTGTGGGGCCTGGGTACTCCCTGGGGTGGTCTGTCCCTCTGTGGGGTTCTCCTCCACCCCCTCCTCCATCCCAGGTGAGGCCCAGGCTTCCAGCCTAGGGGCTTTTTAGACATACGGTCCCCCTTTTCCCCCACGGGGTTGTTACTGGGGGGATATCTGGCGGTTGGGCCTGGGAGGCGGGTGGTCGGATGTCCTGCTCCCGTAATATAGGCATTGCGGCCTACCAGCTTGGATCCGGCCAGTTCCCCCGTGGACCGTGGACTCATGGCTGAAAATTTAGGCCGCGGCCTACCGGCTCGGATTGGTTCGGGCCCCCCGCAGGCCACGCACTCACGGCCGTCGTCCGAAAATTTAGGCCGTGGCTTTGTGGCCTACCGACCAGGTGTCTGTTCAGGGCTCAGATTGGTCCGGTCCCCCTGCGGGCCACGCAGCTCTTGCGGAGGTTTCTGCGGCCTTCTAGGCCTCGGGGCCCTCTCTTACCAGAGGGGTGGCACTGTGGTGGTCTGTGGCCCCCCTGTGAGGGGCCCCGGTCTGTGCCCCCTGTGAGTCGCCCCGGTCTGTGCCCCCTGTGAGGGGCCTCTGTCGACATCCCCTATGTGGACCTTGGGCGTGGGGAGTCCCATTTGGTGGGCCCCCCTGAGTTTTTTGGGGTAGCGCTTAGGCATATAGCCTAGTATATGGCACCCCTACCTCCTTGGTCTCGAACAATCCGCCACCGACGTGGCCCACCTTGTGGGGTGGTGGCCACGCTCCCTATCCTGTCAGGGAGGGAGGATGACTGCAGAAGTGCACGAAGGGGCGCTGGTTGTCACACCTATTACATCTGTACAGGAACCTTTCAAGATGAGGGATGTAGCAGTGGCTGCGGTGGAGGGCCGGTACCCCCTTTGGATAAGCTGCCTTGCGCTGCAAAAGCGTTCCCTTCTCCCTCTTATTTTTACAAATTTGTCCATGCAGATTGGGAATATCCAAAGTGCCTTTTGTGTTACCAAAAACGCTTGCGGTAAGGTACCCCTTTGGGGAGTCTCTCCTTCAAAAGTGGACTGTTCCACATGTAGTGGACCCCCCCTGTCTCTAGGCTGCTCAAGGCAACCATGGTTCCAATGGAGGAATCTCTGGCTTCTAAGGGTCCAGCTGACATACCTGGCGCGGGAGCAGACTCCTCCTGCCTTTGCTGCATTGGTGGAGCTGTTGGTCTAGGCGCTCCAGTTTGTCCGCTATGCCTCTTGACCTGGTTGCTGAGTCTCCTTTTCTTCAGTGGTGCTTAGACGTGTTTTGGGGGGCTACCTTGAATGACATCCTGTCGCATCTTGATTTTGTCCGGTTACAAGATAGATTTCCGTCTGTTTTCCTCCAAAAAGGTTCTTTGCTTCCAATGGACGTCTGTTGCCAGACTGCTTGCTGTTCTCCGAGGGGGGGATGTGCAAGCCTCATTGCTGCAGAGTGTGATTGTCCCAGTCCTGTGCAGGGAACAGTTTCAGGGGTTTTCTTCAAACCTGTTCACAGTCTGGGTATGGTACATCTAATTTTGGACCTCAAGGCCCTGTCCTGTCTTGTGTGGGAACAGAAGTTCAGGATAGAGTCCGCCCGTGCGGCGGTGTCACTCCTAAATCATGAGGACTTTCTGACTTCTACGACATCACAAATGCCTACTTACGCATTCTGTTTTGTGCCTGACTTCAGCACTTCCTCCGTTTTTTGCTGTGGGAGTGGAGCATTTTCAGCGTGTGGTGTTGCCCTTTGATCTGGCCACCACTCCTCGGGTGTTCACGAGGTGTTGGCCACGGATCTGGCATGGTTACATCAGTGGGGGTTTGCGGTCCTGGGCTGCCTGGACGATCTTCTCCAGCTTCTCCATTACCCCGAGGAGCAACATAGTTCCTATTCAGGCCTTTACTGATTTCAGATGGCTTCTATACTATCGGAAGTCTGCTTTGGCCCTGCCAGAACCTTGGATTATCTGAGCCTGATCAGGCTTCAGCTCTGGCCAGCGTGTTCTTCTCCTGGACAAACTCCAAAAGTTTGCATGCTGCGTTTTTCATTTGCTGTCCAGCAGGTGAGCTCCTCTGCGGGTCTGCATGTGGGTGTTGGGTCTGATGGTATCTACCTTTTTGAGGCGATTCCATTAGCACAGTTCCATACAAGCTCCCTTCGGGGAGATCCTGGCATAATGGGACAAATGCCCAAGATCTCTGGACAATCAGATTCGGCTGAGTCAGAAAACCAGAGGTTCCCTAGTCTGGTGGCTTCGCTCTCCGGTTCTTCAGCTGGAAAAATACTTTCTCCCCTTGTATTGAATAGGCTGACCACCAATGCCAGTCTATCCGGGTGAAGAGATGTCCTGGGACTGAGCTCTGCTCAGGGACGTTGGTGGAATACGGACTACCGAGTAATATCCTGGAACTTCAAGCGATCAGACTAGGTCTGGATCATGGACGGTTCGACTTCGGGGGCTCCCGGTACAGATCCAGTCGGAAAAGGCAACGGCGGTGGTTTATGTCCTTCACCAGGGTGGGCCAAATAGGCTGTTGGCGGCTGCAAGGCGGCCACTGGTCGTCGGTGTACATTTTCACAAGTCCTACAATGTGATTGTTTAGGCATCTGCGGATGCCTCTTTTGGACACAAGTCGTTCGGGTTGGGTTCCAGCTTGTCCTGGGTGAAGCTTCTGTTACCTGGTTGGCTCTTGTGTTAGCTTTGGGATTTTTCGTTGTCCCACCCCTCATGTTTGCCACTGCTTTGGGACGTACCTATGGTTCTGAATAAAGAAGGCTGTGTCTGTCAGTGAACGAATGAGAAAATAGGTTTTTTGACTTACCGTAAAATCCGTTTCTTTGAGTTCATTGACAGACACAGCACCCATCCTTCTATGGAGTTCTTTGATACTTCTCTTACTGCTTGCTACTAAACTGAATACCTAGAGCACGGAGGGGTTATATACTGACTGAGGACAGCCCATGGGCATAGCCAGGTATTTTGTTTTTGTTCTGCCTAGTCCTACTCCTGCGGAGACTATATAACCCTATGGTTTTGAATAAAGAAGGCTGTGTCTGTCAATGAACTCAGAGAAACGGATTTTACAGTAAGTCAAAAATCCTATTTTTTTGTAATTTTTTTTGGAGACAGAGCTGTCTTTTGGTGGTAATTAATCACCACTGTTTTATTTTTTGTGATATAAATGAAAAAAGACCAAACTTTTTTTTATTTTCTTTATAGATAGTCTCTTTTATAAAATTTTGCAAATAAGTAATGTTTCTTCATAAATATAGGCCAAATTTTATACTGCTACATTTCTTTGGTAAAAATAACCCAAAATTGGTATACATTATATTATTTAGTTTATGTTGCCAGCGGTTTAGACATTAATGGTTGTTTTGAGTTGAGTTTTTTGCGTTGAGGTATTTTGAGGGGACAGCAAATTTACACTGTTATACAAGCTGTACACTCACTACTTTACATTGTAGCAAAGTGTAATTTATTCAGTGTTGTCACACAAAAGATATAATAAAATATTTACAAAAATGTGAGGGATGTACTCACTTTTGTGAGATACTGTTATGGTTCAATTAGATTTTATTAATTTTCAACAAGTTTATTACAAAGGAAGAATAACAACAATGCCAGAAACCTGACATCAGGTCTCTTGGTATACCAAAGTACAGAAATATATAAAAGTCAGAATAGTGCAATCAATTGATCAAACAGTGATTCTTTACAATATTGCTTTGTCTGAGGACCATGTATGTGTGACAGTTGACTTTAAGGTGTTGTATACTCTGGCCTAGGAAGCCCCAATGGGAGCCTTCTGCTTCCTCGGACTCAGAGAGACTGAGTAGAAAAACTAAGATGAATAATTGTCAAACATATTATCTATAGTAAAGTGCAATAACTTTTAACATGTAGGGGGTGAAAGGCATGAATAATCCCCCACAGGGGGAGGGCAGGCTTTTAGATTAGATTGCATTTATAAAAAAAAAATCTTAGAAAACCTGTAAAAAGGGGTTATAAATAAGAAAAGAACTGAAGAAAGGAAAAGACTAGAATAACAAGGAGGGGAGGGGGGAGACAGCGAACCTCGATCTGTTAAACCAACCATAGGGTACGACCGAAGTTTTACTGCAAAGCCAAATATGACACTTAGGAAGGATTCGTCCCCTTCAGTCTCTGTTTGAGTTTGTCCGAAGTGGAGTAATGCCTCCAAACACTCCAGACATATGAAAATTTAGCTTGTTTGTCCAAGACATTGGCCTGCATTTCTTCCATCAACATAATGTTGTTTACCTCACTGACCCACTCCATTATAGAGGGGGGCGTAGCGGTTTTCCAGTGTCTGGGAATGAGTTGTCTACCTGCACTAATGAAAAACTTCAATAGACTGTTTTTTTGTGACTTTATGGTCCCGGGTAAAATGATCAGGAGGGCAATGGTAGGAGAAGGTAGGAGAAGGTATTAAAGGTTTATCATAGATCTTTGAATAAATTTGGAAGATCTGTGTCCAAAATGGTAGAAGCACATCACATTCCCACCAGATATGTATATAAGTACCTTTCATGGAGTTGTATCTCCAGCACATATCTGAACTGGAAGGGAACATCACCCTAAGGGTTGTGGGGACTCAATACCACCTTGATAGGACTTTATAATTTTTCTCTTGCATGTAACTCGAAATCGAGGTCTTGCTCGTGAAGAGAAAGGCTTTAGTCCAGTCTCCCTCGGATATTTCAATCCCAACCTCTGCTGACCATTTTGTTGTGTAGGTAGGAAGGACACCATGAGTGTGCTCTGAAATTTGTTTGTATATAAGTGATAAAAGGTGCCGTGGAGTCTCCGATAGAGTGCAGAGTTGTTTAAATCCGGTCAAGCGTCTATGAATTTGGTTAGAGTGGTGTATTTGTTTGCAGTATACGTTCAGATGTCTACGAGTGAGCCAAGTCACTCTGGAGGCTGTGTCTGTTGGGGTAGGTGTAAAGGTACCTAGGGTGGAGTCTACGAAATGTCGTGCCGTGGGCCAAGAGTCTCTATGATAGTTGTCTATGGAGTGTGTGGAATGGCCTTCCGGCAATTTTGGGTTGTCAAACGGGGGTGAGGGGGATGGGTTCAGAAGATAAAGCGTAGGTATATTTCCTATGGTACCAAATCGCCAAAGCATCTTTAGTAAGGGGGGACATTGTAGTGATCGATTTAAATGAATGATCGTATCCCCAGAGGAGCACTCTGAGGTCGTACGTGGATAGATCTTGCTCCACAAATGTGGTAGCTTTGGTCATGGGACGAGGGAACCATTCGAGGATACGGGAAATAACTGCGGACGTATGGTATAACTCAAGGTCCGGAAGACCTGGGGCGTGGCCAACGACCGGGATGTGAGGACGGGATGGAGGAAGCCCCGGGTTCGGTCCGCCATCGCAGCCATGCCCGCCGCAGCAAAATGGCGCCAGCTCCACGCTCTGAAGCAAGGCCATCCATCCACCTCCCTGACAATCCAGCAGCATCGAGGGAAGGGTGATTCACAACATACCCCTGGCAGTAGCCCTGAAGACCCCCTTCTGTCCTCCTTCCCAGATGATATTGACTTAACATCTCATCCTAGTGCTGATGTGGCTGTAGGCCCTGCAGAGCCCTCTCTCTCACAAATCATGGAGGCTATACAGCACAGCCATGCATCCCTCACCACTCAGATGAACTCAATTAAAACTGATCTATCATTCCTGAAGCATGATGTGCAAAATCTGCGACATAGAGTGCAAAATGCGGAACAGCGCATAGAAGATTTAGAGGATGACATGCGTCCCTTACAGGGTTCTGTCAGGGAGCTGCGCCAGGCCCAAGATTATATGTCTGATAAGCTTACAGATATGGAAGACCGCCTGAGACGCAATAACCTCCGCTTCCTAGGCTTTCCGGAAGGTGCAGAGGGCAAGGCCCCAGAAAAGTTTATGGAACAATGGCTGATGTCAGTGTTTGGCGCCAATGTTTTTTCTACCATGTTTGCCATCGAGAGAGCCCATAGAGTTCTGCTGCGCCCCTTACCCCCTGGGGCACCCCCACGTGCTATGCTCATTAAGTTGCTGCATTTTAGGGATAGAGAAGCCATTATCGGGGCAGCCAGAGAAAAGTGAAACATACTTTTCAACGGTAATGGCATTACCATCTTCCCTGACTTTTCGGTAGCCACGCAGAAACAACGTGCCACTTTCCTAGCGGTCAAGAGGCGCCTACATGATCTACAACTACAGTATGCTATACCCAGTATGCTATACCCAGCACGCCTTCATGTTATTCACCAGGGCAAAGCCCATTTTTTCACTGATCCGAAAGCAGCGGCTCACTGGGCAGATACCCTAGGACCTTTGGAGCAAAGGAACCTGCCACGGAGATCACCCCCTCGCTGACCACTACATCTCCCTGTTGTTCAAATAACAGCAAAATTCTCTGTTCATCGACATCCTTGATCTAACGCTCTTTTAACATCAACAAAGAAGATTGAGAACTAGCACAAGGAATTTGACATTCCCATATTGGCACGTATCCAATTACAGGAAGATTGAGAAAACCAGTGCTGCCCGTCCAAAGATGGAACTGTTGGTATCCTTCTATTGGCTGACCATGCTTGTTACAGCAAGGAGGGCCGGAACTGAAACTTTTCTGCAAACACTCGGAAGAATATTTTTCTAAAGGCCAGGCTGCTGACTATTCAGCTTGGGAAGTGATCACAGGTGGTAGCTTCACAGCCCCCCCTGAATAATGATATCTCAGGTTTATTGACCACGGGACTGTTCTAAACACCCCCTGCTTTGCAGTTTCAGTTTAGGGTACAAAGCTCTCATGAGTTGGGGTATGGGAGCCGGGAGGGTTAGGGTGGGTCGGGAGGGTTGGAAAACCTTATATGTGTTGGCACTGTTAAAGCCATGGTTACATGATTATTATTCTATGACAAATGATTGCAGGTTCACAGATCAGATAGATCATCAAGGTGCTCAGGTATACATGCTTAACAACATAATATTTTTTCATAAATGTTTCCAGGGTTGCGCCCCCACCTATCGAGAAGCTTGGAGTTCCACACGCTGGTTGACTCTGAGGTGCCTCGGAAGATGGTCGTGCAAACTTATGTCTTGCACTCAGAAATTAATACTTTGCATCTGATATCATGACATGTTAGGGGGCTTAATTCTAAGGTAAAACGCTCAGTAATGTTTGATTATTTAGCACGTCACAAACCGCATGTAATCCTTCTCCAGGAGACTCATATCCAGGGCTCCAGGGTTATGGCCCTTAAAAGAGCCAAAATAGCTTATGCTCTACACTCCACCTACTCTTCCTTTGCCCGAGGGACATCTATTCTCATTGCCAAATCAGCACCAATCTCAATTAAACACATTAAACTTGATCCAAATGGCTGCTTTGTCATCCTGGTAATGGAACTTCTAGGTAAACCATATACTGTAGCAAACATTTATGTCCCACCACCTTTAACTAAAAACATTTTTGAGAAGGTGATGGGAACAATACTTAAAATTGCTGAAGGCCCATTAATAATAGCTGGAGACTACAATACTGTTCTAGATAATTCTATCGACAGATTCCGATGCTCTACATTACCCCCAACTCCCCTAGGATCCTACCTAACTCAATTTGACCTGGTGGAGGCCTGGAGATGGAGACATGCAAATGTGCGGGAATACTCGTGTCAATCTGACTCTCATAATACTCTATCACAAATTGATCTCTGTTTGGTTTCCTCTGATATACTTCATTTAATAGCAGGAATTAAATATCTTCCCAGGGCACTGTCTGACCATTTGCCTTTGAGGGTGGACCTGGCCTTTAACACGCCTTCCTCGTATAGGGTGTGGAGGCTGAGCCCACTTTAATTAGCGGATCAGGCCGTGATAGACCAGAGTTCAGCAGATATGAAACTTTACTGGATAAACAACAAACATAGTGCAGACGCCCTGATGGTTTGGGATGCCTTTAAGGCCACCACTTGTGGTTCCTTTGCAACTGCGATTGGACAGGCCCGTAAGGCATCACAGTCCAGATTAGTGGACGCAGAGGGTGAGCTTAGGGTTGCAGAGATTGCGTATTCTAATGGCCCTACCTCTGCGACACACGCCACTTGGCGACACAAGGCAAGAGAATTGGATCTAGTGCTATTGGAACGTACACAGAAAAAACTTCTATGTCAGAATCAACGTATATTTGAATTCGGGGATAAAAATAGTCGACTATTAGCATACCTAGCCAGACCGGATTACCAACCCTGCAATATCCCCAGAATTAAAAATCTAGCGGGCGCAGTGGTGGTCAGAGCGAAGACATTATGGAAGCGTTTGTCACGTTCTACTCCACCCTGTACACAACCAGAGCTCACTATACAATAGTGGAACTAGATTATTATCTCTTGGAAATTTCACTCCCAAAATTAACGGAGCGTCAGGCAACCACACTTGATGCCCCGTTGACGGTAGACGAAATAGGGGAGGCAATACAATCTTTCGCCAGACATAAAACTCCAGGCCTTGATGGATTCCCTATTGAGTGGTACATGCAATTTCGGGACCTACTAATGCCACATTTGTTACAGATGTACAATTTTGCCCTTAAAACAGGTCAGCTACCGCCTTCCATGTCAGAAGTGTTGATAGTGTTAATCCCCAAGCCTCATAAAGACCACCTCTTATGCGAATCATACCGGCCAATCTTGCTTATCAACTCTGATGTAAAGATTTTGGCCAAAGTACCTGGTAAACGATTAAATACGGTGATTACAACCATTGTGGGGGCGGACCAAACAGGATTCATACCTGGAAGGTCAACCTCTATCAATTTACGTAGACTGTATACTAATCTACAGGCACTTCACGACAAAACTGGTACCCGCGCTGTATTGGCCTTAGATGCCCACAAGGCCTTCGACTCAGTCGAATGGCCATATCTTTTTGAAGTCCTAGCTAAATTTGGGTTTGGCTCTACTTTCATAAAGTGGGTACGCCTTTATTCCAATCCTATCGCTAGATTGAGATTAAATGCGTCTGTATCAAAAGCTTTTCAGATAAAGAGAGGTACAAGACAGGGGTGTCCACTGTCACCACTCCTGTTCGCACTAGCAATAGAGCCCCTGGCAGCATTGGTGAGATCCAGTGGGGAAATTAAGGGACTGACGACTGGGGGCCTAGAAGAAAAAGTGTCCTTATATGCGGATGACATGTTGATATATTTGGAGGACCCCCAGTCGTCACTCCCGGCCCTGCTGGAGATCATCCGGCGGTTTGGCCATTTTTCAGGCTTTCAGATCAACTAGGATAAATCTTTATTATTCCAGATCGACCGAGAGACTCAAATAAAACTACCTCAAGAATGCCCATTACAAATAGTTCACAACTTTAGATACCTGGGGGTTTTGATAGAACAACCTATCTCTTCCTATGCCAAGATTAATTTAGACCCCCTTATTAGTAGATTAAAAAACACACTGAAAACATGGAACAATCTCCCACTTACGCTCTTAGGAAGAATAAATATCTTTAAAATGATTTACCTCCCGAGATTCCTTTATGTTCTGAGCAACTCACCAATCTATATAACAAAAGCTAAATTTAAGGAAATAGACTCTATAATCACTAGTTTTATATGGAGGGGCAGTGTAGTGAGGATTGCCAAGCACACCCTACAACTACCTACCCTGGAAGGGGGACTGGCACTCCCTTGTCTCCAAACATATTATATCGCCTCACAACTGGCACGTGCCCATTGGTGGTTCTTTACAGAGGCCAACAATGCAGCTACTGCTCTTGAGGCAGCCATCCTCACCTCATACGAATCCCTCCAAAACTTAATACATCGCATGTCACTTAGGGAGAGAGAGGGAGTAAAGGTTCTGGCCATGACACTACAGATTTTTAAAAGTTCTAAACTACTACCCCCCAGTTCCAGGGCTGTCCTGTTTCCTAATGCTCAATTATGGGGAAACCCACGTTTGCCAGAATTTAATCAGAGAACTGACGGGGGATATTGGGCAAAGAAAGGAGTAAAAACAATATCACACTTGTTTCTAGACAATACCTTCCGATCTTTTATGGAATTTCAGATGGATTTTGGGCTCCCACGCACGACCTACTTTCAGTATCTACAGATAAGACATACTGCAGCTGCACAATTTGGGCTTCATAACACAGAGATGCAACCTTCCCAACTTGAGCTTTTACTGACTGACCCCTCTCATGACAAACTAATTTCGTCCTATTATAAGATTCTACTACACTCTACTACTACTAGGCTCACCGCTATTGAACATAAATGGCAATCGGACATACCCGAGCTGACGGAGGAGATTTGGGGGGAAATTCTTCCCGTGCAGTTCCCCTCCGTCATCTCTTCTAGGGATAAAGTGATCCAGACTAAGCTATTATACAGAGCATACTTCACACCGCAATTGCTATTTAAACTTAAGAGAACATCCAATTCTCTATGCCTTTGATGCGGGACGGCGGAGGGCACGTTCTTCCACTTAATATGGGAGTGCGCGCCGGTGCGGCAATTTTGGTCAGAGGTCACGGCCATTATCAGCACTATAGCTAACATACCAAATATCTGTAATCCTCTCAGATGTCTGTTGGGGTATATTGACGATGAAGAGTTATCCAAAAAGTTCAATCTTTTATACGTATAGTGATGTTCTATGCTAAAAAAAACAATAACCATGCATTGGAAATCCAATGCTGTTCCGACTGTAAAACTCTGGCTCACCA
Source organism: Lithobates clamitans (assembly GCA_037952925.1). Lineage (NCBI taxonomy): Eukaryota > Metazoa > Chordata > Amphibia > Anura > Ranidae > Lithobates > Lithobates clamitans. Next base: position 1,387,167 of record JBBGZY010000497.1, on the reverse strand, counting down.
TTGTCAACCAAGCTATACCATTATATAAGCTGACATACGAAGCTAGAGGATGCTCCAAAAAGTTTACCAAAATTTGGAACTCATGGGTGAGTTCAGAGAGTACTATACCTCCTGCCTAATAACAGACCACAACAATGGTATGATACAATAAATGTCAGAGCCTAACCCCTGATAACAATGAAATGTATTATGAGATGTGTTATATGTATTAATGCATAATGTCAACCTGTATGCCTGTCCACTGTATTGAACTTTGAATATTGCAATACTCGCTGTGCTTGTACACCTGTGTAACGATTGATACTGTTTATAAAAACAATATAAAAGTTAACCTTTAAAAAAAAAAAAAAGTCCGGAAGACCTAACCCACCTTTTGTAATGGGAGAGCATAGAAGTTTATGTCTCAGCCTTGGGTGGCTACCCTTCCAAACGAAGCGGATTGCCATTGATCGAAGGGAGCGAAAGAAAGCCAAGGGGAGGGCTATGGGGAGGGCTTGGAATAAGTATAGGAGTTTGGGGAGGATATCCATTTTTAGTGCATTAATACGACCTACCCAGGACATAGCTAAATCCATTCGTTCTTCCGTTAAATGTCTAAGTTTTTAAAGGAGAGGGCTAAAGTTCAGGGCGTAAATATCTGAGGCGTTTTTCGGAATAGCCGTACCTAGATAGGAAATGGAATTCGGTTTCCATTGAAATGAAAAGTTAGATTAGAGGGTTGAGAGTGTGGATTGTGGTAAAGATATGTTTAGGGCCTCTGTTTTGGAGATGTTTAACTTATAATTGCTAAAGCGACCGAATCTATCTATTTCTGTAAGTATTGAGGGTATGGAAATATGAGGTTTGGTTACGTACAGGAGTAAGTCATCGGCATAAAGAGAGAGTTTACAATGAGATGAGGGTGTCTGAATGCCCTGATCTAATAGCCTGAGCGAGGTGTTCAATCACTAGGGCAAACAGGAGAGGGGAGAGGGGACAGCCCTGTCTGGTGCCATTGGCGATCGTAAAGTTACGTGATTGGGTACCATTAACTAGGACCGTGGCAGAGGGTGTAGAGTAGAGTGCCATAATACGTGTCAGCATTCTCGGGCCTAGACCTATTTCAGAAAGTGTGGATTGAAGGAAGGGCCAACTGACCCTATAAAAGGCCTTCTCCACATCACAAGAGAGGAGGCAGGTTGGTAGACGGTGACGTTGTGCAAAAGCGATTAAGTGTATGGTCTTGGTGGTGTTGTCCCTGGCCTCTCGATCAGGAACAAAACCAACCTGGTCCTTGTGTATTAATTTAGGTAGCAGAGGGGAGAGACGGTTAGCAAGTATTTTGGCATATAATTTTAGATCGATATTTAGAAGGGAAATCGGTCTATAGTTGGGGCAGATGGACGGGTCTTTTCCGGCTTTAGGGATGACTACTATTTGGGCTTGGAGTATAGAAGTGGAGAGGGCAACAGTCCCATCAAGTGCGTTAAAAGCTTTCACTAATAGAGGGGACAGTTGTGGCGCAAAGAGTTTGTAAAAACGAGAGGAGAACCCGTCGGGACCTGGGCTCTTGCCGTTCTTGAGGTTTTTTATGGCAGAGAGGAATTCTGTGTCAGATAAAGAGTCCTCCAGGTCCTCTGAGTCAGATATCGTAAGAGATGGAAGTGCTGTCTCCTGAATATAGGAGGATAAATCTGGCGATGTGGGTGTAGCTAACGGGGTCTGAAGGGTGAGGTTATATAATGTTGAGTAGTACTGGCAGAATTCTTCGGCAATAGCCGAATTCTGCCTGATTTTACCTTTGGTGGGAGAGTATATGAATGGGGTGGGCTTTCTAGACTGGCGGGGCTGGAGGGTAGATGCAAGATGTCTGCCGCACTTATTGGCTTGAGAAAAATAAGTAAATCTGCCTTTGTCCCTGGCTACAAGAGACTTCTCCGCAAAAATGCGCAAGAGGTCTCTCCTAGCGTTGGTGAGCTCCAGGAGGGTCGAGTTAATGGGATTGTGTTTGTGCGATTCTTCTAGGTTGGCAATGGTGGTGAGAAGACGCGCACGTTTAAGTCTGAAACCGTGTTGCATATATTTACCCCTGAGCACGCATTTAAGGGCTTCCCATTTCGTGAATGGGTTGGTGGAATCATGGGTATGGTCTACTACAAAATGTTTAATGGTCTGCGCTATGTCCTGAGAGCATACCAAGTCATTTAAGAGATTATCATTCAATCTCCAAGATGAGTTTCGGTTGCGTGTAGGAGTGCGTCCCAAGCTCATGTGAATAGGGGCATGGTCAGACCAAAGGGTGATACCAATAGATGCGGACGGCGAGAAATCTAATAGAGATTGTGAGATGAAGAGATAGTCCAGTCTACCGTAAGTGGCGTGTACAGGTGAGTAAAAGGTGTAATCTTTGGTGGTGGGGTGAAGCATCCGCCATACATCAACAAGAGATAAGTCAGACAGGAGTGTTCTCATTTTGATCAGGGAGGTGGGGAGATCGAGGACTTACCAGTTGATGAGTCAAGACAAGGTATCAAGGTGGCATTGAGGTCCCCTCCCAGGATCATGTTGACTGTACAAAATCTTTTCAGATGGGCGATCACAGAAGAGAGGAATTGTTGCTGGTTCTGGTTAGGAGAGTACACATTAACAGTGTATATGACATTCATGTAAGACAGTTTAAGAAAAATATACCTGCCTAACGGGTCAATATACGTGTCAAGGACATCTGGGGAAAAAGATGCGTGGAAGGCTATAGAGACCCCTTTAGATTTTGCTGTGGGGTTGGTGCTGTGAAACCAAACGGGATATTGTTTATGAAGGAAATGTGGGATTTTATCTGATCTAAAATGGGTTTCCTGTAAGAGAAGGATTTGAGTTCGCAATTTATGGAAGTGATAAAGTATTTGCCGTCTCTTCTCAGGAACATTAAGACCCCTACAGTTTAATGAGGAAACTTTCAAGGCGGTTTCTGGTGCCATAGGAGAACAGTTCTATCTGGCATAATAAAACAGATAAAAGGGAGGTTCGCTGTCTCCAAAAACTGAGTGTGGGGGATTAAGGATGGAGAGGGAGGACATCTAGTGGTGAGAAAAAAGAAGGAACTGGAGTGAAGGGAATAGAGAGGAAAGAAGGCAAAAGAAAGAAGAAAAAGAGGCCAAAGCAGCCTCACTAGTAATGTTGTCAGCAACGTATCAGCTAACGCCCTAAAGGGCGCTGAAAGACCTAAGTGGGGGAACAGTGGTCAGCGCAGGGAGGTGCCCGCACACGCCGGGCAGTAAAAGTAAAAGAAAACAAAAAATAATGACCCTGGATAATAACATAAACTAGTAACAATAAATATAAGATCTCAGGGCTCCGCATAGCTGTGTGAGCAAGACACTGTATTAGTGATATCCCAGAAGAACATGTCTCCTAAAGGTTTCAGGATTAGTGCACAGCATACAGAGCCATTTTCCCAGCAACAAGGGGAGGGAAGGAAAGGGGGGGGGAGGGATGGGAAGGGATGAGACATTGATTAGGAAGGAAGGAGGGGTATGATGGACGATGACCCTGTACCGGGACACCGCACGTCAAAGGAATAAGGGAACACAAACTCTAACAAATCCTGCATTAAGGAAGTAAAACGTATTGGGTTAGTATTCAAGTGTTCCAAGGAAACTGTAACCGGGAACGACACCACCGGCTCATAACCTGTGGGGGAAAAAATTGACAAGGCTTCAGAGAAGAGAGTTCATCCTTCGGTCGCAGAGGAAAAGTCCGACTTGGACCGTTTGTTCTTCTTTGATCGTTTCTGCCAACCTGGTGCAGCTTTGAAGCCCGGAGTGGCAGCATGGAGGGGCCAATCAGGAATGGAAATCTGTGGCAGTTCAAAAGTTCCAAGGAACTTGGGTAAGATCACCTAGCGTGCGGAACGTTGCAGATTTTCCTTCATGAGATGCAAAGAGGTTAAAGGGGAAACCCTAGTGGTACTTGATCTGTTTAGCTTGAAGGGCTCCGGTAAGAGGTTTCAGAGCCCGCTGCATGTCCAGAGTCAATTTAGATATATCCGAGAGAAGAGACACTGGGGTTTCGTTGAAGTAAATGGCTGATTGAGCACGTGCAGCTTGCATGATGGCGTCTTTAACCGCGTAGAAATGTACTCTACAGATCACATCTCTGGGGTGCTCTAGATTCGGATTTTTAGGGCCGAGGGCTCTCTGAACCCGGCTGAGCTCCAGTGGGTCATCTTTGTCTTTCTGAAGCAAGTCATTAAAGATGGCGGAAACTGCCGGTGCTAGATCTTTGGTTTTAACTGATTCAGGGAGACCGCGTATGCGTATTTTGTTATGTCTGGCCCTGTTTTCCTGATCGTCCTGATGGTACAATAAGTGCTGAATCTGTAGGGTATGCTCATGCAAAATAGTGTCATGCGTTTTGCAAAATGGTGGATGCAGTCTCCTCCATGTTATGTTTTACCTCCTCAATTCTGTTAGGAGATGCGTGAACTACGCAGAGATATCACTGTTTGTATGAACGCTCTAAGTGTTGTACATAGGCCTCAAAATCGTGTCTGGTGGGGAGAGCTTTGATATATGCTTCCATGTCCCATCCGGTGTAGGATCTGTGGGATTCAGGGGAATGGCAGGCTGAACCAGTGGATCCTGCTTCAGAATCAGGACGAGATCGGGGCCTTTGCCTGGTTTTCATGTGCGGCGTGGAGCGCTGTGAGGCAGCTCCCTGTGAGGCAGCGTGTGTGCCAGAGGTCCGGGCAGGCGCCATCTTGGACGAGGGGGGGCCGGAGCGATTGTGACCCAAATGTGTGAAGAACCGGTCTATGTCCCCTTCTGGGTGTGGATCGGGGGTTCGGTGCCTGTCTCCCCCACCCTTCCTCCCGATAACAGACCTGGATGGCGGTGCTGGGAAGCACTGAGAGCCGCGATTGAGCCGGCGTGTGCAGGAGCTCCATGCGTCAAGCCACGCCCCCCCCCCGTGAGATACTGTTATGTAGCTAACACCCGGAAACTCCCGTTACCTCATTTCCAGTCCGATGCCATATTGAAGTAGACCAATAGTGGATATGAACTGGTGCCATTTTGTTGTAGACCAAACATGGCCGAACTCTATTGCATTACAAGCAGCAGAGAATACAAATACATTTGATATTCTGCCCAAAACATGTCCAAATCATTCAGCAATAAAAAGTATTCTCACCACCTAATCTGCATGGTAGTAGTATTAGAGCATAATTGTATAGCCACCTAGCACTATATATATAAAAAGTATAAGCAGCCCCCATTTTGTTGTATTATATACATTCAATATAATAATAAATAACAAAAATGTAACATACTTCAAAGCATGTATAGATTAGTCAATTTTAGAGTCAAATGTGTTTTTATTATGTTTAACAAAATAGAAGAACATAGATAATTACCAAATGTTAATTACAGAAAATTGTACAATGCAATTCACGTATCCAATGCATGTTGAAACATACCATTGAAGTGAAGTACCATTATGTAGGTAGCTTGTAATATCAAGAGGCTAAAAACCCTTACGTCTCGCAGTAGAGCGTGTTGGAGTTGGGGAATAGAACATTCAGATTTGGGGTGAGGAGGCATAAAAATAGAAAAAAGAAAGAAGAAAGTGGGGAAAGTTCAGACATAGAGCAAGAGATGAGAAAATCAGAGGGGAATTGAGCAAACCTTTGTGAAGCAAGCCTGTGTGAAGGAATCGAGAAGTGTTTCCATGTTGGCCAGGAGGTGCCAGCACATTTTTCAGAGAGTCCAAGGTGGAAAAGTCAATCCAAATGAGCCATAGGACCTTATATTTTTCATAAATGTCATTGTCTTTGTGGGTCTCTATGGTAAATTACATCATGCGTATGGAAGAGATGCTAGCCCTAGACAAGGGGGGTGGTAGTTTTTTTCCAAAATAGGGGGATTAGCGGTCTGGCGGCTGACAAGAAAAAGCGCAATAAATTGCGTTTTTGGGAGGCTATGGAGCCTGGAAGCATGAATAATAAAGCTATCTCTGGGGTGGGTGCCAGTGGCCGATCATAGAGGCTGCTAAGTATGGTAAAAACCTGTGACCAGAGGGGTTGTATTCCAGTGCAGTTCCACCAAATGTATAAATCTCTTCCCTTGGCCGAACTGCATCTTCAACATGAAGGGGGGACCGATGGGAATATTTTATGCAGAGATTGAGGATCCCTGTGCCATCTGGAAAGGAGTTTAAAGTTTTTTTTCCTGGGTATAGTAGGATATAGAAGATTTGTGCATGAAGTGGAATGACTTGCCAGTCAACTAAAGAAAGCTCCCTTCCCAAGTCCGCGGACCACCTCCTGGTGTAAAGGGGGGGGGGGGCGCGTGGTTGATCGTGCAGCAGTGAGTGTTGTAATTTGTAGATAGTAGGGAGCAAGTGTCTGGGTGTTTGAGAGAGAGCACAGCTGTTCATAACCTGTCAAGGTTCTATGAATTTGGGAGGATATACAAAGATATACTAGCCAGTTACCATGGTCCCTTGGCACAACAGGGGTACCCAAGGTGGAATTTACAAATGAGCCTGCTACAGGCCAGGTAGAAAGTGTGTATGGGCCTACCATATTGGACCCCATGCCCTGAGGCAGTGCAGGGTGGTGCAACAATGACTTGAGGGGTCTGTGGATAGAAGTGATAACAGCCCTTTTTTGTACCATAAATGTAAGGCAGCAGTGGTTAATGGGAAGGAGGAGGAAAGTTAATGCAGCTTCTGCCCGTATCCCCATAGTAGGGCCCGTAGGTCGAAGGAGGAGAGATCTTGTTCTACTATTGTTGATGCTTTATGGAAGGGGCGAGGGAACCATTCCAATATTCTAGACAACAGAGCTGTCCTATGGTACAGTTCAAAATCTGGGAGGTCCACACCCCCTTGAGTTTTGAGGTACGTGAGCAATGTGTGACGGATGCGGGATAGGCCTTGATGCCAAATGAAATGTATTGACATGGAGTGCAGGGAACTGAAGAAACGCTTGGGGTACCGTCTGAAATTAAATAAAGTAGCTTAGGGAGGGTGTCCATTTTGAGTGTATTGATGCGACCAAACCAAGGTAGTGAGGACGAGTTCCATGAATCTAATTCTTTCCTAAGATGGGTCAATATGGGGAGATAATGAAGGGCATAGAGGGACGATAAGTTTGGAGGGAATCGTGATCTCTAAATAGGAGATGCCTGTGGAGCCCCATTGGAACGAAATGTCAGCCTGTACTCGGGCGAGGGTAGTGGTAGGTAAAGATATGTTCAGGGCTTCCATCTTAGACATGTTTTTTTTTTTTTCACGGTCAAAAGATCTCATTTTATTGATAAAAAAGATCAACATGGTACAGACAGAAAGAAATAAATGGTATATCATACATGTCATATATGGTTGGAAAAATCAAAAGAATACAAGCATTGGTATCCATCCAGTCACCTATCATGTAATTTAGCAGTTTTAACTTTCAGAAAGCGTAATTTATTTTAGTCAATTGGAAAACAAAAATATAAGGGAAGAATTCCCCAATTTTTTACCATCATACACCCGGATAGAGTCCCACTGGGTGGGGGGGGGGGGAAGGGGGAAGGAGAGGGCGGGGCAGAGGAAGGGGGGAGGGGTGGGGGGAGGGAGGAGGGAGAGGGGGGGGGGGACCAGAGCTTCCCAGACAGCAGTCATGTACACCAACCATCATGTAGTTTAGGCTAAACCCTTAAGCTGTCCAGGGTGACCAAATACCCTCGAATTTTTTGGGACATTTTCTATTCAAATATGTAATTTTGTACAGTGGAAGAGCCTTATTAATGGTCTCCTCCCAGAGCGTCATGGTGGGGGGGGCTGCAGACGTCCACCTAAGCAGAATAGTTTTCTTTGCATAATAAAGCAAAAAAGCAATTAGGAGTTTAGTATATCTTGGTGTTTGATCATCTTCCTGTACCCCCAGTAGTGCCAGCTCTGGCGATGGCCTCAATGTTAACCCGAGACGCTCATTAATGGCTTCAAATACTGCAGCCCAAAACTTGGTCACTTCAGGACACGTCCAAAACATATGGAAATATGTTCCCTCATCCCTCCTACATCGACCACACAAGGGGTCTCTCAAGGGGTACAGTCTGTGCAGTCGCTGCGGGGTGTAATACACCCTATGAAGAAACTTGGCCTGTATTACTTTATCTCAGGATGAGATTACCAACCCAAATCCCTCCTCAAAACATTCGTTCCATTCCTCTCTCTCCAAGGTGGGAATGTCCGCCTTCCAGGTCTCCCACAGCCTCTCCAGTCTGGGAGAGTCCAAGCTGAGCAGAGACAGGTACAGGGAGGAGAGAGGCTTGGAAAGTGATTCCTGGGCCAAGAGCTCCTCTATAGGGTCCATGGCCAGGGTAACAGGTCCCGGAAACTGTGCTCTCGCTGCATGGCGCAGTTGGTGATACCGGAAGTACATCCACCTGGGAAGCTTAAATTTGTCTGAAAGGTCTTTAAACGTCAGTAATTTCCCGGCAGGCATAATGTCTCGAATAGTCTTCACCCCATACTTTGCCCAGAGTTGTGGGTCCGGAATTGTACGGAAATGTGGCAAACTAATATTACCCCACAAGGGTTGAAAGGGTGACCAGCGGTTTGGCTTGATAAACCTCCTTCTAGCCACCACCCACACTCTAAGTGTCGTCCTAGTTGGAAGTGGCAGATTAACATATGCCCCAGGTCCTCTATACACTAGATTCCCAAGATCTCCCAGGGAGCCCAGAAAAGCCGCCTCAAGGCAGACTGCCGCATTGGCTCTAGAACGGAGAAACCACCATCTGACCGATACCAAAATGGCTGCCCAGTAATACACCCGGAAATTGGGCAACGCCAGTCCCCCACACCGCACCGGAAGACATAGGGTGAATCGTGCTAGTCTAGGGGTGGAGCCTCCCCAAATAAAGGACCCAATACAACTATCCAGTTCTCTAAAGAATGTGTTAGGAATCAACACTGGAGAATTTCGAAATAAATAATTGAATTTGGGAAGGAAGACCATCTTTATCAAGTTTATGCGTCCTAACAAATTGAGTGGAAGGTTTCCCCAGGAGGCACACTTAGATCTAAATTGCGTTAGAACAGGGCGAAGATTTAGTTCGTAGAATTCCGAGGGGTCCCGACTTATTTGAATGCCCAAGTATTTGAAACTCGAAACCCATTGCAACTGAGTGGGGGCCGCCGTGGCCCGCGCCAGGGGGTCGAGAGGAAACAACACAGACTTGGTCCAATTTATTCTCACTCCCGAAAACCGACCAAACCCGTCGAAGAGCTCCAGAGCAGCGCGCAAGGAGGAGTCCGCGTCGTGCAGGTATAGCAAGGCGTCATCGGCGTATAAAGACACCTTCTCCTCCAAGGAGCCTATACGCAGCCCCTCCACCCCCGGGGACGCCCTGAGCAAGATGGCCAGGGGTTCCAGCGCCAGGGCAAACAGGGACGGGGAGAGGGGGCAACCCTGACGCGTACCCCGTTGTAGTCGAAACCCCTCGGAAACTCCCCCATTGGCCCTAACACAAGCAGAAGGTCTATCATAAAGCAGCCGTAGCCAGTGCAAAAAATGGGGGCCGAACCCGAATCTACCCAGGACCTCCCAGAGGTAGCCCCACTCGACCGAGTCGAACGCCTTCTCGGCGTCGAGTGAGGCAATCACCCTGGATCCAGCATTCTCATGAGGGATGGACAGGTTAAGCTGTAGTCTCCTTAAGTTTATGTCAGTACCCTTACCGGGCATGAATCCCGTCTGGTCCACATGTACCAGGTCATCCAGGACCTGCGCCAGGCGATTTGCCAGTATTTTGGCCAATAGCTTAGCATCGACGTTGATTAAGGAAATCGGTCGATACGACGCGCAGTCCTCGGGATCCTTACCCGGCTTGGGCACCAGCACAATTACCGCTTCAGACATAGACTCTGGTAATGACCCGAGTTCAGCAAATTGCGCAAACAACCCCGTGAGCCTAGGAGCCAGAAACTCTTGATAAGTGGTATAAAATTCGATCGGAATGCCATCTGCACCAGGAGTCTTCCCAGGTTGCATCCGGGCCATAGCGATCTGGACTTCTTCCAATGTGATGTTTTTTTCCAAGTTCTCCCTGGCCTCCCGGGACAGGGACGGAAATTCAACCCTATCCAAGTAGGCCCCAAGTTCCTCCGAGTCATAATCCACCCTAGTAGAATAAAGGGAACCATAATATCTCACAAACCTAGCAAGAATGTCGTCCCTGTTCGTGAGAGGAACACCTCCTTCATCTCTGACACATCCAATATGGGTGCTAGGGTTCTGGCCCCGGGACAACCATGACAGTAGCTTGCCATTTTTGTCTCCGTATTCGAAGATCCTCTGGGCAGTGCTAAGCATAGATTTTTTTGTCATGTCTATTCTAAGGAGCTCAACCGACCGTAGAGCAAACTGCCAATTTCCATAATTAAGGGGGGTAGGGGTGGCAACATAGCAGGCCTCTTTTTCTCGAAGCTCATCCTCCAATTCTTTCAGCGACCGCACAGCCTGCTTCTGACTATTGGCAATGCGGGAAATATATTCACCCCTCAGCCATCCCTTAAAAGCATCCCAGCTCATCAAGGTCCCCACTGAATCACCATTTTCAAGCCAGTAATGGCACAATGCCTCTGATATGTCCTCCTGCACCTTAGGGTCTGCAATCCAGTGTCCCGACAGTCTCCACAGCCTCCTCCCAGCAGTTACAGATATACAGATATACAGATATGTGGGGTGTATTTTTTAAGATAATTGAAGACCAGAGAACGTTTAACAGCCGAATTCAGGCCTCGGACATTCCAGGAAAGGATTGAAAAGCTAGCCATATTGTGTGTATAGAGGAGGAATGCAGGAGCATGAACCGCCCTCCCGCCCCATAATCAGGGGGAGGGTAAACCACCCAGGCGGAAGACATGATACCCCCATCCACAGCCACATGAGTTGCATATCTCTCTCGTCAATTAACTCTGTACCACAACCAGAGATATGTATTAATTCCATAAAGGTAGTGTGTGAAAAATGTACCGTGAAAAACAAAAAAACTAAACCAAAACCAAAACCAACAAGGGTCAGCAACTGCTGCCCGCCCCACCCCCCACCCCGCAGACCCCCAGAACTGGGATCATGCATATTTCCCCCAAACTCCCAAATCCACTAGAGTATCTCACTCAAGGAGGCGTGTCCCGGTCCAGCTATCAGAAAGTCAGCCGCCCCTCACCTCGATTACACAGAGGGGAAACTGCAATCCAAGTCAGCCAGGGGGCCACCCTACCTCCCAATAGGAGATGCTAGAGAACTGACTTAGTCCAAACCTAGAAAAGGGTATACATAGTTCTCCTGGTATAACCAGGGGCACAAAACTTAAGCTGTTTAGATCAATTACGTCCTGGAATGCTTGTGGATGTCAAACCTAAGATGGTTTGCCTTCGAACCGACATAAGGGCTGTTACCACCCTCTGCAACAAACGTCAGGACTCCATAGCCATCTAATCTATATAAGTTGGCATCTTGAAGTGTCTGCTTTTCTGATAAATGCCGCTCTTCAAACTAGGAGGGCATTGGGAGCGTGGTAACTGCAGGATCTAAACAAGTATGTGTGACCCTCACCAGCTCAAAACAACTGAGAGTAAAGGTGTTTCAGGCACTTGAATGTAATGAAGCGTTCACTTCAGGGAAGGCAGTGTCTCCAACCACGAGGAAGCTTCCCTGGGATTGGTGAAAAAACGCACTGTCTCACCATCTACCACTCTTAACTTTGCTGGAAAAAGGATGCTGTATTTAATCCCCTTCGCCCTCATGGCCGCTTTAACCGCATCAAAAGATCTGCGTTGCTTCTGGGTTTCGATGGTGTAATCAGGGAACAGTAGCAACTTGTTATTTTGATATGTGATTTCTTTTGTGCCTCTTGCAGCTCTCAACAGTTCATCCCTATCTCTGAAATTTAATAGACGGAGAATCAGTGTGCGGGGTGGGGAACCAGCCGGTCCTCGCTGCGGCGGTACTCTGTGCGCCCTCTCCACAGTGAAATAGGGGGAAAGCTGGGCACCAGGAAACAGGGATCTCAGGAGGTCTTCCACAAACACAGTTGAATTCTGCCCCTCTGTTCCTTCTGCAAGTCCCACTATCCTCAGATTGTTGCGTCTGCTTCTATTCTCGGCGTCTTCAGCGCGATATTCAAGGACCTTTACTTTATTTTGTAAGGTCCGGATCGCCACTGAGTGCTCCTCTGTAGTATCCTCCACCTGCCCCACTCTCTGCTCAGCCACCCCCAGCCGACCACGTAACTTCTCCAAGTCCTGTCTAATCAGCCCGATATCAGTCTGCACTGCCTCCATTTTCCCTGACAGGGTGGCTTGACACGCTGATATAGCTGCCATAACCTCTGGTATACCAGGGAGGGACAGGGAGGGAGTCTCATCAGCCGCCGTCTGAGTGGCCATGTTGGAATGGCTGCGCGGGCTTTTCACTCCGGACACTGCGGCCTCAGCAAGCACAGCTGTATGTGGGGGGAATCGGAGCTGCTTACCGCTCTTCTGTCGGGCGGATGATCGGGACGGCATAGAGGGGTACCTGTGCTCGGTTCAGCGGCAGACAAACCAGGCAGGATAGGGTCACAGGATTAATCTCTAGCAGAGCTCCGGGAAGCACGTCTGCTCAAGCCGACATCTTGGACACGCCCCCCATCTTAGACATGTTTAATTTGAAGTTACTAAATTGCCGCAAACCTGTCGAATTATAGCACCACCTCGCATCCCCCACCCCAACCAAGGAATGCTTATTTTCCCAAACATCAAACACCCAATGTCAGGGGACGTGAACCAGTGGGTGTAGTCACTTAGTGGATATGGTCTGTCCACATATAGCGGTGAGAGACTCCGTCACCAAAAGGAAACAGAAGAGAACACCAGAAGAAGTTTTTCAGGCTCTTTCCAAACATTACCACAAGAAAAATAAAAGGAAAAGGAAAAAACAGTAAAAAAAAAAATATTTTCTTCCATAGTAAACCCAGGTGCCATTAGATGCAAAGAAACTTAGTCCTGGTGCAGGAGGCACCCGTACGTCTGGAGTGGCTAGGGGCATTATTCCTAGGTATACACAGTTTATAATTGAGTATCAGGAAAATCAACCCGTATGTAGCATCCAATGGACACTATTGAACAGATGTGTTCTTGCAGTACACGAAATTGCCACTAGAGTTCGCTGCTGGATAGACAATAGTGCACCTGGGATTACAGTGAATGGGATTCTGTATAGAATAGAAACTGTGGTATTGTAATGCTGTGTAGAAGTGAAGCCACACTCATGTAGCCTTACCCAGGCAATCCATCAATTGCTGGTATAACTGTTTAAGGCACAGTTAATCCTAATGTGTAAATTGGCAGGCTTACAGTCAAATATCACCTGGTCTTACCAGGGGCACAGTACTTAAATGTTACAAAATGTCAATCATTTCAAGAAAGAAAGGCACAACAGGTGCAAATGGGGGCTCACTTGCAAGTGGGATGTAGCCATCCTGCAGCATGTAGAGAAGGTGATCCTCAGGAACGATATACCATTTCTCAGCGATTTGGAGGGGCCTGACTCCAGCCATGCGGATGCGCCTTGGGGGGAGATGAAAAATCTGGTTGTCTCCCCGTCCTGAACTTTTAGTCGTGCAGGAAACAATATGCTGTAACAGATGCCCTTGAGCCGCTTTGACATGATCGAAGGATCGCCAATTTTTGAGTTTCCACTGAGTAGTCAGGAAATATGAGAATTTAGTTATTTTGGTACAGCAATTCGCCCTTCACTCTGGCCGCTCTGAGCACTTCATCTCTATCCCTAAAGTTAAGGAACTTGAGGATGAATGTGCATGGAGGCGCACCCGGGGGACCCGGCTTGGATGGGATGAGAGCAACAGCATAAAAGGGCAAGAACTGGGCCTCTGGCAGGAGGGAACGGAGCAATTCCTCCACAAACTCAGTCGGACGCTGACCCTCAGCCCCCTCCGCCATGCCAACAATGCGGAGGTTGTTCCTCCTGTTGCGATTTTCCGCAGCTTCAGATTTGTTTTCAAGGGCCCTTATTTTAGTGTGTAGGGCATGGAGGTCAGCTCCATGGTTCTCCACAGTGTCCTCTACATGTCCCAGGCGCTGCTCAGCGGTGGTCAATCTGGAGCGCATTTTGTCCATATCTTGCCTACACATCTAATTGCACAGCATCAACCTTAGTAGTTATGGTGGCCTGGCAGTTTGCAATAGCTGCCAGAACCTCAGCCAGACCCGGTTGGGAGGGAGAGGATTGTCCTGCCTGCTCCGTCTGGGACACCATATTGGTATAGGAGCGCGTCCCGGCCTCTACGCACAGGCCGGCTCAGGTTCCACAGTCACAGGGGGAAATTTAAGCTTCTTACCCCTTCCTCGTGGAGCCCGGGCTGAGCGGCAGTTCATGTAGGTGCTTTGTGCCTGGAATCCAGGTCTCGTTGAGGCCGTGAGGGATAGAGAGATTAGGATCTCGGTGGGGCTCTCGTTCCGGACGTCTACTCACAGCGCCATCTTGGCCACGCCCCCAAGGACATCTCTGTTAGCGGTTAAAAGGTCTTTAGATGGTAGGTGGGAGTCATCTATGGAATTGAACGCTGCTGAGAGCAGCGAGGCTGGGGACAGGACAAATGATTTGTAGAACCTAGGGGAAAACCCATCTGGGCCTGGGCACTTTCCAGATTTTAGGCCTTTAATGGCATCTAGGAACTTCCCTTCCAATAAAGAGTTATCCAGATCAGCAGGCTCCTTGGCATCTATCTGTGGCAGGGCTGTCTCTAAATTGTAATCCTCCACGAGGGAGAGATGTAGGTCCCCTGTATGGGGTTTAGGCCGCAAGGGCAAGTTATACAGCTGAGTAGTAGTGTCGAAAGGCATTGGATATACTCTGAGTGTTGCTAATCTTTTGCTGATTGGCGGTGCAGATGTGTTGGATGGGACGACGTGGTGGGCGTGGGTGGAGGAACCCTCGTTAGGTGTTGCCTAACGTGTAATGGTGGTTACGTCCCCTGTCTCTAGCTATGAGTGGGAATCTAGTATATGGAGCAAATCCTGACTGGCGTTAGAGAGGTCTACATATGTTATAGGATCTGGGTTCCATTTATGGGCGAGTTAGAGTGTAGCTATAGTAGACAGAAGTCAGGCGGATCTGGCCTTCTTTAAGCAGGAGCCATGTTGTATGAATATCCCCCGAAGCATGCATTTTACGCTTCCATTTTATTAAAGGGGGCTGGTTTCGTCAGACCGGTGATCCTGAATAAAGTCACGGATCGTCCGTTCAATCGCTGCTACACGTCGTGCTAGTGCCATGAAAATGTCTTATGAGACTTAGCCTGGCTTAAGTGTATGGGGGCATGATCCGCCCACAGTATATTACCAAGGGATGGCCTAAGTGGAATATCTAACAAGGATTGGGAGACAAGGAATTAGTCGATACGACTATAAGAGTAAAATGAATAAGTAAAGGAAGGTATATTTTGCATTAATAAATTCAAATTAATGATACTGCATTCTGTTTCAGGATGTGACTTGTAAGTCACCAAAAGAAGATAAATTATAACATTTCTAGACCTTTCAGATGAAAACAAACCCTTAAAGCTTAAGAATAGTTCCGTTCGAGGAGAAGATTTGACACAAGAGATTAATTCATTATAACTATTGTTGTCTTTTTAATGTTCAATGAAGTTATTCCAACTGCTAGGTGGCACTGATTGGCACCACTGGTGGGCATTGATAGGTGGCACTTGTGGGCATTGATAGGTGGCACTGATGGGCACTGGCAGGTGGCACAGATGAGGCATAATTGCCCCTTCCTCTTCGGGACCGATGTCCCTTGCAGATGACCCGGCGATCGGCTTTTTTTTTCTCCTCGCACTGTCAGCATGAGGAGAAAAAAAACAATCGCAGAGCTTTTGTTTTGATCATGTGATCAGCTGTCATTGGCTGACAGCTGATTTTGATCATGTGATCAGCTGTGATCAGCTGTCATTGGCTGACAGCTGATCACATAGTAAGGGGCCGGGACCTTATATAATCTTCCCTCAGCATAGCTCCACCTTTGCCTTTAATTAGGAACACTATATTAACCTGTGCATTGCAAGCCAACCTTGCTGAGCAACCATTGAACGTTTAGCTTTCGTGTTTATCTCGCTGTGTCTCCTACGTCTGATTCCAGTTACCGATCTTGGCCTGTTCTCGACTATCTGTCTGCTTGTGACCCTGTCCTTTGGCGTGTTCTATGTTTATCCTTGTCTGCTAGTCGCCCTGACCTTTGGCTTATCCCTTTACTATCCTTGTTGTTCCAGCCTGCTACTTCTTTCCTCTTTCTCCTGTAGTCTACTGTGAACGTGAGCTGTGAGACCCTGGGGCCAGCGACCTGGAGCCAGACTGCAGTGCAGTCCATCCTCACTACTAGAGGATCTGGTGAACATCTGCTGGCTCTTAGACTCCGCGCCCTGGGGAATCTATGCTCTAGCCCCCAGTGGGATCTGTGTTGGTGATCCAGTTGACCTGCTTCTTGAACCTCCCAGAGTTCAATCCGCAGCAGTCAGTCCTAGGGTGCACTCCGGACTCGTACAGGGTGCATCTGTCACCTGGCCTCAGGTGACCTGACAAGTACATATTTTCTAAAGTCATATAGACAAGTTAGGACTAACTTTACATTTTAATATGTAATCATTTTTTAAATCATCTCACATATATCAATGAATTGAAGTTGAGAAACATATTTTAAGTTTAAATTTTGACAAAGATTATTTGAAAGGTTGTATGGATTATTGATTTATGCTAAACACAATTTGGAGGGAAAGTATGAAACACATATTTTTGAAGTGACATCTATATTTAAAAGTATCGTACTACAATGTTACATTTATAAATATTAAGTGGATTGATTAAAAGTAAGTTGATTGAGTAAAAGAAAATAAGGGTGAAATATTTTTTATGGTATGTGAAGCAAAAGGTGAGGGGTGAACAGACATCCGGGGGGCTCGCTGATATAACATGGGGGGGAGCCAATGCCCATGTTGAAAAGGATGGAAATCCAGCCCAGAGGCTGTGGAATATTGTGATACAACCAGCTACTAGTAAAGCTACTAGGAGCAGGAGGTTAGAGGGCCGTGTATGTCCGGACTGGGAAGGTGTGAGGTTGCCTGGATGTGGCCAAATCACAGAGCTCAGCGGGTCAGACCACTTGGTGGTGACACCACAACTGAGGGGAACCGGATGAGCCGAGCAGAGGCAAGAGAAACCAATGCGCCTGGAGTGACGTCAGTGCTGTTCCAGAGACAGTGGAAGGGACATTTGTGGTCAGCTTGTGGAATGCAAGCTGTGCTGTTGCCTTGACATACATGTTTCTGTGTTCCACATTATTCCAGTGTCGTGCCAGCTGCACTGAGTTTGATCATTATCAACAACGGATTGTTTACCCTCACAGCTACATCCAATCATACACAACCCTACAGTCCTTTGTAGCGCTTCAGGATATTTTTTGTTTCTCTCTAGATGTGGATTAGCATTGTATGTATGTTGGCTGTTCCTTAGTTATGTTAATTATATTTCCTGTTTACAGTTTGTATTGTTAGGGTAAATGTGATCAGGCCTACCTGAAATTGTGTGATATAAATTCTTTGTGAGTTTTCAATAAAGATTTGTAGTTTGCTTATAAGCTATTGTTGTCTAGTCTTGGATGCTCAGCTAGAATACCTGGTTCCTAAGAGGAAGGAGGAGGTCATGACAGAGCTGGTTCACAACACATGTGAACCAGCTCTTACTGACCCAGACAATGTCTCTAGGCAAGTCAGAGTACAGTTAACAATGATGAGGATCTGCATATTTGTTTTGGGTCAGTGACTCAAGTCAGCCTAACAGCAGGGCAACTAGCATCAGAACGAGCATTTCGCAATAACGGCTCCATTTGACTCTCATGATTTGTTTCTTTTAAAATGTACCCCATGTTTCATAAGCATTAATAGCACATGTTCTGCATAAGTTAATGAATAGTGACCTAGTGGCAGGTACCATATATTGCCTACAAACTGTACATGTATATATACTCCCCACAGAGAAGCCACTTGAAAGGACACAGGTTTAGTTTAAAATGTACCATATTGAACCACAGTTCAATTTTTTTTTTGAAGACTGTCAAATTTTATTGATTTTCGAAATTTCAAAACAGCAATATAGGAAGACACGCATTGTTGTAGAAAGCATATACCTGGAAAATTGTCAACATACATTATGGCCAGTGATAAAACTTGGTTAAGATATGCAAATCATACATCAGATTGATTGTTGTGATACAGAAATTCTGAATCCTACTCAGAGTCTAAGCTGCAGAAGTGCATGTTGATGAATGGAGGAGAAGGGGAGTATAGCGAGAAGGTTAGGGAGAATCAGAAAAGCAAGAGAAAGCGGAGATGATGGAGAGTAGTGGAGGAGGAAAGATAGGAAAGGACAACCACCCACTCTAGGAGCTTTGCACCGCCTGGGGACACCAACCATATGCGACCTCCTCGAGGTCAAAGTTCATCAGGATATCAGGTTGTAGGGGTCTCCAGCATATTACACGGCTCCCGGCTTGTGTATATCGAGAGTGTTATTTATGGAAGCTGTCAGATACTCCATACTTTTAACATCTCTGTTCCTGGTGTGCAGTTCAAACAGTGAGGGGGGGTTCCCTCCTTTTCCATTTCAGGACCACCAAACACCGCACAGCTGTTAGCACCTATGCTAAGAGCTTTATAAACAGTTTAGAAAAAGAGGGGGGTGGGAGGCCCAGGAGGAAATTTTTCGGGTTGAAGGGCACCCAGAAACCAGAGATGGAGTGGAGTAAGGAGTGTACCGTCTGCCAGTAGGGGGCGATTAAAGGGCAGGTCCAGTAGGTATGATGTAGCGTACCCACATCTTTACAACCGAACCAACACCAACAGCGGGGATCGGCAGAGGGGTTTGGGGTTTGTTAGGGGTTTGGTACCAGTGGAATAAAATCTTGTATTATATAAAGATAGAGCACGCAGATGGAGCTCTTAGAGGCCTGCAACCATATGAGCTGCCACGTCCTTACCCAGGGCCTGCTCCCACTTGCGCATATAGGCATGTCGAGGTCCGGTTGGCGACAAGTCCGTGGTCAGGAGCTGGTAGGCGCGCAAAATCATACCTTTAGGGGACGAGCCCTCTAGACATATATTTTTTCAAATTCGGTAAAGGGGGAAAATTGAAGGTTCGTTACCAAAGATTGTGCATAATGACGTATTTTTAGGTAACTAAAAAAAGCCTGTCTGGGCAAGTCAAAAGCATCTTGCAGATCTTGAAAGGATCACAAGGTTCTGGTTCTGGTATCCACCAATTGACCGTAGCGAAATAAGGCCCTATCCATCCAAAAGTGAGACATCTGTGAGGTCAAGCTGTCCCAGACATTGGGTGTAAATAGAAATGAGGGGACCAGGGAGTGGTAAACGGATACATCGATTTAGCACGCCGCCATAACGTTCGTAGGAGCGCCATTGGTCCTAGTAGCTGTGACCCACCAGGCAGCTTCTCAATTTGTGTCCATCGATTGTAGGCATGAAGGCTACAGGGCGTAACTGGGCTGCTAGATAATACTTGGCTATGTTGGGGAACGCAAGGCCACCTTGGCCACGAGGGGCATACAGGACTGATCTAGCAATCCGGTGCCTCTTATAATTCCAGAAAATATTTATCAGATCGCCCTGAAGGTTCTTAAAGTGCGAAGCTGGGATGGGGATGGGCAGTGTCTCAAAGAGGTAGAGTAGTTTAGGTAGAATCGCCATCATGATGGTCGCAAGGCTTTAAAGATTTACACTTGGCCAGGGAGGCCTTAATGGAAGTGTATAGTTGGGGGAAGTTGGCCTTATAGAGGTATCGTAGGTGGGTGTGAGGTGGACGCCAAGGTATTTTAAAGAAGTCTTGCACGCGTAATTGAATGATTAGTTCCATTTTTCTCATTTTTTTTATAAAGGTGTATTCTTGTATAACTCGTAGGCAAACTCTTCTTGGTGTGCTTGATCATTACACAGCCCTATAAAATCTATTTCAAGTTGAAAAGGTCCATCTGCCCTGTCGGCAACTGTGAATCCAAGAGTGGTTATCTAGAGCATGAAAGAAAAAAAAAATATTAAAGTTTTCAATAAACTTGCATCATTAAAAAAAAACTAAAGTACATAATATTGATACTGTGTCACTTTGGGATTAGTATTAGTATTTTGGACTAATTAGGATTAGTACAGTATTCTGTATTCTACAAAAAAAAACTGGTTAACCCTGCCATTTACTGTCCCTCCCTCTTTGTCTGTGCTTGCTGCAGCATGAGATTGTGTAGACCAGCCTTTGCCACAGCTACTGACTTTTAACCACTTCAGCCCCGGAAGAATTTACCCCCTTCCTGACCAGAGCACTTTTTGCGATTCGGCACTGCCTCGCTTTAACTGACAATTACGCGGTCGTGCAACGTGGCTCCCAAACAAAATTGACGTCCATTTTTCCCACAAATAAAGCTTTCTTTTGGTGGTATTTGATCGCCTCTGCGGTTTTTATTTTTTGCGCTATAAACAAAAATAGAGCGACAATTTTGAAAAAAAAAACATTATTTTATACTTTTTGCTATAATAAATATCCCCCAAAAATATATAAAAAAACAATTTTTTTCCTCTGTTTAGGCCAATACGTATTCTTCTACATATTTTTTGTAAAAAAAAAATCACAATAAGCGATTATTGATCGGTTTGCGCAAAAGTTATAACGTTTACAAAATAGGGGATAGTTTTATGGCATTTTTATTTTTTAAAAAATGTTTTTTTTTAAATGGCGGCGATCAGTGATTTTTATCGTGACTGCGACATTATGGCGGACACATCGGACATTTTTGACACATTTTGTGACCATTGTCATTTATACAGCAATCAGTGCTATAAAAATGCACTGATTCCTGTGTAAATGACACTGGCAGTGAAGGGTTAACCACTAGGTGGCAGTGTAAGGGTTAAGTGTGTCCTAGGGTCGTGTTTCTAACTGTCAGGGGGATGGGCTGTGTGTGTGACGTCACTGATCTCTGCTCCGATGACAGGGAGCAGAGATCGAGTGACGCTGTCACTAGGCAGAACGGGGAGATGCTGTTTACATCAGCATCTCCCCGTTCTTCCTCCCCATGAGGCGATTGCGGGTATCCCCGCAGCGATCGAGTCAGCGGGACCCGCGATCCGACTCACGGAGCCTGGCGCACGTGCGCCCTCTGGCCGCCTCTTAAAGGGCAACGTACAGGTACGTGATTTTGCCTGTACGAGCCCTTCTGCCGCAGTATATCTGCATGAGGCGGTCGGCAAGCGGTTAAGCTGTTTATTTCCTCATGTTTATCTGTGCACCCCAAGTGACTATAGAATCACATGTGAGTGTATACACTCTGGATAAAAGAACAAATCACTTCCCCTTCCTCCTCCTCCATGCCCGCCAAACACAAAAGGGGCAAGATATTCCGTGCTGAATGTTGGAGGCATAACCTCCCTGTAATTCTAAAGTAACCCATAAATGAACCAATTTTCTTTCCTTCAGCAATGTGTTGAAGGAAAGAAAATTGCTCCATTCCCCATCAACACAGTCAGTGTTGATCCACCTGCGCTATTGTATTCTGACAGCACGAGGTTTCCAAGCCATCACAATAAAATGATCACTGCCGGTTAGCTATAGCAGCTGGCAGTGATTGCACGAGAAAACCCAGACATGCTGGTTGTACTGAAGTCAACTGATGGATTGACCTCAGTACAACCTGCCTGCTTATAGATGAATCAAAATTTGGCTGGTTCCTGCTGAACTGGCCAAATTTCAATCCATCTATGGTTGCCCAAAACACATACAAACAACAGACATAGGCTGGAGGGGCGGGAAAATAACCAGTTACACTAACCGGTAACAGTGTTTCTGGGAAGTCTTCCAGGACGGCACACTGAGAGATGACTGGTCCCACCTGACAGGAAAAACGATCAAGATAGAAGTTAACCCCCCCCCCGTGCGCCACAGTTGTGAAAAAGAACTGACCCACACCAGTGCACAAGAGTGAATGTTCAACTATTTAAATAACCACAAAACGAGTGGGAAGTAGGCCTGCCGTCGTGGAAGACTTCCCGGAAACACCGTTCCCGATAAGTATAACTGGTCATTTTCTCAAGTCGTCTTCCAGGACAGCACCCTGAGAGAAGAGCAAATGGCTCAGGCCTACCTTAGGGCGGGACAACAGCCTGCAGGACCTTTCTGCCAAAAGCCAGATCTTGAGGTGACAGAAGTTCCACTCTGTAATGTCTCAGGAATGAGTTCTGACTTGACCACGTTGCTGCTCTGCAGATCTGATCTACTGATGCTAAAGCCCTTTCTGCCCAAGAGGTTGCCGTGTAGAATGTGCTTTGAGATTAGTTGGGACTGTTCTACCTGCTTGTTCATAAGCTATGGAAATGGCTTGTCTAATCCATCTAGCAATAGTTGTTTTTGAAGCCTGCTCACCCCTTCTAGTGCCACAAAAACTGACCAAACAGATGAGGAGATCTTCTGAACTCCTTTACTCAAAGTAAAGCACTAGACACCTCCTAATGTTAAGTTTATGAAAGGCTCTCTCCTTGTCATTCTGTGGGTTGGCACAGAAGGACGGGAGGATAATTTCCTATGACCTGTGGAACCGTGAGGCCACTTTAGGAAGGTACAGGGGATCCTGCCTGAGGATGACTCTCCTCCAGTAAACGAAAAAAAGGCTCCTTCATAGGCTCCGTTGTAATGGCCAGAAGGAAGGCAGTCTTAAAAGAAAGCCATTTAACTGAACACTGAGCCAACGGCTCAAAAGGTGCCCTGGTTAGGGCCTCTAAAACTAAAGATAAGTCCCACGGCGGAAATTTACTCATAAGGACCTGGGACAGCCTCTTTCTAGCCGTCAAAAATCTTTTGACCAATGGATACAGTGCCAGTCTTCTGTCCAGAAAGCTAGAAAAAGCTGACACCTGGAACCTAAGGGTCTTGGTTGCCAAGCCTCCATCCACTCCCTCCTGTAGGAAGTCTAGGATCGTAGGAATATCCTGCTGAAAAGTCCCCCTTGTTTCACACCGAGAGAAGACCCCTCACATCCTAGCATAAATACGTCTGGTCACCGGCTTTCTGCTCAGCAAAAGGGTCTCTATTACTTTCTCAGAGCTTCGCTTCCTGCGCAGGCTCTCCCTCTCAAGAGCCAAGCCGTCAATTTGTCATCTGTTCGGGTGGCAGAGAGGACCCTGAAACAGAAGATCCTGATGCTCTGGAAGGTGAAGCGGAGAGGATACCGACTAGTTTCCCAGAGAGGGTAACCAGGTCCTCTTGGGCCACCAGGGAGCGATCAGGATCAAATTGCCCCTGGACCAACTCAGTTTCTGAATAATTCTTGGGATCAGAGTTAAGGGGGGAAAAGGCATAGACTAGGCTGAAATCCCACTCTTGTGCTAATGCATCCACCCCCTCCTCTCTGAAGAGGAAAAAGAACCCTTTGACCCTCCTGTTCACCCTGCGGGCAAAGAAGTCTATCTCTGGGGTGCCCAGCTGCTGAGACACAGGAGAGAACACCTCGGGATTTAACTCCCATTCTCCCTGGTTAACTGTCTGCCGACTGAGGAATTTCGCTTCTACATTAAAAATCCCCCTGATATGTACCGCAGAAATTGAGGGAATTCTCTGTTCTGCCCATTCCAAGATTTCCTGTGTCAAACTCATCAGAGAGCGCGACCGGGTAACCCCCTGACGATTCAGGAAGGCCACCGCCGTAGAGTTGTCGGAGAGGACATGGACTTCTCTCCCCCTGATCCTGTTCTTGAATGCTCTTAGAGCCTTTTTGACTGCCAGGAGCACCCTGAAATTGGAGGAGGCAGCTGTTTAGTGCCTGTCCTATACACCCTGAGCCTGTAGCCCCTCTAGATGGGCCCCCGAGGCCCAGGAGTTCGCATCGGTTGTCACCCTGACAGGCTGAAGCTGGGTCCAAAGATGACCCACCCCCAACCTCTGAGGGTTGAGCCACCAAAGAAGGAATGGAAACCCAAACGTCCAAAGACTCCCTTTTTCTGTCCCGTGAGGAGAATAGGAAGTTTTTAAAGGGACCTGGAGTGGAGCTGGTACTGCGGCAATACAGGACATCATGAGTCCCAAAGTCCTCATGATGAACCTTCGGGAGGCTTCCCTCCGATCTAAGATTGAGAATATTGTGCGAATCAGTGCTTCAACCTTCTCCTGTGGAAGAACCAACTTCTGCGCTACTGAGTCCACCAGCAGGCCCAGGTAGAGCTTGGTCTGTGAGGATTTCTCGTGACAGATCAACCATCCCAGGGACTCCAAGGTGCTCATCACTTTGTTTAGATTCAAGAGCAGAGAATCCCTGGAAAGGTTGTAGACCAATAGGTTGTCTATATAAGGCAGTGATGGCGAACCCCGATGATGGCCCGAGTGCCCAAACTGAAAAAAAATAAGTTGTTTTGTTTTGCAAAGTGCCAACACCGCAATTACACCTGAATACCAAGGTTATTGGGATAGGCAACCGCCTTCCCAATCACTTCCAAGTGTAGTATGCGCTATATGGTCCATCAACTTAACCCACATATCTGCATTTCTGGCTACGCAGGCCGGTGCGGGGCTCATGGCCACAGCATTGGCCTCCCAGGCTCTACACAAAAGGGTCTCGGACCGACGGTCCATCTGGTCCCGTATATTGCCTGTGTCCTCAAAAGAGAGGTCAGATTGTTTGGACACCTGGACTAAGGACGCATCAAGCCTGGGTAACTTAAATAACTTCTCCACCTCCTCTTCCTTGAAGGGGCACCTGCGTTTCCAGGTTTTAAATTTTAGAAGTTTTCTCTCTGGCTCTTTCCACTCCCTCAGAATCTCCTTGAGAGACTGGTGGACAGGTAAGACCTTGGACTGAGGCCTGATAAGACTGACCTTGATACATCCTATCCTGGGTGAAAATCTGTGCTTCGGGTTCCTGAATTTCCTCCAAAGCGTATATTGCCCCCAGGAGACCCTCCATATCATCTGCTGAATAGATGTCTGCCTGGTCTGGAGTGTTCCTCTTCCTCCTCCTGGCTTCTCAGGGAGGCTTTGACTGGAGTCCTCAACCTCCTCTGCTTCATCCTCAGAATCCTGAGAAGACTGGGGTCTCAGGGGTGGTAGATTTTCAAACACTGAACCCCAAAGTGTAGAAGCACTCTCCTAAGAGGATGAGCCCTTTTTGCCTGAAAAACTTTGAGGGTAGACAACATTTCAGTCTGTACTGAGAGAAAATCTCTCATGACCTGTGAAGTCTCCTTCCCGGACAACTTGTGTATACACTTGTAGCAAAATGGCTTGGTGTGCTCTGGCGCCAATTTATCATTGCAGTAACCGCACCCTAGACGGGAAGGGGTTTTGGACCTAGGTCTACTGGTAACACCTTGGGCAAAAGTCTCTGTAAGAAAAGAAGCCCAATTTAGCCAAAACCAAAAAGACCCTAACCATGGTCTCCTGCGAGGGTAAGGGCTAGGGGACCCACCCCCTCCATTACTCCCGCCAGCCAGGTAGACTCACCCCCCCCCCCCCCCGGCCTCCTGAACGGCTGATGATGTAGACCAGGGGTGTCCAAATTTTTTCCAAAGAGGGCCAGATTTGATGAAGTGAACATACGCGAGGGCCGACCATTTTGCCTGACATTCTTTGAACCATTAAAATTCAGTCTAAGTTTGTTCGTTCGAGCACTAATACACTGCCCAACAAGAATGCTCTTGCCTTTGTGGCTGTGTGTGAGTGAAGAGATGAGCTATGGCGTATTATTTGGATATATTGTATTTATTGGTGTATAACATGCACCTTCACTTTAAGAGGGAAGTTTCAGGAAAAAAAACTTAACATTTTAAATAAAGATTTGTGAAGCAAAATAAGGGTCAGTGCCCATCTGCAGACCCCAGGAATGCAGAACCCACCATTGCTAGGAATGCAGCACCCATCATTGCCAGGAATGCACTCACCATTGCCAGAAATGCAGCACCCATCATTGCCAGGAATGCAGCACTGACCATTGCAAGAAAAATGCAGCACTGACCATTGCCAGGAATGCACTCACTATTGCCATCAGTGAAGTCATGGAGGGGGCAGGAAAAGCGCCAAAGATATCCTGCAGGAGAATCTCCTGTTTACACAGCGGCCTCTTTAAGTGAAAGTCCCGCCTCCTTTGATGGACAGAACAGTCGTCCAATGGCAGCGCCGGAGATGGGACTTCCTATTACAGAGGCTGCCGTGTAAACAGGAAATACTCCTCCTGTGTGCACGGCACTTGTCCCGCCTCCTCCCTTCGAGGCAGCCAGACTATATATGTTTTGTGGCCCCGGCGCTGGGAGATCGTCGGGGGCCACAAAAGATATATGTTTAGATAACCAGGTGAGCCGTTCAAAACCGGGCCCCAAATGGTCTTTGGACATGCCTGATGTAGACTCTTCTCGCTCCATAATTGGGGCTGATGAGAGAGAGAGCAGTGGACGCCTGCTCCCTGCCAAGCTGTTTTGTCATCTCTGAAAAGTCCCCCTCATTCTGCGGCTTTTTCTTTAACTGTGGGCTCCCCCTGCCGTGCCGCTCCGGGCGCTGTGCCGCCATTTTCTAGTGGTCCTGGAAAAGTAAGTGCCACGCTGTGACTCACTTCTGGCGCCCAGGAGGAATAAATCCTCCGCAAAATGGCACCGGAAGAACTCCAGCAAGCCGCCGAGCTGGCACCAGCCTCTGTAGAGAGGATGTGTGCGGAGAGGACAGCATGCAGATCTTCACTGTGCCTCCTCCTCCTGCCTCCTGAGAGGCCCAGAGCCACCTACAAGGACATGGAAGGGGGACTCACGGAGGAAGCTTTTAAATGGCAACATCCTGACAACTGACTCTCAGTCAGGTAAGGAAGGGGAGCAGGAATTGTGGTCCCTGAAGTTCTGGGAACCTCCACTGTGCCCAGGGTTCTTCAGTTCTCAAGGGGGATCTTCCTCTGTCCCCCTGAGTAAAAGGGGAAAACCCTCCAGGAAGGGCAAGCCCTACAAGACCCAGAGGCTTCCCAAACCTGTGGTCTAGCTCCCGGGGGGAGACTTCCAGCCCCCGGCCTTTGGTCTATAAGAAAAAAACAAACTGTTTCGCTGTGGGGAAACACAATCAAAAACTAAGGAGCCCGGGGAGGGGCGGGGTTTTTAACCTCTATCTTGATTGTGTTTCCTGTCAGGTGGGACCAGTCATCTCTCAGGGTGCCGTCCTGGAAGACTACTTGAGAAAAAAAAGGTTTCAGTTCATATACATATTTTTATGACCATTTAAAACATTTGATATTGCACTTAGATTATCCAATCTAGTTAAAAAGTAACAAGTGCTACATCTCATAAAAAGGATTAATTAGGATAGAGGAAAATGCAAATATTGGGATTTTTTCAGGCAATAAAACTACTTTTATTATTAGAAAATATAAACAAATAATATTATAAAAACTTCAATGTTTACTGCATCATATTATTAGTACATAGCAAAAATTGGTCTATAACCATACATAGTTACCACCATGAGACACATATACATAAATAATGTGAAGATTCCAACGCTTTTAATTCTTGACACAAATCTTCATTGAGGGATATATATCACGGTGGTTAGATCTATAATGTAAGCACTTACTGTATGTGTCATACAAGAAATATATATATATAATAAATTATATGTGTAACGCCGGATAGAAAATATACACTTAGAAGGCCAAAAATCGCTATGATGATCATGTCATAGCGGGGACCCCCCTGACACAGCTCAAACTACTGGTACACAAAAGGCCACCATGAAGTTTCCCACTACAGCAAAAAAATATTGTGATTGCAAAATGAGATAGAATTGCAGAAAAAAAAAAAAAACATCACTTACCTACTGTAGGAGTTCAGACTCAAACAGGGACCAACTCAATTTATTTAATCCAAAGCATATTCATAAACAGATCACAAATAATACAGTAAACTTCTGCTCTATTGAGTGTTATTGTGTCCATAGTCCGACAAAGTCCTTGGTTTAAGGCAAGTGTACTATATAAAGCAAGTAATTGTATCCAAGTTCTGTGGTACGCAGCAATGTTTCTAGTTGCCTCCTCACATGGAGGCACACACACAGTTAGGTCCAGCTGCCTTTATGAAGACCTAGAAAGAAGAACTTCACCATGGACCCTGTCCTAGATTCATCCAAGAAAACCTCCCAGCTCTCCTATGCGGCGCTGAAACGCCTAAAGAAAAGCTTCTATGCTTTCCACCTAGTAGATGTGTGGCGGATTCTCCACCCGAATCATAGGGATTACACGTTCTACTCACACCCTCATGACGCCCCAATCTCTCCTACATCGGCATCTATCAGATCCATAACATTTTCAGATCACGCATCGGTTCTGGTGGATATAGATCTCCTAACACCCACATCTTAACAGTGGACGTGGAAGATCAATGACTCTTTGATCCAAAGGCCCGAGGTAGTCACAGAAGTGTCTAGGGAACTAAGGCAGTTTTTTGCAGAAAACGTAAACTCGGAGACAGCCCCAACAATGGTATGGGAGGCACATAAGGGCTACATCAGGGGTCTCTTAATAAAACTAGGGTCTCGATTCAAGAAAGCTAGAGAGCAACAGATTGTCGAACTTATAGGCAAGATCCAGTCCTTGGAGGTCACCCATAAACAATCGCTAGCTACCCGAGCTCTGACAGATCTAACCGCCTTGAGCTAACCAGTCTACACAGAGCAAAAGAAGTAATATCTAAATGCAGGAAAACGTTTTACATGCACAGTAACAAGTGTGGCAAACTGCTGGCACTGGCTCTAAGACCTCAGCAAGCTTGAACGTTTGTCCCTGAAATATACACTGAAAACCACAATAAGGTCCACACTACAGAAGCCATTGCAGACCAGTTTCAAAAGTATTACACCACGCTTTACAACCTCTCACACCCAACTTCTGATAGGGCGTCGCCCTCGGAACAGGGCAATATACAAGAATACCTTCGTATATCAGTCCTCCCCCACGAGGAATTAACTGAATTAAAGAAACCCATCTCGGCAGACGAAGTAGCCCTAGCAATGGCGCGCATGCAATTGGGTAAAGCCCCGTGCCCAGGTGGATATTCCCTTTTATATTACAGGACCTTTGGGGAGCTTCTGAACCCACACTTCCTCTCAGCATAAACATTGCGAGCGAAGGATCAACCCTCCCTAGAGATACGCTGCAAGCACACATCGCAGTGATCCTGAAGGAGGGTAAAGACCCCCTATTATGCCAAAACTATAGGCTGATCTCACTCTTAAACATAGATCTAAAAATTTTCACGAAAATTCTCTCCCTCCGGCTCATGGATCTGATCCCGCAATTGATTCACTCCGACCAAGTGGGATTTGTTCCCACGAGGGAGGCACAGGACAACACAACCAAAGCGATCAACCTAATTTACACAGCACGGAAACGGAAAACTCCGATGGTGCTCCTGTCGACGGATGCTGAAAAAGCGTTCGACAGGGTGAGTTAGCCCTTTCTTTTTGAAACCCTTCGGAATATAGGTCTAAGAGAGCGAATGATGAACTGGGTGCAAGAAATCTATTCCTGCCGATCGGCACGGGTTAAAGTTAATGGTCATCTATCATTATCTTTTCCGATAACAAATGGGTAAAGGCAGGGGTGTCTCCTATCGCCTCTGACATTTATTCTGACACTCGAACCCTTTCTGAGACTCATTAGGGATAACCCAAATATGTCGGGGCTTAGATTAAATGCCACCCTTTCCCCAAAAATAGCGGCATTTGCGGATGATCTGTTATTCTTCTTGACCAGTCCATTGGTATCCATCCCAAATCTGCTTGCGGAACTGAAAACATATGAAAACCTGTCGTTCTTCCGCATTAATTACCAGAAATCGGAGGCGTTTAAATGGGCCTCCTCCCACATTAAATAGCTAGGCATACTTCTGCCCAACAGAATAGAAGATATTTTCCCTCTCATCTCCCCCCCCTTGACGGCTTTAAAAAAAAAGACCTACAGTCCTGGCAGAATGGGATGTTCTCTTGGTTCGGAAGGTGTGGCATTATAAAGATGAACATCATGCCTCAGATACTATACAACTTCCATGCACTCCCTATCCGAATTCCTGCCTCTTTCCTCAAAATGGGTAACAATACCTTTATCAGGTTTGTCTGGGCCCAAAAACCCCCTCGCTTGGCCCAGACTATCCTTCGACTCCCCAAGTTGAGGGGAGGTATTGCATTGCCAGATGCTAACCTCTACATGATGGCATGCCACCTGACTCTGGTTCTGGACTGGTGTCGTCATGGAGCCCAAAAGCAGTGGGTACAAATAGAAAACACCCTAACAAAGACCAGGTTGGATTCGCCGCTTTGGTGCCAAAAGCCCCTGCCAAACCGAATAACACACCACCCTACATGGGGGAAACGTGGCAAATGGCCCACAAAGCTTTCCGCGACTTCTTGGTTGCACCGATTCCATCTCCGCTCACTCCCATTGTCGGAAATCCGGACTTTGTCCTGGGACTTGAGGACCCTAGATTCCTAGAGTTGCTGGAGGTCGAAACATCACAGACAAGACACTTCCTTATCAATGGTCAGTGGAAAAACAGGTAACAAATCACGGATGATCCAGCCCGGTCGGGACTGTCGTTCTGGCAAAAGATACAGTAAGCCCATTTCATTGGCTCCCTGCCCTCACCAGAGGCTTTTGGGAGGCAATTAAGCTTCTTCGAACAGTTGAGCCAGGAACGAACTCCGCTGAAACACGCTATTTCCCAGACCTACCAACTACTAGTAGCCCAACCCCCAGACTTCAGACCTCCCTACATATCCAGGTGGTAAAGTGACCTAGGAGTGAAATTCACAGAGAAACAAATAGATCGTCTCTTCCTTTTCACCCATAAAACTTCTTTTTGTGCCAGACACCCGGAAGCGGGATACAAGCTACTATCCCGGTGGTACTATACCCCGGAAAGATTACACAAGATGTTCTCCCAGAGCTCGGACCTTTGTTGGAGATGTGGGGAGGAACCCGGTTCGCTCCTGCAT
Organism: Lithobates clamitans; assembly: GCA_037952925.1. Taxonomy (NCBI): domain Eukaryota; kingdom Metazoa; phylum Chordata; class Amphibia; order Anura; family Ranidae; genus Lithobates; species Lithobates clamitans. The sequence goes on along the minus strand of JBBGZY010000497.1, from coordinate 1,356,075 downwards.
GTCTTCTGGTCCTGTAGCGTCTTTTTGGACGAAAGTGCACCACGTAGTTAAAAAGTTTACAGACTGAGAGGTGCCAGAGACACCTGAATTCTTCCTTCTTCACATCACAAGATGCCCACTAAAGCCTACAGGAAATCCATTATCCCTCTCCTGCTTACAGCGGCAAAGAGCTGCATCCCCTTGTTTTGGAAGCAGACACAGACCTCCATCGGTGGCCGTATGGTTGAAAAAAGTTTGAGATAAAGGCAATGGAAGACTTGATAGCCACGGAGAAAGGCCTTAGTGAGCAATTCTCAAAAAAAATGGTTTTACTGACACAAATTTGTCTATTCCGAGGAATATACCGAGCTGTTGGTCTAACTTTTCAGTGCTGTGATGTTTTTCTCGCCACCGGAGGGGGTGGGTGGGGCTGGATGAAGACAAGGACATCCTCCCCGAGCCTTCTTCCCTCATGAAGGGGAGAACCCCCCCCTTCTTTTTCCCCCTGTCTCCCATTATCCCCTGCCCTACTCTCTGTTTCTCTACCTAAGCTACTAATCTTCTTTTAATTATTTTGGGTCGTTTGACCCCGGGACCACTGTGTTCCCCGTTATTTTTTTTTTCTCTTTTTTACATAAAATACAGTGATTGCCATTTAAAGGCGGACATGTGGGATGCAGAGCCTCCCTATTCTTCTACAATCTGATGATAACCCACAGGGGGTGCAAGTTTACTATATGATTACACTGTTTGTATTATTGAATGCCCTTAAGGAGTTATTTACAGTTATTTCTGTAGATTTAATTTGGATTGTATCTGTGTTTTCACATGTATGCCTTTCTAAAAATAAAGAATTTAAAAAAAAAAGACCTAGAAAGAAGTTACCATCTACCAAATGAACCATCTGGTAACATTTTCTTCTTATTTTGAGTCATCCATATGAGAGGGGCATGATCAGTTAAGAGCCTAAAAACTGTCACTCTAGTATTTTAAATTCTCCAGAACCCATTTGATGGCTAGACATTCCCATTTACAATAGCATATCTTTTTTCAGCGAGGAGGGGGGGTCAATTTTCTGCTTAGGAATGCTATGGGCCCCATTCACCACTTGGGACAACACTGCACCTAATCCCACTTCTGACCCATCTGTCTGCACCACAAATTCATATGCAAGACCCAGGGTAATTAGGACAGTGCTAATACACAGGGCTATCTTTAGGTACAGGAAAACTTTCTCAGCTTCTGGGGTCCAAGTTACCACTGAGGACCCCCCCACCTGTTTTTTATTAAGTGGTCTTGGCCAACTTTGGATGGCATGGATTTTTGTGACCTGGGGTTTTACTATCCCCGGCCAATAATGTATCCCAAATATCAGGCCTCCTCTAATCCCACAGCACACATTTTAGGATTGGCGGTCAGACCCTTACCTTGGAGGGCATTAATAACAGTCTGCACTTCAGGCAAGTGTCTCTCCCAGTCCGGACTAAAATTACCACGTCATCTAAATATGCAGATGCATAGGCTCAGTGGGGTTTAAGGACGCAATCCATTATCCGCTGAAAAGTATCCGGCGCCCCGTGTAGGCTAAATGGCACCCTTTTATACTGCCAGTGCCCCTAAGGAGTAGAAAGCGCTGTCTTCCCTTTAGCATGATCCGTAAGTGGCCTTTGCCAATACCCCTCGTGAGGTCCAGGGTTGTGATATATATCGAGCATGTCCTAGATGCTCAATTAGCTCATCTACCCTGGGAATTGGATAAGCGTGAAATTTTGATACCTTATTTATTTAGCTTTCGAAAATCATTACAAAATCAGATGCTGCCATCTGGCTTTGGGAAAAAGGACGATTGGACTACAGCACTTACTATGTGATTCTTCTATTACATCCAGATCCAACATTCTCCTTATTTTCTCTGAGAGGTTGTGCCGAGCTTCTGGGATGCGATAGGGTTTTAAGTTAACTTTCACCCCTGACTCGGTCACAACATCATGCTTTATCATTGAAGTTACCCCTGAAAAAATCAGAAAAGAACTCCCTATTTCTTAGCAGAAATACTTTGGTCTCTTGTTTTTGGCTTACCAACAGCGCCTCAGCGATATCTACCAATGGCACCATAGAAGAACCTGCGATAGTCATGGCCAAGGATGCTTGGATCATAAGGGACTCTCTCGCTCTTTCTAGGGCTTCAATAAATTGGCATGGTAGATTTGGCTCCCTTTTGCTAGGCTGATGTACTCTATAGTTAACTTCCCCCACCCATTCTACAACCTCTTATGGCTCTTGCCATTTTGCCAGAAATTTACTTTCTACAATAGGTACCAGCACGAGAACTCTGTCACCAGAGTTAAAGGTTTGGATCTTGGCTACGGTTATACACTCTAGCCTGAGCCTGCTAAGCCTGTTGCAAATGTGATTAAACAATTGGCATCACTTTTCCAATCCAGTCCTGCATTTGAGCAATTTTGGGTGGGGTTGCCTCTTGTTCCCAGGTCTCTTTTGTTATATCTAATAGGCCCCTTGGATGTCAGCCATACAGCAATTTAAAAGGGGAGAAAAGGCAGTGGAGGATTGGGGTACCTCCCGCACAGCAAACATGAGGTAGGGCAAGAGGCAGTACCAGTCCCTACCATCCATCATTACCACTCACTTTAACACTCCTTTCAGAGTTTTGTTGAACCTTTCCACTAGACCATACACTTGTGGGTGATACACAGAAGTGTGCAAGTGATTAATTTTAAACAATTCACTCAATTCTTTAGTAACCTTCAACATGAAGGGCATGCCCTGGTCAGATAACAGCTGCTGAGGAATACCCACACAAGAAAAATTAGAGAAAGCCTTTTAGCAATACTCTTAGCTGAGGGGTTCCTTAACAGGATTGCCTCTGGGTACCAGGTGGCATAGTCCAAGACAACTAGGATATACTGTGCCCCCTAGCAGACTTAACCAAGGGACCTACGAAATCCATGGCAATCCTGTCAAAGGGCACCTCAATGATGGGTAAAGGTACCAGTGGACTCTGGAAACGTGAGACTGGAGCCGTGAGCTGACCAACTGGGCATGATTCACAGTACAATCTTACATCTTTATGTAAGCCTGGGCAAAAAAAACGCTGCAATGCTCTTTCTTTAGTTTTAACCACCTCAGATGTCCCCCAAGAATGAGAGAATGTGCCAAGTCTAGTAGCATGCGTCTATGAGGTTGTGGTACTAGCAACTGTTCCAGTCTCTCTCCCCATATCTCAAGCAGAGATACAGAGGTATAACAGGTAATTTTTCATAGAAAAATGTGGGAATATAGCCTCCTCCCCTGGCTCTTGGGGTACCCCATTTAACACTTTTACCTGTCGCTTTGCCCTGGCTAAAGTGGGGTCCATAAGCTGGGCCGTGCAAAACTTTTCCCGGGTTGTGGGCAGATCGGGGAGGTCTATCTCCAGAGGGTGGTTCTCTGTGTCATCTGTCTCTTGGAGAATGATTCTTTGGGTACTACACCCTGAAGAAAGTCCTTAGTACACAAGTACTGCACCACGAGGGCCACCAACTAATTTGCATCTTTAGGATCAGCTCTCCCGTCAAACCAAGATATGTGGCGCTAACTCAAAGTGCATAAATGTGATGAAATAAATATAATCCAATTCTTCAAGTAAAGTGCATACGCGTAAAGAGCAAAATCACATAAAGTGACTAAACATCAATTAAATTCACAAGAAGTGACATTGGATAAATAACAGTGAAAATTCATGAAATATGACATTAAATAACAAATTCAAATGAAGGTGAATAAATCCAAAAATAGTCTAAAAGTTCATCAAGGTGAAAAAAAATCACAAATTTAGAAAAAAAAAAAAAATCGTATGAGAAAAAAAGTCGCATGCAATAACAAAAATTGCATAAAGCGCAGAAACGCTATACGCTATAAAAATAGCCACAAGTTGATCCAATTAATGTAATACAGTTCCAACGTGAGAGGCTGGGGGAAACATGTGCCGCACCACGGAGTACGGATATTAAGAGGAATCTGTCACCTATCATCGTTTGCACTTGCACTTTTTTCATCTATTTTTTGCATGAACTGTTTTATGAAGACTCACTTTGTTCACGTTGGAACTATATTGCATTAATTGGATCGACTTGTGGCTATGTGGGAATTTAATGGATGTTTAATCACTTTATTTATGATTTTGCTCTTTACGCATATGCAATTTACTTGAAGAATTTGATTATATTTATTTCATCACATTTATGCACTTTGAGTTAGCGCCACATATCTTAAAGAGGAGTTCCACCCAGGGGGCCGTCAAAAAAAAAAAAATAAATAAAAGTCAGCAGCTACAAATAATGCAGCTGCTGACTTTTAATTGGACACTCACCTGTCCCTGGGTCCAGCGATGCGGGGGATCGAGGCCCCGCTCGTCCCCCCGATCCGCTCGTCGGCGACGGCATTTCAACTGTGGGCGCCGGGCTGTGGCTTCACAGCCTGGCACCCACTGCGCATGCGCGAGCGGCGCCGCGATTGGCCGCTCAATCACCTGGGACCTGTAATGGGTCCCAGATGATTGACAGGAGGGAGGGAGCAGAGCGGAGCCCTTCCTGTGCCTGGGGGGAAGTGATGTCACCAGCCCAGGCAAAGGAACAGGCAGACTACGAGGGACCACCTAGCAACAGGCATTTAGAGGTAAGTGAAAAAAAAAAAAAATATCCAAATGTTTTTTTGTTTTTTTTTTTAGATTTATCCAGGTATTTTTGTTTTTTGGGTGGAACCCCACTTTAATTACCTTATAGTTTTTCTGTGTGGGAACACTGCCGTATGTGTGGCGGCTTCTTAGTCCTCTTTAGCTGCTTTGGCTCGCCTTGGTTTTGCGCATTCGTTTTTTCTTTGTGTTTCCCGGCAAACCACTGTATTGAAAGGGCTCTTACAAAGTGGTCCACTACGACTCTCCATGATCTGGGCTCAGGTGGCGATCTCCGGTTGTAACCACAACTGTGTGAGGTGAATGAGGTCATACATCTGGGACCTTGCAGGTTGGTCCACCTTAATTTGCAAAGTATGGACGCACTGGGCTCTCAAGGCCATTGTTACCCCAAGGCAGATCCAGAATCTCCATTTTAAGACTTTGGTAGTTGCAGGCCTCAGCAGCACTCAGATCAAAATAGGCCTTCCTTGGATCTCTAGTCAAAAAGGGGGCAAGGACCTCAGCCCATTCCTTTTGGGGAAGGCCTTCTCGCTCTGCCACCCTCCCAAAAACAACGAGGGAAGCCTCTACGTGATCCTTGGCATAATTTTTTTGTAGTGCAGCCTGCACTCGCTTGCTATGTCTGCAAAATTGTCCACACGTAGAGCCTCGTTAGCCAGGGACTGTATGCAAGCTTATTGAAACTCTCTCTGCTCTTGCATGGCCACTTGGGTAGCAGCCGCAAACAATTTGTTTCCTGTTGCTCTGCGTGCTAATTACTGTATTTATTGGCGTATAACACTCACTTTTTCATCCTGAAAATCGGTTGCAAATAGTGTGCGCGTGTTATACGCCGATACTGCAATTTGGGCTGCCTAGGAGGGAACGGGGAGGGGGGCGGGACGAGCGGCATCAGATTACATACAGCGAGAATCTCCTGTTCACTTAGCGGCCTCTGTAATAGGAAGTCCCATCTCCTGGGCCGGCATTAGACCAGTGTTCTGTCTATTATAGAAGCCGGTCCAGGAGGCAGGACTTTGTATTAAAGAGGCCGCCGAGTAAACAGGAGATTCTCACTGTATGTAATCTGACGGCGCTCGTCCCCCCCCCCCCCTGTCCCCTCCGAGGCAGCAGTAATCAGGCATTGATCAGGCTGCATTCATTGCAATGGTGAGGCTGCATATGGGCATTGATCAGGCTGCAGATGGGCATTGATCAAGCTTTATTGATGGGCAATTGTGAGACTCCAGATGGACATTGATCAAGCTGCATTGATGGGCAATTGTGAGGCTGCAAATGGCATTGGTCAGGCTGCAGATGGGCAATGGTGAGGCTGCATTGTTGGTCACTGACCCTTATTTTGCTTCAAAGTTCTTTATTTAAAATTTATTTTTTCCCCTAAAACTTTCCCCCTAAAATGAGGGTGCGTTCATCCATTCTGTCCTGCCCTCACAATGTGTTTAACCGGTTCAATACCGGGATTTTTCACCCCCTTCCTTCCCAGACCAATTTTTAGTTTTCAGCGCTGTCGCACTTTAAACGACAATTGCGTGGTCGTGCGACGTTGTACCCAAACAAAATTGACGTCCTTTTTTCCCCACAAATAGAGCTTTCTTTTGGTGGTATTTGATCACCTCTGCGGTTTTTATTTTTTGCGCTATAAACAAAAGAAGAGCGACATTTTTGAAAAAAACACAATATTTTTTACTTTTTGCTACAATAAATATCCCAATTTTTTTTTTAAAAAACACATTTTTTCCTCAGTTTCGGCCGATACGTATTCTTCTACATATTTTTATTAAAAAAAAATCGCAATAAGCCTATATTGATTGGTTTGCGCAAAAGTTATAGCGTCTATAAAATACGGGATAGATTTATGGTATTTTTTTAAAAAAAATATTTTTTTTTTTACTAGTAATAGCGGCGATCGCAATTTTTTTTCGTAACTGCGACATTATGGCGGACACATCGGACACTTTTGACACATTTTTGGGACCATTCACATTTATACAGCGATCAATGCTATAAAATTGCATTGATTACTGTGTAAATGTGACAGGCTGTGAAGGGGTTAACCACTAGGGGGCGGGGAGGGGTTAAATGTGTTTCCTAGGGAATGCTTCTAACTGTAGGGGGAGGGGACGCACAAGGGGAGGAGACTGATCAGTGTTCCTCCGTTCTGGGAACACAGATCGCTCTCCTCACAACTGACAGGACGTGGATCTGTGTGTTAACACACAGATCCACGGTCCAGCCCGGTTAACGGGCAATCGCGGGTGCCGGCGGACATTGCGGCCGCCGGGCACACGCACCGGGTCCCGAGCAACGTGGCGGCGCGCGCGCGCGCGCCCCCCAGGCTGCCGGGAACCCGAGGCCGTCATATGACATCCACCCAGGATGGGAGATCCCATCTCTGGACGTCATATGTCTATAGGCGGGTAGGGAAGTGGTTAAACTACAAGGCTTATTAGGGGGCCTGCTGTCGGATCCCTTCCCAGTAGAGAGAGGTACTAGGCAGGGGTGTCCCCACTCCCCATTTTTGTTCACCCTGGTCATTAAAACCCCTGGCCATGCCCCTCAGGAACTCAGACTTAGTAAAAGGTATTAAAGTTGACTCTATCACTGAAAAACTTGCTATATATGCGGATGACCTCATGCTTTTTCTCAATGACCCGGGACCCTCCCTCCGTGCTGCTCTGAACATTATTTCTGACTTTTCCGAATTATCTGGGCTGAGAGTCAATTGGGACAAATCTGAAGCACTACCTATTGACCCTCAGGCAAATCTTCACGCAGACCCCTCTGTCTCACTGACCTGGTCCTCTATCCAATATTTGGGCATTGACATTACTCCTAGAGTCTCCGACTTTGCTAAATTAAATCTATAGCCCTTACTCACCCAACTCAAATTAAACTTTGAGTTTGGAATAACATGCCATTATCCCTCATAGGCATGATAAACCTACTCAAAATGAAATTCCTCCCAGTTTTTCTTTATGCTCTGAGGTACTCCCCAATTTGAATCTCCAAAGCCTTCTTTCACTATAACCTCCTTTCTGTGGAAGTCTAGTCCCCCCAGAATAAATACATCTATACTCAAAAGGCCCTGGCCAGAGAGTGGTCTAGCTTGTCCGGATCTTCAGAAATATTTATTTGCTGCACTACTATCCCACGCCCATAACTGGTTAGCCTCAGACGACACCAATGCTGCTGTAGTCCTTGAAGCTGCACACCTCGGTTCCTATGAGGCGCTGAGAAATTCTCTATATAGAGGTGTCAGGGCCCCCTCTCCTCTCACACTCTCCACGAAGGCGGTGATCAGGGCTTGGCAACACGTAGTATGTAAACTACAAGGAGATCCTCACACTAGATTTCCGGACACCCCCTTGTGGCTCAATTTGTCAGAGTTTCTGTCTGTCCCGGACCCACGGTTCTGGGCTGCCAGAGGTATAAAAAAACTGGAACATATCTGTACTAGTGGCTCCCTGCTATCCTTTGACTCCTTTAAGGAAAAATTTGGGCTTACTAAACGACAATTCTTTAGATTTCTTCAACACACCTTTACTACCCAATTTGGATCCACCCCAGGGCTTCTCCTATGGTCCAACCTTGAGTCCACATTAGAGGATGTCCCTCTGGTCAAACCCACCTCTACCATTTACAAGGTTTTATTACCCTCAGTCCATTTTGGTCTGGAGGATTTGTTCTCTAAGTGGCAGGGCAAGATCCCAGATCTGGAGTCGGAAGACTGGGAAGACGCCTGGGAGTATCCTTTTCTACAACTTATCTCCGTAAGAGATCGGTTGATACAATTTAAACTGATCCACAGGGTCTATTTGCCACCCCAAAGGCTATCCACAATTTATCCAAATTCCTCCTCCAACTGTTGGAAGTGCGGTATAGCTGAAGCTGACTTCAACCATATGTTTATGGTCCTGACCCAGGATCCAGTCCTTTTGGACGGAGGTCACAAAATTTATAGAAACTCTGCTAATGATCCATGTTCCCCTGAAGGTGTTGATCTGCTTGCTGGGTCTGGTCGGCCACCTGGCCCGCTGCCGAGCAACCAGAACCCTAATAGGACTTCTATTATTTTATGCTAGGAAGGCTTTACCAGAGGTATGGATTCACCTTGAATTCATGGAAATCGTTGATCAACTCAGCCGTGCCATTATACAAAGCAGCTTATGTCGCTAGATGCTGCCCATCCAAGTTTGACAAAATTTGGCAAATGTGGTTGGACTCAGACATCACAAACGCAACACAATAGGATCTAGATCCCTTTGTTTACTTTAACCAAATGTCTTGTAGCGCTGATGACCTAATTCTGCCGATATTTGATGGTACACCTAGATGAGTTCCCCCAGCCTCAGCACCTCTCCCTGAAGTGGTCACATAAAGTATATGATCCATTATCCTTCCCAATATCCCTTCCAAATTGATAGCACAAGCAGTTTAAGTTGTAGTTGTAACAATAGATATATTAGAACTTATATAGGACTGTTACATTGTGTGATGTTTAAGCCGGGGTATGCCCAGAGGCTTTATGTAATTTTTATTTTTTTCACACAAAAACTCAATAAAAAGTATTTAAAAAAAAAAAAGTACAAGGCTTGGCAGACAGCTAACAACTTCCCAAAATAGACGGAGGCAGAAGGGTTAACAGTTGTAATTTTTACTGAGAATTTGATTTTCTCTTTTTTGCAAAACTGCAAAACACAAATTCTGAAAATATGCATTAGCATTTAACATTACAGAATGCAATTAGTGTCAGGCATGCTAAATTACTGTTAAGGCACTAGCTAAAGGAACTCCCTGGCATAAACTACTACCAAACGCACATAAAAATGCAGTTGAATTAGTAGAACATATACTAATTGATTGAAAACTAATGACTGCCTACTTACAGACTTATGCTTCCGAGGCCAGTATTAAGAAATAGTGCAGCTATTCCCATGCTTCTTCACTGTAGAAGGATTATGCAAGATGTCTGCTGAGCAGGAAGAGGGCGTAATATACTAGTTGCTGTCGGTAATGGATGCCAATTTAAAGCAACAGTAGGATAAGTAAATATATACTGTATGGTGATCAGAACACATTCTCTCAACGGTTTACTGGCATTAGTGAATACAAATTAATAGTGTACTGTCCCTTTAAGAGCGCTGCCAGAGGTACAGTTTCTGGATCTTGTGCCCACTCCAAGACACCAATTCGTAGGGGGTCAAGACTCAAGGCAGGGATAAACTCACAGTTTATTTAACACAAGTGTTAAATCCAAAGGCTATTCATAAACAGAAGGAAAAGACCTCTTGCCACAAATCATAAGACAGTAAACTTCTGCTCTACTGACCCTTACTGTGTCTGTAGTCTGACAAAGTCCTTTGTTTAAGGTAAGTGTCCTTTTATAAAGCAAACAATTGAATCCAAGTTCAGTGATAAACAGCAATGCTCCTATTTGCCTCCTCACATAGAGAGACACAATCTCTCTGAGAGCTAGGTCCAGCTGCCTTAATCAAGACCTAGAAAGAAAACCTCAAACTCTATCAGACCCCCAGTAAATGGACTTTTCTATACAGGGTAAAGAACTATCTTTCTTTACCATGAGGTCCCCTCCGCTCTTCTCAAGACCTCCTACTCTAAGCCCGGGTTCACACTATACCGGGCTGCAGAACGCACAAGAGCGCTGTGCGTCCCTGTTCCCCTTTTCAGGGACGAATCAGGGCCGATTCTATGCCTGAATTCGGCCCTGAAACTGAGCCAAAGACGCACAGCGTTTTTGTGCAGTGCGCTCCGCAGCCGCCCCGGAGATATGTGAACCGGCTCCATAGGGAGCCAGTCACATTCTCCTACTATGCGAATTAGATGTGGGGAAACGCACATCTAATTTGCATAGGTGTAAACCCGGGCTCAAGCTCTCTCTTCTCCTCCCATGCTCGTCTCCAGGATTTCTCCAGAGCCTCTCCCATCCTCTGGAACTTGCTACTTCCACTGGTCCGGCTATCCCCCATATCCCCTTGCTACCTTTGGGCGATCCCTGAAAACTCATCTATTCAGGAAAGCCTATCACGTCTCCAACTAATCTCCTACCACTTTGATCAGCTCATTCCCCACAGTTACAACCTTTTGTACCACCTGCCCCACCCTACTAGATTGTAAGCTCTTCTGAGCAGGGCCCTCTTAATCCTCTTGTATTTTATTGTATTGTAACTGTATGTTCTTTTTATATTGTAAAGTGATGCGTAAACTGTTGGCGCTATATAAATCCTGTGTAATAATAATAATAAAGTCTTTGCTGGTATTACCATAGATTGCATATGTAAGAATTTGTGGGGAAACATATCCCATCAATCACTTTTCCTGCCGTTTGAACCTATTTCACAGGCACCCCCGCTAAAATATGTAAAGGCTTCTGGACTAGGAGGAGGAAAAGGTGCCACACAACTAAAACCACCAGAGATTGTTTAGCACACTAACCACCAATTGTTCATGTTCACAAAAAAGCAAAAGATAATGAGGTAAGTAAGGTAAATAAGAACAATGGGTAAGAAAAAAAGCCATTATGTGCAAGGTTTATAAGAGGCCCAATGTCCGATGAAAAGAAAAGATTACCTAATATAGGAAGAGTGTTAAACCTTATAGTCCATTTAATGAAGGATATTTCACCCCCAAGCCAAAAATATTTAGCCAAGGATAAAAAAGTGTAAATTTAACTGCCAGAAAAACAAAGGGGAATGAGATATTCCAACCTAGAGATGAGAATAAAAAGGAGGCATATTCAAACCACTGCAGTACCAAAGTACCCTGCTCACCAGACAATGAAAAAGGCTTACCCAGAGTAAATTAGCATATGGATACACCAAGTAGCATGACCATCCTCACCAGAAGCCAGCAAAAAACAAATGTCTAAAACCCTCATTTATAATACAAGCAATGAGCAATCACACATTACAATACTTCAATAAGAAAGTGGTGTGTTGGCACAAAACAACTCCAAAAAGCACAAAGCATTTCCGCCAAGGGAATAGAGGAACAACCTCCTTACTTCTAATGGCATCCTCCGCCTACTTCCAGTGACAGCCATGTTACTACCGGTGTCACCAGGCTCCGTTATGACATAACATGTGGCCAGACCGGACAGCACATTGCACACGCAAACTTCCCAATGGTTACCCAGCAACCCCGGCCGCTGAGGAAAATGGGCGGCGAGGAGGAAAAGCCCAGCCCACATCCACTAGCGCACCAAATAAGGAAGATACAGTCCCCTGCCCCATGACCACCAAAAAAGAGGTGTGTACTATGTGTACTGGATGTCCAATCAGAACCACTGGGGCAGGGGGCTCATATGAACTCATAAATATGATGATTCTACTCATGGGTGACTGCAAGAAGTGGACACCCAACAAATTCAAGAGTTCTTGGAACTTGTTACACTCCCATGTGAAGTATGAGGAATGTGAGCATACCTATAGAGCGACATACCTATAGAAAGCGCCAATACAGAGGCTCGGGGCACTCTTCTCAGAATGTTTTAAAAAACAGTGGTTTGTTGAATCAGCAGCTAACACAATACATCACGTGGTGTCAGGTAACTTTGGTGGCGGGGATTCCATGCACATTTGGGCTAATGATGCTGTCTTTTCTTACCCCAGGAGGCTGTGGGTCCTCATCCGGGATTGGGGCGGTATCCAAACACACTCCCTCAGACACTAATTCATAACAGTGATTTTTTTTACCCAACGCACTACCAATTTAGACACACCCCACAAAAACAAACATGAAACATCTTCAGCCACCCAAACAGAATTAAAGATTGTTAATCTCTCTTTCTACAACCTCTCAAGTGATGAGATTGAGGTGCTTTCTTTGGCCATTTTCACACGAGGCGGACTCCGTTTCCACGGAGCCCGCCTCGGTCCGCCGGCTCAGTGGGAGATCAGTCTGTTGATCTCCGCTGAGCCGGCGGATGACAGGTCCCTCTCTGCTCACTGAGTGGGGAGGGGCTTGTCAGGCACCGCTGCCGCCTATGGAGAGATCGGATGAAAATGGACAGCATGTCCGTTTTCATCAGATCTCATCCGATCCGCCAGCGACGGATCTGCTTTTAGCGGATCGGACCGGGTCGGATGTCAGCGGACATGTCTCCGCTGACCTCCGTCGCTTCATAGGCTAACATGGAGCGCCCGTTTAAGTCCGCCGTCAAAACTGACAGGCGGACCTGAACGGTCCGATCGTGTGAAAGGGGCCTATGGGCCTAAGATTCTGTCCATCTTTGGATATTGACAAATTTAAAGTGATTAAGGACTTGCAACTGTTTTCATGCAAGCTTATGCTATGTGTATCTCATGACAAAACATGAATCCACAATTAAGAGACTCTCTCTCCAGTGAACACAGCATTACATGATACTACACTTCTTTATAAAGAAAGCTGCCAGACAGATTATTAGGTGATGATGAAGTTGATCTGGATGAGCTTGTCCAAACCAACACAGATATATCTGGGAAACAGACATCGGTTCAATTTAGAAAAATGTCTGATAAGTTCTCCTCAGTATATTCTAATTCCAGCATTCCTGAAATGTGCAATACGGGCGATTGGAATTGTAATGTGAATCATGAGGAATACTTTAAATCTTTACTGTCCATAGTCCATAAGCCTTAGGAAATTAGAATGAAATAAATCCATAATAATAATAAAATCTGCTGATAAGGGAGGGAATATTGTAATCATGAATATAATGGATTACAAATAGGTGTGCCTTTACAATACGCCCTTGTTTTGTCCTATTTCATTAGAATGTATGAATTCAATATTTGATTTTTGGAAATGATCACTAATGCCTCTAATGAGAGAACAATTAATAAAGACACACTGATTGCAAAGCAGGGATCAGGAGCTTTCGGTTAGCTGTTGGTAACTTCTCCGGGAGTGCACCGGGTGTGTGCTCTCGGCACAGCTGTTTGCACAATGTGGTATGCAAATGTGTGGCCACTCGGTGACAAGGCCCATGTGCTGAGAGACTGCATATTTGTGTGCCATCGACACACCATCATTTTATGCTCTTCCTAAGATCCATGAAAGAGTATTTGATCCACCTGGCCTCCCAAAAATCTTGGGTAATTGTAGCTTGACTAAGAATGCCAGCAGGTGGGTAGATTATTTTCAAACACCATTTGTGTTGAGTCTTCCTTCCTACATAAAAGAATATCATACATTTTCTCCAGATTATTGAAAATCCTAACGTGCCTCCTAATGCAATACTTGTCACTATTGATGTCAAGTCCTTGTATTGCTTGATACCTCACCACAAGGATATTCAAATCGTGGAAAGGTTTTTTTTTTTTTATGTAATCTTTATTTAGAAAATTTTCAGATAACAAACAAGTAGACATTTAACAAGGCATGTAGGTCAAAAAGGACATTACTTGACGGGATATGAAATGAAGGGCCCCTTATCGGGTGCATGTGGTCAGCAAGAAAAATACTCAGGGAAGTACACATTTTTTGGGGGATCGCCCTGGGGGATAGGTTATCAACATCCTAAACCATGATATGAGTTCAAACAGCAATGGGTCACCCTTATCGTCCCTGTCTGGTACATCTCTATAAAGCAGGGGTCTCAAAGTACCGGCCCGCGGGCCATTTGCGGCCCGCGGACCGGTTAAAAATGGCCCGCAGGCAGGGCTGATAAAGGACTAGAGGTCGACCGATATTTGGCCATTAGGTCGATATATAGCACTGGCCGCTGCTCTTCCTTCCTTCTCCACACTCAGCGCTTGATGCTTGTGTGAAACTGACACGTAACAGGAGGAGAGAGACAGAGGGATCTGTCAGATTTGAGGTTGATGTCGGGGGTGGGCGGGACCCGGCCGGGGTGGGCGGGACCCGGCCAATATCAAACACCAGCCAATGGGATCTGGGCGGGCAGCTACGTGTATGTGGCCCGCCCCTTTTCTTAAGCAGCCCAATCATTGGCTGGTGTTTGACAGCTGCTGGCCCCGCCCACCTCGGCCGGGTCCCGCCCACCCCGACATCAACCTCAATTCTGACAGATCCCTCTGTCTCTCTCCTCTGTGCTACGTGTCAGCTTCACACAAGCATCAAGCGCTGAGTGTGGACAGCTCCTTGTCAGTTTCACACACTGTTACACTCCGCTCAGTGTGAAACCTGCCAGTGGCACCTGCCTGTGCCAATCAGTGCCATCTGTCAGTGCCATCTGTCAGTGCCAGCTGCCAGTGCCACTGCCAATCAGTGCCACCTGCCAGTGCCAACCAGTCTGCCATTGCCACCTGCCACCTCCAACCAGTACCACCTGCCAGTGCCACCTGCCACCGCCAATCAGTGCCACCACCAACCAGTGCCTGCCAGTGCCACCGCCAACCAGTGCCCCTGCCAATCAAAGCCACCTGCCAGTACCACCTTCCGCCACCTGCAAGTGCCACGCCAATCAGTGCCACCTGCCAGTGCCAACCAGTGCTTGCCAGTGCCACCTGCCACCACCTGCCAGTGCCACGCCAATCAGTGCCACCTGCCAGTGCCATGCCAATCAGTGCCACCTGCCAGTGCCACGCCAATCAGTGCCACCTGTCAGTGCCAATAGTGCCACCTGCCAGTTCCAAACCAGTGCCACCTGCCAGTTTCAAACCAGTGCCACTTGCCAATGCCTGCCAGTGCCACCTTCCAGTGCCAACCAGTGCCACTGCCAATAAGTGCCACCTGCCAGTGCCATTGCCAATCAGTGCCACCTGCCAGTGCCATCTGTCAGTGCCAATCAGTGCACCCTCCAAACAGTGCAACGTGCCACCTGCCAGTGCCACCTGCCAGTGACAGACAGTGCCACCTGCCAGTGCCACCTGCCTAAGCCAACCAGTGCCATCTGTACTGAGGACATCAAGTGTTTGGTAGAGTGACAGGAGCAAGCAGGGAGGAGTGGAGTGGGTGAGGTTTTTTTTTTTTCAAATCGGCCTAAAATATCGGCCACAAAAATCGTCATCATATATCGGCCATCGGCTTTACCTCTCCATCTCTTCTGTCCTCTCCGCTGCACGCTGCTGCAGCCCAGAGAGAGAACAGAGCTGAGAATGGAGCGGAGGAAGGATCCGCTCATCGATCCGCCCACCTAGGCATTGACGATCGACCAGAGCTCCAAACCAGGGTCCTGCTGCCACCTCAGGGCGGGAGATTGTGTTCTCTGGGTCCCCTGTCACTAGGCCTGTATGGAAGCCAGGAGGAGAGGATTTGGGAGGCAGATGATCCTGACTGCCAGGAGAGGTGAGTGAGCCATCACACTGAGGCAAAGTCCTTAGTGGGGTGACTGGGGTAGAAATGTGTGCAGTGTGGGGGGTATTTTATGCAGTGTGGAGGGTGATTGTGCAGTGTGGGGGGTAATTGTGTAGTGTGGGGGTATTTTATGGAGTGTGGGGGGTATTTTATGGAGTGTGGGGGGTATTTTATGGAGTGTGGGGCTATTTGTGCAGTGTGTGGCTATTTGTGCAGTGTGGGAGGGGTAATGCTGGGTAGTTAATAATGCGTTTGCTGACACCAATGCTGGGTTAATAATGCGCTTACGGACACCAGTACTGGGTATAATGCGTTTGCTGACACCAGTGCTGGGTATAGTATAGTATATTATTGCTGGTATAGTTCATTGCTTTTGAAGTTTTAAAAGTTTGCATGCGGCCCCCCATGGGATATGAAAACTTGTCATGTGGCCCTCAGGCAATTTGAGTTTGAGACCCCTGCTATAAAGGATGTAGGTCTCCATTCAAAGGTAAACTCAGACCACACATCTAGACCAGTGTTTCTCAACTCCAGTCCTCAAGGCGCACCAACAGGTCATGTTTTCAGGATTTCCCTCAGATGAAACAGCTGTGGTATCTACTAAGGCAATGAAACTGATCAAATCACCTGTGCAAAATAGTGGAAATCCTGAAAACATGACCTGTTGGTGCGCCTTGAGGACTGGAGTTGAGAAACACTGATCTAGACCATGGGCCCATCAACATAGAAAACAAATGGGGTAAGGGAAACAAATTAAATTAAGGAGGAAAAAAACTAAAATAAAGAGGAAGAAACTAAAATAAAAGTAAGGTAATACAGTGACAATAAACTGAAAATAAAAAGATAAAAACAGAAAAAAACATCTGCTATCATATTAGGCTGAAGTAATCTGTGGCAATCCTGTCAAAGTTCAGCTTCCCCTATATATATTCAGGTCCTTGGTGCCCGAAGCTCCCTCCGGCCCGACCCCACAGACAGAGGGGGTCGCAGCCATCGGGGGTCTCCGGGCAGGTAGCCCAGCTGGATTTGTGTAATTTATCCAGGTAGCCCACATGGAATATAACTTCTCATACCTATCTTTATATTGTGCCATCCACTCCTCAGCCGCCATAATATTATTTACTAAAGTCACCCATTCGGTGCGGGTAGGTATTCAGGGTGTTTTCCAGTTGATTGGGATTAGCCGCCGTGCTGCATTAAGCAAATGGGGTAGTACGGATTTGCAGTAGTGGTTAAGAGGAGTGGTGGGGAAGTGCAGCAAGAATTCCAACGGGGAATCTGGGAGCTCCAAGTCCAGAATAATCTTGATCTGAGCATGGATATCCAGCCAGAAGGGCCGTAGCTTGGGGCATTCCCACCAGATGTGAAGGAATGAGCCTCTGAGGCCACATTCTTTCCAGCAAGCATCTGAAAGGGAAGGGTATATTTTAGCGAGCTTGGAGGGAACCCTATACCACCTGGTCAGAATTTTATAACTATGCTCCTGCATTTTCGTATCTACTATGCTCGAATGTGTAAGTCTAAATAGATGGTCCAGCTGAGGCTCGGTGAAGACGCACTGAAGGTCCCTCTCCCATTCCCTAATGAACCCTGGCTTCTCTTCAGTATGCATGTCCTGCAATAGGTCATACAGCACTGAGATGGCATGGGGGATAGCCATGGCCGACATACATAAGCATTCAAACGGTGAGGCTAGAGTAGGTGACCGAACTCCTTGGGGTAGGCTAGTGAGAAAGTGCAGAAGTTTTCTGTAGCGCCATTCATCCATAGGGAAGGGGCCAAACTGCTCCCTCAGCATGGCCAGCGTCAACAGGCCTTGGTCCTGGACAAATCTGCCACAACTGGACTCTCCATCAGCCGCCCAGGTCCAAAAGAAGGAAGGGTGTTCCCCATGGGGCGAACCAGGGGAAGCCGCTTAGGGGCGCCAAGGGGGAAGTCGGTAGTGCGAGCCTCCCTCCCTTGTTCAGGGCGTCCCAAGTTGCCAAGGCGTGGGCGGCCAGTGGAGAGACCAGCATTGAGAGGCCCCTATGTTCCCGGGGGACCCAGGGGGCATGTGACAGGTTATGACCTGCCAGAAACTTGTCCAGGGGTACCCAGAGTTTGGGGCATTATGGTACCTAAAATGCATTGTAAAGCTACAGCCTCATAGTATCTGCGAACCATGGGCACCCCCAAACCTCCCTTCATCCTAGGGCGCTGTAATGTACGGAGAGCCAGCCGAGGGCATTTCCCACTCCATATATATTTGATAAACAGACTATTGAGGGTTGAGAAGAAAGTCCTAGGTAAGGTGATCGGCACCATCTGCAGGAAAAACAATATACAAGGTAGCACGTTCATTTTGAGAACATTGACTCGGCCCATCCATGAAAAGGCAACCCTGTCCCATCTTTTCAGGTCCACTCTAATAGTGGAGAGTAGTGGTGTGTAGTTGCATTCGTAAAGCAGGGAACAGCTCGTGGGCAAATTGACCCCTAAGTACTTCAGGGCTGTTGGGCACCATGTAAATGAAAAAGCAGATTGCAGCTGTGTACGTAAACCCGAAGGAACATTCAGTGACAGGATTTCGGACTTGTTGTAATGTATCTTGAAATTAGACAGTAGGTTAAATTCTTTCAACTCTGCCATAATGTTAGGCAACGATATCAGGGGGTCAGAGACATAAAACAAGACGTCATCTGCGTAAGCGGATATCTTATGTTCCATCGGACCCACCTTGAAGCCCCTAATATCGTTATTGAGGCGAATCCTATTAAGCAGTGGTTCGAGGGTTTAGAGCACAAATAAGAGGGAATAGCGGACATCCCTGGCGTGTCCCATTGCTATTCGGGAAGGCATCGGACAATAGCCCATTCACCTTCATTTTGGCAGTCGGGGAGCTGTACAGGGAGGATATCCAATCCAGCATATTGGGGCCCAATCCGAGTCCAGTCAGTACCGGTTTCATGTAGGTCCAGTCCACCCTGTCAAATGCCATCTTGGCATCAGTGGAAAGCAAGAGACACGGGTGTGTCGTCCCCCAAAACTCAACCCAGTGTATCAGTTGGAGTGCCCTATTTGAGTTGTCCTTGGCCTCTCTGCCCATGATAAATCCCGTCTGGTCGGAGTGAATCACCGTCGGGAGGATCGGCTTGATACCTTAATATCCGTGTTCAAAAGCAATATAGGCCTATAGTTTCCTGGTAGGGTGTGGTCTTTCCCCTCTTTTGGGAGTACTGTGATGTGCGCCATCAGCGCCTCAGAGGGCATTGCCGTACCGGAGGCTAAGGCGGTGAAGTAGGCACACATGGGATTAGAAAGCACCTCAGAGTATTTCTTATAGTAGGCATTGGAATAGCCATCAGGACCGGGGCTTTTCCCATTAGGGAGGTCTTTCACCTCCGCCTGAATCTCCGATATGAAATGGGGGTTTCCAGCTGTTTTCCAACCGAGGCCTCCAGCTGTGGGGATTGGGCCTGTGTGAGATATTGTAGAATACGGTCGACCCGTTGGGGTTCCGTAGAGCCAGGCAAGGTATCTGGGAGATGGTACAACTATGCATAATATTCCCTAAACGTACTTGCTATTTTTGAGGAGTGGATAACTGATGCACCCGTCATGGAGGTGAGTTTATGTACGTGTCCTGTGGCACGTTGGCGTTTTAGGGCTCTTGCCAGCAAGCTCCCACATTTATTACCAAATTCATAGAATTTGTGCGCCAAATGACGTATAAGTGCCTTAATTTTAGTGTCTAGTAGAGTTGCTAATTCCTGTCGAAGGGCATGTAACTCCGACGCCATGGTAGGGGGTGACATTTTTCTTGTGTGTAAGTTCCGCCGTGCGTGTTTAGGCTAAGATGGTCTGTAGCGCCCCCTACCCAGCTTTCTTCAGTCTCGCCCCCTGGGATATCAGCTCTCCCCGAACCACTGCTTTATGGCCCTCCCAAACGAATCCCATGCCTACCTCGCCTGGTTTGTTCTCTGCAAAGTACAGAGACATGGTGTCCGATACTTGTTTCAGAGCGACCGCATCATCCAAGATATTGTTGTTCAAACGCCAGCTCCATGTCCGTGCCTCCATAGACAGGGGACGCAGGGAGATAGAAACCAGCGCATGGTCAGAAATGGTAATGGAACCTATGGAAGCTCCAGCTAGGGAGTCGAGGGGTAGTCTCATCCCACTGTGTCTCTAGAGTCTCTAGGTGGGGGTAGTCTCATCCCACTGTGTCTCTACCCCCCAGATGCGCTGTGTCTGCCTGTAAATCCTCAATGTCCTGTCTCAGGGCCTTCTCCACTCTATGAGCGAACTGCTCCAGATCAGCCTTGGTGGGGAGAGACAGAATGTGGGATCTAATGTCAATGTCCTCCCAGGGATCACCTCCACTTGTGGGTCTGTCAATGCTGTGTGCCAGAGGGAAAGGAGGGGGGAGGTAGGGTCAGCACAGGCATGTGAGGGGAGCTGATGGGGGAGGCAGCATGGGTGCCAGGCGCCATCTTGGCTGTACTTGCCGTGTCTCTGCAGGCCCCAAAAAAGTTGTCCAGCGATTCGGACTGGTTCCGCTGTGTCCGATGAGGCTGCGAGGATGTCCTGTGCTTCGGTGGCATCTTTTGGGGTGTGTATCCCTCCCAGGAAGCTGCCATTCAGGCTGATGTAGGCGCGGGTCTCACGGAGCTCGGGGAAAGCACGTCCTCATGGAAAGGTTTTTCAGTCAAAGCAAACAACACTCTGACTCTTTGTTCGATTTTGCACTGTGTGTTTTGGCCTTCATTTTACAACATAACATTTTTGTGTTTGATGGTTCCCAATACCTCCAGGTACAGGCCGTAGTGATAGGGACATGTTGAGCCCCAATCTGTAACTGGGGCAGTGGGAACATTCCTTTCTTTTGTCTAATGAGTTTTCAATGTATTCTGACTATATCCTTACCTTATTAAGATACATCGATCATAAATTTTTGTTATGGGATGGCCCAGTGGACCTTTTACAAGAGTGCCTCAAGGCCATCAATACTAACTTGTACATTGTATTCTTTTCTATGACTCATGATCCTCAGATCACATTCTTAGATGTTGAGGTAGAAATTTTGTCTGATAGTATGCTATCCAGTAATCTTTACAGAAAACAAATGTCGGGAAATACAATTCTGAGAGCCAATAGCTTTCATCACCCAACTTTTGATTAAATCAATACCATACTCACATTATCTTAGGTTAAGACGTAACTGTCATGAGGAAGAAAGGTTCAAACAAGCGGCAGACGAGTTAAGATCTAGGCTCCTCGATTGTGGGTTCTCTTGCTTTCTTAAAACGTATAGAAAAGCCTTGGGCAAATCATGTACAGATTTACCATTTGGACAATCCATGAAAAACAACAGTTTAGATACCCCTATCCGGATCATTACTACATATAATAATCAACATGCATTAGTAAAAAAGAAAAATACATCAAAAAAGTATTGGCATCTATTGGCCTTCTATCTGAAATCCACCAAATACATCTCTAGTAGATCACAAATTACCTACAGAATAGCACCTTCCCTGAGGGATAAGCTTGTAAGAAGTTCTTATAACTCCAAGAGCCAGTGAAAGCAGAACTCCGTGATTTTCAAAAATATCCCTCATTAGTACACCCCCACACTAAACAGTTATCACATTTGTGAAATTTCTGACCGTTTAAGAGATATGACTGATTTAATTTTCAGGAAGTCAGCTTTGTGATTCAAAAACGCATCATCTTTTCTGGCAGGGGGGATCTCTTAGACTCTTAGAACAGTGATTGCATCATACCCTCTTCTCTCTCTCTCTAACTGTAATCAGACTACATTTTCCATTAATCCTTGGGCTGGGAGTGACTGTGGGAGGTAAACTAGGCTTGTACATGTAAATGTGAACTTGCCCACTCCAACATAAATCACACCCCTCATTCTGCAGCCTGCATGCCATATATAACACACAGTATGATAGGTTACAGCCTTATACAGTGGGGCAAAAAAGTATTTAGTCAGCCACCAATTGTGCAAGTTCTTCCACTTAAAAAGATGAGAGAGGCCTGTAAGTGTCATCATAGGTATACCTCAACTATGAGAGACAAAATGTGGAAACAAATCTAGACAATCACATTGTCTGATTTGGAAAGAATTTATTTGCAAATTATGGTGGAAAATAAGTATTTTGTCAATATCAAAAGTTCATCTCAATACTTTGTTATATATCTTTTGTTGGCAATGACAGAGATCAAAAGTTTTCTGTAAGTCTTCACAAGGTTGCCACACACTGTTGCTGGTATGTTGGCCCATTCCTCCATGCGGATCTCCTCTAGAGCAGTGATGTTTTGGGGCTGTTGCTGGGCAACACAGACTTTCAACTCCCTCCAAAGGTTTTCTATGGGGTTGAGATCTGGAGACTGGCTAGGCTACTCCAGGACCTTGAAATGCTTCTTACGAAGCCACTCCTTCATTGCCCAGGCGGTATGTTTGGGATCATTGTCATGCTGAAAGACCCAGCCACATTTCAACTTCAATGCCCTTGCTGATGGGAGGAGGTTTTCACTCAAAATCTCACAATACATGGCCCCATTCTTTCTTTCATGTACATGGATCAGTTGTCCTGTTCCCTTTGCAGAGAAACAGCACCAAAGCATGATGTTGCCACCCCATGCTTCACAGTAGGTATGGTGTTTTTTTTTTCAATTAGAAAGGTTTTTATTGCACACAAAAGCATACAATACATAAATCACAACACACATTGTTCACATCTTAGGATTCTCCACTCCATACTCCATTGTAGCATTCATCAACATTATTAAAAAAAAAAAAAATTTGGGAGACAGACAACCCAATACAGGCAGGAGTACAGCGCATTATACTTCTACTGTCTAATGGTAAATCCACAACAGAGTATAAATCATAGATCGGAACATGTCGCACAAATTATAGTATTACTGTACCCATTGAGGTATAACATTTAACGTCAGCAATATTTGGTTGTAATAAGGAAGCACAGCAATCAACTATCGAAAAACCTTTGAAATCAGCCCATACAGTATTATTACCCTTTCACATCTCATCTTTAGATTTATTGCAGTTAGTATAATATAATATACCCTGACCTTCAAGCATACCAGTGTCAGCCTGCGTACATTATATTCTCAGTGTAAGACAGTTATTATGTGACAGTTGGACTTGTATTTATCCTAAAAGTAATCTATCCTTGATCAATTGGTGAGGGGCCAAGCCAGGGACGTCTAACCATGCTTGCCATATGGAATAGAATTTTTGTGGGACCTTCCTATGTTGGTAGCAAAGTTTTTCTTTGATTAAAAGTTTATTTACACTGTCTACCCATTGTCCCCTGGTGGGTATTTGCGGCGTAATCCACCATTGGGCAATCAGTTTTCGTGCTATGTACAATAACCGTAGGACCGCTGTACGAGTGGGTGTGGACAGCATCTCATCATCTATCGCACCCAATAGACAAACTACTGGGTCTCTTGATATAGGTACCATATATACCTCTGAGATCGTATCTAGGACCTCCCTCCAATATCTGAAAAGTTTGGGGCATTTCCAGACCATGTGAAGGAGATCACCATGATCTCGTTCACATTTCGGACAAAGAGGAGAGTCCCTGACCCCCCATTTATGGAGCTGTAGGGGAGTTCTATAAGCTCTGTGTAATAAATATAAATGAGAAAGTTTCTGGGATGCCGACACCAATACCAGGGGAGCATTTGAAAGGCAGAGCACCCAGCTGTCCCCATCAATCCTTCCTATATCTGACTCCCACCGTTGTCTACATGGCAGTTTAAGGGGATCCTGTATCTGGGCAAGGAGGATACTGTAACATCTGGAGATCATACCCTTCTTGATATCATCTATAAAAATATCATGTATGATCTGTTTGTTGAAGCGTGACAGTTTTTCCCTGTATTCGTATGGCGTGGCGTAGCTGCAGATATTTATAAAAAATTGTTATGTGGAATCCCAAACTCTGCTTGAAGCTCATGGAACGATTTGAAAGTATTGTCATGGTATAGTTGTGAGATGTAATGTATTCTTGCATCTTTCCAGTACTGGGGAATTATTAAATATATATAGCAATTGTGGTGCCCATACCATTTTGATAAGGTTAATTCTACCACTACGGATAAAGGCAGTTTACGCCAGGCTTTGCATTTTTCCCGAAACGTGTTCAGGAGGGGCACCAGATTCAGGTCAATATAGGTAGATGGGTCTGAAGTCACCTGAACTCCCAGATAGCGAAACTAGTTCACTATCTGTACTGTCGTTGCACAGGGAGGCAGTGGGACGTCCAGGGGGTCAAGTGGCATCAGTACCAACTTGTCCCAATTAATGGAAAATCCAGATAATTCCCCAAAGTCTTTAATTAGGGCCGTAACTGTCTGCAAAGTATCCTGTGTGTCTCCTAAATAGAGTAGGGTGTCATCTGCGTACAATGACATAATATCCGTACCCATGCCTCTCTGAAATCCTAAAATTCTGGCCTCCCCCCAAATTTTTGCTGTCAAAGGTTCCAGAGCCAGGGCGAACAGCAGGGGTGACAAAGGGCACCCCTGTCTGTCTGGTGCCCCTAAACAATGGGAAGGGCTCCGAAAGTTCCCCATTAATTCTTATCCTGGCAGTGGGTGCCGCATACAAGAGTCTAACCCAGCGGATGAAAGTGTCACCTAGCCCCATGCACTGCAACGCCTTCCACAGGTAAGGCCACTCGACACTGTCGAAGGCCCTAGCTGCATCTAGCGAGAAGATCGCTCTGTTACCTGCGTTGTCTACTGGGAGCTGTAAATTCAGAAATAATCTTCTTATATTTTGGGCCGTGGATCTCATGGGGATGAACCCGGACTGGTCCCTGTGTACTATCTTGTGGATTACTTTGGCTAGTCTGCCAACATCCGATAGTAATTTAATATCAGACGTCAACAAAGATATGGGTCTGTATGAGCCCGGGGAGCTTGCATTCTTGCCCGGTTTCAATATGACGATGATAATCGCCTCATTCATTGAATCAGGCAGAAATCCCTCCCCAAGCGCCTCAGTATAAACTTTCAGTAATGTGGGTAGTAAGGTATTGGCATAACGCTTACGGTATGGTGTTCTTTGGTTGCAACTCAGCATTCTCTCTCCTGCAAACACGACGAGTTGCGTTTCTACCAAACAGTTCTACTTTGGTTTCATCTGACCAAATCAAATTCTCCCAATCCTCTTCTGGATCATCCAAATGCTCTCTAGCAAACCTCAGATGGGCCCGGAAATGTACTGGCTTAAGCAGGGGGACACATCTGGCACTGCAAGATCTGAGTCCCTGGCGGCGTAGTCTGTTACTGATGGTAGCCTTTGTTACGTTGGTCCCAGCTCTCTGCAAGTCATTCACTAGGTCTCCACATGTGGTTCTGGGATTTTTGCTCACTGTTCTTGTGATCATTTTGACCCCATGGGGTGAGATCTTGTGTGGAGCCCCAGATCGAGGGAAATTATCAGTGGTCTTGTATGTCTTCCATTTTCTAATTATTGCTCCCACAGTTGATTTCTTCACACCAAGCTGCTTGCCTATTGCAGATTCAGTCTTCCCAGCCTATTGCAGGTCTACAATTTTGTTTCTGCTGTCCTTGGACAGCTCTTTGGCCTTCACCATAGTGGAGTTTGGAGTGTGACTGTTTGAGGTTGTGGACAGGTGTCTTTTATACTGATAACAAGTTCAAACAGGTGCCATTAATACAAGTAATTAGTGGAGGACAGAGAAGCCTCTTAAAGAAGAAGATACAGGCCTGTGAGAGCCAGAAATCTTGCTTGTTTGTAGGTGACCAAATACTTATTTTCCACCATAATTTGCAAATAAATTCTTTCAAAAAACAGACAGTGTGATTGTCTGGATTTGTTTCCACATTTTGTCTCTCATAGTTGAGGTATACCTATGATGACAATTACAGGCCTCTCTCATCTTTTTAAGTGGGAGAACTTGCACAATTGGTGGCTGACTAAATACTTTTTTGCCCCACTGTAAATACAAAGCATTTTACCATAAATGCAAACCAGTGCAACGTGTCAGGGACCACCAGAGCCGAATTGCCAGGGACCACCACCAGAGCCAAATGTCAGGGACCACCACCAGAGCCAAATATCAGGGACCACCACCAGAGCCAAATGTCAGGGACCACCACCAGAGCCAAATGTCAGGGACCACCACCAGAGCCAAATGTCAGGGACCACCACCAGTGCCGAATGTTGGGGACAACCAGAGCCAAATGTCAGGGACCACCACCAGTGCCAGATGTCAGGGACAGTGTAGAGCGGGGATTATTATTAGAAAAAGCTTGAATGACACATCGGGGATCTCCCGCGGTGTCAGGTATTGTTATATGAAAAAACTGATCTCTGATATCCCGCCTCCAGGTACTATGATTGACAGCACACTGTGCCAATACCGGAGGGAGGCGAACTTCCCCTCTGTGTCATACAACTGACTTCTAATAATAATTCCCGCTCTGCACATAGATAGCAGGCAGAGTGGCGGGGGGGGGGGCAGTGCGACGGGGACAGTGGAGGGGCAGATTGCTGGCAGGGAGGAGTGAGAAGGAGGACACCTCCTCCATGGGCGGCACAGACCGGGGGCTGTGAGACCCCATCCGCCCACTACATCTCTGCTTCCTCCCTGCTCGTTTTCAGAGGACTACAACTTGGTGTGTCAGAAGGCTGGCTGCGCTTAGGAGAGGTATAGAAGCCAGCGGTCTTACAAACAGGATGTCAGCAGGCAATAACGGTTTTTCAGCAAGTTCAGCAGCCTATTGCAAAGGAAATACAGATCTCAGATGAACATACATGGCAATCTTAGTGAAGGCAGGAGATCAGCAACAAGGACAGTTCTGCTTTAAATCTAAGTGAAATAAAGGGAGGTTTTCTTTGTAACACGTAATTTTTGCTGCAACATTTGTCTTGAGAAATTGCCTCGATTATCAAATGGCCTGGCTTTGTTCCCTAAACATGTAAACTGTCAAACCCAAAGGGTTGTATATTTGTTATCTAGCCCCTGTGGGGCCTGGTATATTGGTAAAATTATTCACGACTTCTGTCTTATATTTAAGGGACATATACAGGCAGCATCTACTGGTAACAATTATTCCCCAATAGACATGTGGCTAACATACCGTGGGTATAGAAAATAATTATCCCCGTTAAAATAATCACATTTTGTTGCTTTGCAGCCTGAAATGAAGACAGACATAGTTTTTGTTTTATCCATCTGTATTTACTCAGTGCAACTTATAAAATCCAAGTGAAAGATAGAACACCAACATGTCAGAAAAAAATTCAAAAACAGAATCACTGAGTTGGAAAAAGGAACACCTCCTCCTAAAAATGACTTGTAAACGCAATCAGCTGTAGCAAATCACCTTCTCGTCAGTCCTGCCTACTTAAGCCGTCCAGCTCAGATGATCTCTGCCTTCACCACATCTCTAGAGACGCTCTCCTGTGTTCCTGTTAAAGATTTACTTGGCTGACATTCCTTCTGGCTCCAGATCCTGCTTTGCTGTTCTACCACACTCATTTCTGGCTCCCTGACGTTTTGGCTTGTCTGACTATCCATTCCGGTTCCTGAACTCTGGCTATGTTTTGACAATACCAGGGTGGAGAGGACTGGGTGACGATAGCAACGCTTTCTGTTTCTGATTATTCCCTATGTGTCACCTTATATGGAATCTCCCTCTACCTAACTTACATTTGACCCCGAGAACATCCGTCCTGAGGATCCCTTCGGCTTGCTTAACCGGGATACACTTCCGGTGATTGATCCAATGTCTATTCCAAGAGCAACTCCTCTACAGGTTCCATCCGTATTAGAGCGTGTTCCTCCGATGACCATCTGGCCTCGGCCGGTATAAGCCTTATTGACCCACTGTCGTATGACAGGTGGGTCCATCCTGTCTGGTAAGAAGTATATATCTACAATTTTTCAGCAGACAAATGCCGATCCTGTGTTGAACGTGCCCTACAGTCACTTCTGAGATTGCATCACTTCACTTTTCACTAAGGAATTGACCACAGTCGTCTCATTCGGACATAAGCTTTAATCAGTTTCTTTCACAATTTTTCACTCAGTGATTGGACTTTTATGTTATAGTTATTATGCATTTTTGGTTTGTTTATTGATGTGTGTTTACAGGACTCGTTTATATCACTTATTCATACACACCTTCACAGTGCCTTTCTCAGCACTGCACTTTTGATATAATATTTGTGTGGACTTTGTTTAGTGCTAGCAGCTTTCTTTTAGAGTGGTGTAGCACAGCAATTTTTATCTTCATGTTTTGACTACATTTACTCTGTTTACCTTATTTTGTTATTATTATTAAATAAGTGTGATTTAACTGTACTTCTGTCTCAGTCTGATTCATCTTTTCTGACAGTAGGCGAAGGCCATGAATTCAGAAGATGCAGTCAATCCACTTGTTGGTAATATTTTTTCCAGATTGGATGAGCAGGATCATCGCATAGATCAGTTTGCCAAGGCTCACCTGGAGTCTCCCACTGTGGCTGCTCTGGTACAACCTGTGTTTGAGGCCGTCCCTGCTGCTGCTCCAGTATCTGTGCAGGCACCCGCCTCGAGTATTACTTCTATAAAGAGGTATGTCTGGTTCCGCTCCATTTCCCCAGTGATTTGGGGGCAATCCAGTCCAAAGCAGAGGGTTTCTCAAACAGGTTAAGATATACTTTGAGATGCTGCCCCAGGCGTTTCCCACGGACATAAGCAAAGTAGGTTTTGTGATACCTTTGCTTTCTGAGAGAGCCTTGGCAAACCCTTTATGGGAGACGCAAAAACCTGTTGTCTTGAGTTAACCTGAGTTTGTGGCTTCTTTTAAAGTTATCCAGAAAAATAAGCCCCTGGTTTCGGTCACCCTTTCTTGGGCTGAGTCGTCCATCGAGATACAGGCTCTAATCGATTCTGGGGCTGCAGGCCTGTTCATTGATGCTGCCTTTGTATCAATGCACTCGATTACGCTGCAGCTGCGTGACACTCCACTTGTCATTGAGGCTCTTGACGGGAGACCTCTACAGCCTGTCCATGTGACTCATGAGACTGTTCCACTGCCCATGGCTGTAGGGGCTCTTCACCATGAGAAAATCCAATTCCAAGTTATTTCCTCACCTAAAGTTTCCACTGGTTATTGGTTATCCTTGGTTACAGAGGCACAACCCCTCTTTTGATTGGCTCCATGCTGAGGTTCTCTACTGGTCGCCACAATGCAGCAAGACATGCTTCTAGAAGGTAGCCAAAGTCCTGTGCACCTCTTCACTCTCCCCCCTGCCGGAGGAGTACCGCAATTTTAGCGATGTCTTTGACAAAGGTCAAGCCGGTAGTTTCCCTCTACACTGGTCGTATGATTGCACAATTGACCTTCAACCTGATGCCATACCCCCTCATGACCAGGTTCACCTTTTGTCGGTCTTGGAGGATAAAGCTATGGATGAGTATGTTGCAGATGCACTTTCTCGAGGTTTCATCCGCAAATCCTCATCTCCTGCTGGAGCTGGTTTGTGAAGAATTAAAGTGGTGAACTGAAACCTTGTATTGATTATAGGGGTCTCAATCGTTCACGATTAAGAATGCCTATCTGATTCCATTGATTACGGAGTTATTTGACCACCTCAAGAGAGCAAAAGCGAAGCTTGTTTTGAGAGGAGCATACAATCTCGTGAGAATTAAGGAGGGCAACGAGTGGAAAACTGCGTTTAATACCAGAACAGGCCATTAGGAGTACCTTGTAATGCCTTTTGGCCTTTGTAGCGCCCCGGCAGTTTTCCAGGAATTTATTAAAGATGTCCTCCGAGATTTGTTGCAGTTATGTGTGGTGGTTTATCTTGACGATATCCTCATATTTTCCAAGTCCCTGGAGAGCCACCACACAGATGTCTCTTGTGTGCTTCAGAAACTAAGAGAGAACAATCTCTATTGTAAACTGGAGAAGTGCGAATTTCATTGTGAACAGGTTAAATTCCTGGGTTATGTCATTTCCACTACTGGTTTTTTGATGGACCCAGAGAAACTTTCAGCAGTCCTACAGGGGCCCCAACCCGTGGGTTTACGTCCTCTGCAGCGTTTCCTGGGCTTTGCCAATTATCGGAAGTTTATTTGTAAGTTCTCGTCTCTGGTCAAGCCCCTGACTGATATAACCAGAAAGGACGGTAACCCACAGAGTTGGTCTCCAGAGTCCATTAAGGCCTTTGAGAGTCTCAAGGCTGCCTTTGTTTCTGCTCCTGTGTTGGCACGTTCCCTTTTTTCCTTGAGGTTGATGTTTCTGAGACTGGAGTTGGCACCCTTCTGTCTCAACGTCCTACCTCTGAGAGCGCTATGCATCCTTGTGGCTACTTTTCCAAGAAAATGTCACCTGCGGAGTGCAATTACAAGATTGGTAACAGAGAGCTGTTAGCGATCATTTTAGCACTGAAAGAATGGAGACATCTCCTCGAAGGAACCACTGTGCTGGTTTTCATTCTTACTGACCATAAGAATCTCACATTCTTGTCTGTGGCTAAACGCCTCTCTCCCCAGAAGGGATGGGCTCTTTTCTTGTCTAGTTTCAAATACATTGTCTCATTCTTACCTGGTACTAAGAATGTAAGGGCTGACGCTTTGTGACGACAATTTTCCCCCACTTCAAAGATGGAGTCGGTTTCGGTTCCACTGATTCCTCCTGATCATATTCTGGCTACGATTCGCTCCAGCCTTACCATTCTCCCAAGGCTGCTGGCCACCATGGGACCAACTCTTTTGGGTCATTTCCCAACAAGTCTGGTGGCCTAGTCTGATGTAACTGCCTTCATAGCTGCCTGTTCCCTGTGTGCTCAGAGTAAGACTCCACAGCACCTTCCAGTGGGCCTCCTACAACCCATACCCAATGGAGAGAGGCCCTGGACTCACCTGTCTATGGATTTCATTATGGAGTTACCCAGCTCCCAGGGCAACACAGTTGTCCTTATGGTGGTTGGCCGGTTCTCGAAAATGTCCCACTGTATTCCACTTAAAAAGTTGCCCACTTCTAAGGAACTGGCTTCCATTTTTGCTCGGGAGATCTTTTGCTTACATGGGCTACCCAAGGTAATTGTCTCGGACATGGGTAGTCGGTTTGTGTCCTGGTTCTGGCGAGTCTTTTGTGCACAGTTGGGAATTCAGCTTGCTTTCTCCTCTGTGTATCACCTGCAGTCTAATGGGGCCGCAGAATAAGCCAATCAGTCCTTGGAGCAATTCCTACGTTGCTATATTTCTGACCAACATAACAACTGGTCAGACCTCTTACCATGGGCGGAGTTTGCTCACAATAGTGCTTTGAATTCTGCTTTCCAATTGTCCCTGTTTATGGCAAACTATGGTTTCCAACCTTCCATGTTGCCTGACTCATTTGTTCCGCAGAGTATTCCTGCATTAAAGGAGCATCGTCGTGGTCTTCGTTACACTTGGGCACAAGTCCAGGAGGCTTTGCGACATGCTAATGATGCAGACTCCATGCTGACTGCAGATGCCTGCACCTTCCTACCAGGTTGGGGACAGGGTCTGGCTGTCATCTCGCAAACTCTGACTTCGTGTTTGTTCACTGAAGTTCGCACCTTGGTTTATTGGGCCTTTCCGTATTCTTCGCAGGATTAACCCAGTGGCTTACGCATTAGACCTTCCTTCTAATATGCGTATCTCAAATGTATTTCATGTCTCCCTATTAAAACCTTTGGTCTGCACCACTTTACCACCTCGGTGCCTTGTCCTCATCCTGTACAGGTTGAGAACCTTGAGTATGAAGTACAGTCCATTGTTGACTCCCGTAGCTTCCGTGGGTGCATACAGTACCTGATGCATTGGAAAGGGTACGTTCCGGAGGAACCCTCTTGGGTCTCATCCTTGGACGTACATGCCTCTGTCCTCCTTCGTGATTTCTATAGACGTTTCCCCTCAAGCCTGGTGGTCCTCCGAGTGGGAGGGGTCATTGAGAAGGGGGTACTTTTAGGGCTGGGCTCAGCCTTTCCTTCTCTGAGCTGGCCACTCATCTGTTGGCTAATTGCCAGCTCATATCTCTCCACAGTGACTCACCTGTTGTTGATATCCTGCTCGTCAGTCCTGCCTTCTTAATGCTTCCAGCTCAGATGATCTCTGCCTTCGCCTTGGTCACATCTCTAAAGACGCTCTCCAGTGTCCCCGTTAAAGACTTGGCTGACATGCCTTCTGGCTCCGGATCCTGCTTGCTGTTCTACCATGCTCATCTCAGGCTCCCTGGCATTTTGGCTCGTCTGACTATCCGTTCTGGTTCCTGAACCCTGGCTATGTTTTGACTACGTTTACTCGATTTACCTTTTTTTTATTATTAATAAACAAGTGTGATTTAACTGTACTTCTGTCTGAGTCTGATTCATGGTTTCTGACAACTTGTCAGGTTAGAAGGAAGAATGGATGGGGCAAAATATGGTCAAATTCTTGAGGAAAATCTGCTGCCCTCTGCCAAAAAGTTGTAATTGGGAAGAAAGTTTACCTTCCAACATGACACTGACCCAAAGAACACAGCTGTTGAAGGAGAAAAAGGTAAATGTCCTTGCATGGCCTAGTCAGAGCCCAAACTTAAACCCCACTGAAAATCTGTGGAATGACAGTCCACAAACGGTCACCATCAAATTTAACTGAACTAGAGCAGTTCTGCAAAGAAGAGTGGGCAAATATTGCAAAGTCTAGTTGTGCAGAGACATAGCCCAACATTAAAAGCAAAAGGTGGTTCAACAAAATAATGACACAAGGGAGTGATCCTTTTTCCAACTCATCGATTCTCTTTTTGATTTTTTTTACTGACATGTTGGTGTTATATCTTTCACTTGGATGTTTTAAGTTGCACTGAGTAAATACATTTCAGGCTGCAAAGCAACAACATGTGATTATTTTAAAAGGGGGTGATTCTTTTCTATACCCACTGTACATAAATACATAATGCCTTAGCTTAGATTTTGGGCATTAGTGGCGACTTGAACAAATTATTGCTACAAAAAGAAATCAGATGGATTCACACTCTCAGGACAACCAGGGCTCAATAATGTTATTAGTTTAAAACCCTTTTTGGAGTATTTTGTTGTGGGGGCCCCTGAATATCGCCTTAAGATTGACCCCCTTAGGGACATTGATCTTTATGTGCCCCTCTCCTATTCTTTCTTTTATAATTTATATATTTTTGGCTTGTCACCTATTTATTTGTTTTCTCCAGTATATGTTGTTTTGGAGGTCTTGATCACATTTATGTGGTATAGTCTAGAGCAGGGGTCTCCAAACTTTTGAAACAAAGGGTAAGTTTGCCCTTCAAACTTTAGGAGGGCTGGACTGTGGCCAGTGGGAGTAGACAATGCCATAGACTTGGTGTTCAGTGGAAGTAAAAAAAAAAATATAACTGTTGTCAGTGGGGGGGGGGGGGGGGGATAGTACCACATCATTGGTGTCAGTGGGAGGAATCGTGCCCTATCATTAGTATCAGTGGGAGAAATGCCGCATCATTAGGATCAGTGAGAGGAATAGTACCCCATTGCTGGTGTCAGTGGGAGGAATAAGGCCCCGTCTTTAGTGTCACTGGAAGGAATAGTACCCCAAGGGCCAGATAAAGGCAAGCAAAAGGGCCACATCCGGCCCACTGGGCACAGTTTGGAGCCCCTGGTCTAGAGTGTTCCTTTAACAAGTATTATTTGTATTCTTAGTTGATTTAAATCTTCTTTCCAACTGTGGCCCCCTCCCCCAGTGTATCTG
The DNA here is from genome assembly GCA_037952925.1 of Lithobates clamitans. NCBI lineage: Eukaryota > Metazoa > Chordata > Amphibia > Anura > Ranidae > Lithobates > Lithobates clamitans. Next base: position 1,322,391 of record JBBGZY010000497.1, on the reverse strand, counting down.
ATTGGACACCCGGCACACATAGCCCCTGTACATGTACACCTCTTTTCTGGTGGTCATAGGGCAGCAAACTCTATCTTCCCTATTTGGTGCACTAGTGGATGTGGGCTCCTTCCTGCCCATTTCCCTTAGTGGCCGGGGGTTGCTGGACAACTTCCAGGAAGTCTGCACATGCCAGCTCCGTCTGGTCCAGCCGGACGTAACATCATGGCGGCGCCTGGTGACACCAGAAGTGATGCAGCATAGGTCGAGGACACCATTAGGCAAAAGTTGTTCCTCCACTTCCCTGGCGAAGCAGTGTTAATTTCATTGGCAAAAATATTTTTGTCTACTAAATTAATACTATTTTAGTCCACTAAAACTAAAACAATTGAGATGACTAAAATACGACTAAAACTAAAATGGCATTTTAATCAAAAGAGTATAACTAAAACTAAATTGAAACTTGACGTCAAAATTAACACTGGTGCATGTTCAAAACTTAATACCATGAAAAATAACATATTAAATTTTTCAAGTCCAGCAGTATATAACGAGTTTGGAAATTGTAGAGAAATGCTTAACCACTTCCGGACCGCCGCACGCCGATATACATTGGCTGTTTGAAGAGGGATATCTTTGTTATGGCAGCAGCTAGCTGCCATAACCCCGGTATCCCCTTCTTCAGCGGGCAGTCCTGTTTCCGATAATAGTGGTCTCTGCGGCAGATTCACCGCAATATCACTTTTATCAGCGGCGGGAGAGGCCCCCGCCACTCTCCGGTGCCCTCCCCTGCTTACCGGAGCCGCCATCAGTGGCGGAGGCGATCGGGTCCTCTTCTGTGTTGTGGTATGGAGACGAGTGAGGGGAAGATGGCCCCCACCCGTCTCCATACCATTGCAGGGTGGAAGCGACATCAAAACTTCACTTCCGCCCATAGCTCTTAAAAGGGCCAAGTTTTTTTTTAATGACATTTTTTTTTTTTTTTTTTTTATTGCATTTTAGTGTAAATATGAGATCTGAGGTCTTTTTGACCCCAGATCTCACCACTTCAATACCGCACATAGTCAACTGGTAACCTGTACAAATTTTCAAAGCGTCGCCTTGGCGCCATTCCATGAGTGTGCGCAATTTTAAAGCGTGACATGTTAAGTATCTATTTACTCTGCGTAAAATCATCATTCACATTATACACAAAAATTGGGCTAACTTTACTCTTTTGTTATTTTTTAATTAATGAAAATAAAATTAAAACTAATTAATTCCAAAAAAAAGGCGTTTGAAAAATAATTGCACAAATACCATGCGAGATAAAAAGTTGCAATGACCACCATTTTATTCCCTAGGGTGTCTGCTAAAAAGAAATATATAATGTTTTGGGGTTCTGAGTAATTTTCTAACAAAAAAATGACGATTTTTACATGTAGGAGAGAAGTGCCAGAATAGGCCCGGATGGAAATGGTTAAGAGGTCCTGTCATTCTTTTTTTCTATTCCTTGTAATAGGTATAAAAGTGACACTTTTTTTTTAAAGAACAGTGTAAAAATACGCGCCCTGTCCTGCCGAGCTCGCATGCAGATGCGAACGCATACACGAGTAGCGCCCGCATATGAAAACGTTGTTCAAACCACACACGTTGAGGTATCACCGCAATCGGTAGAGCGAGAGCAACAATTCTAGCCCTAGACCTCCTCTGTAACTCAAAACATGTAACCTGTAGAATTTTTTAAACGTCGCCTATGGAGATTTTTAAGGGTAAAAGTTTGTCGCCATTACACGGGCGGGCGCAATTTTGAAGCGTGACATGTTGGATATCAATTTACTCAGCGTAACATTATCTTTTACAATTTTAATTAAAAAAAGTGCATTTTTTCCAAAAAAAAGTGCGCTTGTAAGACCGCTGCGCAAATACGGCGCGACAGAAAGTATTGCAACAACCACCATTTTATTCTCTAGGGTGTTAGGGAAAAATGTATAATGTTTGGGATTCTAGCAAAAAAAAAAAACTGTTTTTAACTTGTAAACAACAAATCTTAGAAAGAGGTTCGGTCCTTAAAGTGGTTAAATAGTGCATTACAATTTTTAACTACACCCATTCCATTTTAGACGACTAAAATGAGTTTTAGTAGACTAAAGTGTACTGGTGATTTTAGTCGACTAACATGTAGGACGACTGGAGATTTAGATGTACTGGAGATTTAGTCGACTAAATATGACTCAAACAAACGATTGCAGAAGATTAAAATGGGACTAGAACTAAAATGCCATTTTAGTCAAAAGACTAAGACTAAAACAAAATCAAAATTTGCTGCCAAAATTGACACTGTGGCGAAGAAGCTTTGTGCTTTTTGTTCTTTTTGGTGCCAACACACTACTTTCTTATTGGAGTATGTAACATGATTGCACATTGCTCATTTCTGGTATTATAAATAGGGCTTTTTGATATATATTTTTTTATGCTGGCTTCTGGTGGGGATAGTCTTGCTACTTGGTGTATCCACATGCTAAACCACCCTTTTTCATTGTCTGGTGAACAGGGTACTTTGGGCTTTGATGCAGTGGTTTGAATATGCCTCCTTTTGTTGGGATATCCCCTTCTCTTTGGTAATTCTGGCAGGAAAATTTTTTATTGTTTATTTTTTGCTTGGGGATAAATATCCTGCATCAAATGAACCATAAGGTTTAACATTTTCCTTGACATTTACTATATTAGATAATCCTTTCTTTTTATTGGACATTTGGAGTCTTCTAAACCTTGCACATGATGGTTTTTTTTTTCTTACCCACTCTTATTATTATACCTATCTATACAGTGGCATGAACATGAACAATTTGGGGTTGGCGTACTAAACAATCTCTGGTGGTATAGTTTAGCTTTTTTTAGTTCAATCTTATTTTATTGAAGGGAACAAAATGGGAAATGCAGTCCACATAGATAGCATCATTAACAGTAGAGAGTAATGACAAAAAAACATATGTATAGGGAGGTTACAAAAATGTAGTATTGTATCATGCTCATTAGGTGTGTTTTAAAATACATTAATTAGAGCAACATGTTGAGGCATAACATGGAGAACTAAAGGGTCCTCTCACTTCAAAGGAGAAGATTTTGTGTAAACATCATGTATAACTACAATCAATGTTATTCTAAAAACCTGTTATGCTGTAGAGGATTTAGCTGTGAGGATCATATTTTGCATCAGGAGTAAGTGTTTAATGGATTCTGAGGAGTACATTTATACAAAGAGAAGGAGTTAAGAGAAAGTAGGGAAAGCAGAAAGATTAGGAACAGGAATCGCTCCAACATGGTCATGAGGCGGTGCTGCCTAGGTCGCCCTCTGCCCAGGAGATGAAGTCCGATCAGTAACGGAACATGGACCATGAAATCCAAGTGAGAGAGAACTGTTCATCTTTATTAGATTCCTCGGCCAACAGACGTTCAAGGTCTCTAATGCTGTCCACTTCAGTAGCCCACTCTCCCAGGAAAGGTACAGTCTTCGATTTCAAATAACGTGAAATCACTATTCTGGCCGCGGCCAAAAAGTGACACAATACATCTCTTTTAATGGACTTGAATGTGCCGAGGAGCATGGATAAAAGAGCTCTCTCAGGTGTAGGAGAAAGAGATGTCGCCATCAGTTTGCAGTATAATAGGAAGATCTGTTGCCAGAATTTCTGTATGGGAGGGCAGTCCCACCAAACGTAGAGCATGGTACTCCTGGAGCTTAGCCACCGCCAACAGTTATCTGGTGTTGTCGAGTTGAAATGATGTACAGTCAAAAGGCATCTATACCAGCTCGTCACCAATTTGAACCCTTTTTCTTGAGTTTTAGTGGCTAGAGAGAATTTGTGCGTCAGAATAAAGCATTTTTGCTTTGGGGGAGACAGAGTGTCATAATTCTTTTTCTCAAGCCCTCATGTAGGTTTGGAGATTAGGGTAAGAAGCATTCATTTAAAGGCAATAAAGCGGAGATATCATAGAATATCTGATACAGATGGGAAGGTTCGGATATGGGAAGTTAATTGATGTTTCTGGAGCCACTGCATAGGGTATCGAGAAAGCGATTCGGAAGGGGTATCTGGCCTTAGAGTGGGGTCTGCTCGGAGAACCTGGGAAAGCCTCCTATGGTCTTCTTTTCGCCAAGGTTCAAAGCTAGTCACATGCATAGCCAGTAGGGGTGCAACGCATTGTCATCGATCCGTGATCCGATCCGCACGGGACACCCGCGATCTGCGGAGCGCTCTGTGGCCTCGGCCATAGGAAAGGCCGCGGCTTCGGCCTAGCTCCGGAGCGGCGGCCATCTTGGTACACCTGACGGAGCGATCACTTGTAACAAACCGGCGTCATGTCATGACACCGGTTCCTCTCTCCCCTCTGTGTACTGATCTGTACAGTGGAGGGGAGAGATCGGATGGCAGCAGTGCCAATACTCTGTAATGCCCTGCCAATACTCTGCAATGCCCTGCCAATACTCTGCAATGCTCTGCTGCAATGCCTTGCCAATACTCTGCAATGCCCTGCCAATACTCTGCAATGCCCTGCCAATACTCTGCAATACCCTGCTGCAATGCCCTGACAATACTCTGCAATGCCCTGACAATCAATGCCCTGACAATACTCTGCAATGCCCTGACAATACTCTTCCATACTCTGCCATACCCTGCCAATACTCTGTCATACCCTGTCAATACTCTGCCATACCCTGCCAATACTCTGCCATACCCTGCCAATACTCTGCCAATATACCCGCCAATACCCTGCCAATATACCCGCCAATACCCTGCCAATATACCCGCCAATACCCTGCAATACTCTGCCAATACTCTGCCACACCCTGCCAATAGGGAGATTGTGGATATTACAGTGGGGGAGATTTTTTTTTTTTTGATCCAAAAATGATCCAAACCATGACTCCTGATCCGAGGAACGATCTGAACCGTGAGTTTTTTGATCCGTTGCACCCCTAATAGCCAGTGGGAAGGCCGGAGTGCCAAACAGGGAAGTTATAGGCCCCGAAGGATTTGATATGTTCCCGCTAGAGATCAAGCGATCCCAAATTTGGATCTTTTGACAAGTAAGGTCACCGAGGGGGTACAAACCCCTATGATTTGCGGGTGTGGTCCATGGAACAGCTGAGAGTTCAATGGGGTTCAGATTTCCAAGTGAACCCAGAGCTTAGTCGTAGAGTTATGAAACCAGTCAAGTATGCAAGTATTGCTGCCTTATGGTACAACAAAGCATCTAGGGCTCCAGCTCCTCCTCTAGCTTTTGGAAGAGATAACGTTCCATATCGAATTCTAGGACGGGCTGTATTCCAAATGAATTTAGAAAACAGCTGGTGCAATTTCCAGAAATAGGAGTTAGGTATGTGTATAGGAATTGTCTGGAATAGGTACAAAAACCGGGGAAGAACATCCATTTTCAAGGTGTTCACCTTACCAAGCCAGGAGAGCCATTTGGATGCATACGTAGACAGATCAGCTTGGGTTCTAAGGAGTAAGCGGGTAAAATTCCTGGAAAAGAACTGGGATGCATCCTCTGGTATTTGAATACCAAGGTTCTGGATAGAGGTGGACCCTATTTTGAAAGAAAAGGCAGTTAAGAGTCTGTGTAGGTCCGACTTTGGCAGAGAGATATTAAGAATTTCCGATTTACTGTATTCACTTTGACATTACTGACTTCCCCAAATCTCTGGAACTCCTGCAACACTGAGGGCAGGGGACGAGTGTGGGTGTGTCACAAATAGGAGCAGGTCATCTGCGAATAGAGTAAGTTTAGTATGAGTGGGCCTGACCATTATTCCATGCACAGAGGGATTGTTTTGCAGAGCAATAGCTAAATATTCCATGGTGAGAACATATAGGAAGGGGGGCAGAAGGCACCCTTGTCATGTCCCATTATAGATAGAGAATGCTGGCGACAGAGAGACGTTCAGTCTAATCCTAGCAAAGAGGAGTAGAGGGACATTATCCTTGATCATGTGTGCTCCCAATCCTATTTGTTGTAAAAACAGCTGAAGGAATTGCCAATCCACTCGGTTGAATGCTTTCTCTGCATCGACTGTTACGAGGCATAAAGGAATTGCATGGGTTCGGGCATAGTCAGATAAAAGAAGGGTTTTTAAGGGTGTTATCCCTTGCTTCACGGCCACTCACAAATCCCGCTTGATCTAAATGGATCAAACTGGGCAACGACGGTTGTATTCTGTTGGCTAACACTTTAGCGAAGATCTTCAAATCAACCCCGATCAGGGATATTGGCCTATAGTTTGCGCATAAAGTCGAGTCCTTCTCCGGTTTTGGGATAAGGGATATATGAGCTTAAAGTGTTTGTGGAGGGAACACTGAGCCCTCTGACACAGAGTTGAACACTTTAGTGAGGAAGGGAATAAAAAGGGGAGCAAACAGTTTATAAAACTTAGGAGAAAAGCCGTCCGGCCATGTGCTCTTGCCAGTTGGTGTACCCGCAATGGCTCTCGCAACTTTATCTGCTGTAATAAGATGTTTCAAGTTTGTTAACAGCTTCCTCATCCAAAGTGGGGAGTGCAGTTTTCATGACATAAGAGAAATTTTCCTCTCTTGAAGTAGAGGGGGAACCTGACCACTGGGCCACAAGTATGTTGTACATGGAATCGCTATCTTAGAAGGTGAGGAGATTGATTCTTCATGCGGTCCTTGGATATGGGAGATGAAAGTAGAGGATACTTTTGGTTGTAGGGAGCGGGCCAGTCACCTGCCACATTTGTCTTGGAATTTATATTAATGGAAAGCGAGCTTGTCAGTGAATGTACACGCAGAGGTCTCATAAAGTCCTCTGAGATGTGATGAGATGTTGGAAACCTCCGTGAGCGTTTCAATTGATGGGGAATGCTTATGGTCAGTTTCCAAGTTTCTGAGCATTTGAATTGCAGCCACTATAGCGGTTGAGAGTTCCTTTTTCAGGCGAGATCCTAATTGAATAAAGCTTCCAGGTAACACTGCCTTCAGTGCCTCCCATAGAATGGGAAACAACGTGGTATCTTGTGCGTGGTCCCCAAAAAAGTTAGAGATTGTCTACGAGACAGGTGTAACACAGTTCGAGTTAGGCAGCAACAAGTCATTCAATCGCCATTTCCACTCCTTCACCAGCGTGGAGGGGAGCGAGAAACGTAAAGTATATAGGGGAATGGTCCGACCAGATCATAGAGTCTATTTCGCATTCAGGAGACCAATCCAGACAGCTGTGGTCACACAATAGATAGTTAATGCGACTATAGGTCTATACGCACCTGAGAAAAGTGCATGTAGTTACGAGACTTAGGGCACAGTACCCTCCAAATGTCTACAAGGTGCAAGTTTTATAGTGCATGTTCCAGGGCCCTCAGTTTGGGAAATGAAATACATGACCTTGTGGTGAAGGAGTCCAATAGTGGGTCCAGAGGGGTATTGAAATCCCCACCCAGGGTGAGCTTACTCTCCATGAACTCAGATAGAATCTTCAGATACTGCAAAGCTGATAGGACTTGGTTGATATTTGGTAGGTAAATGTTAGCTACCGTAAATGTAACTCCCCACAGCGAAAATTTCACAAAGACATACCTTCCCTGAGGGTCAGAGAGATGATCAAGCAGTTCAACGGGGAGAGCTTTGTGAAAAGCAATAGATACTCCCCTAGTTTTCTTGGACGGATTAGTAGTATGGAACCATCTGTTGAAATAACGGTTGGAACAAGGAGTGAAGGCAGATTGAAAGTGCGTCTCCTGTAGGAGAAGTACATTAACCATGCTTTTATGCATTTGATATAGGATTTGTCCACGCTTAGAGGCTACATTGAGTCCATTTACATTGTATGAACACAGTTTTAGTCGGGGGTGAGAAAATACCATATGGGCCATGGTGGAGTGAAAAGAAGAAGAAAAATTGAGAGTCCAAGAAAAAGAGGGGGAAGACGGAGGGGGAAGAAACAGAAAAGGGGAAGTGAGCGAAAACTGGAAGATGTGTGGAAGAAGGCTGGACAGAGAGGACACCTGGGAGAGGTGTCTCAAAAAAAAAACCTAAGGTGTTCGCAGAGACACCTTAGAGACAGTCCGTAAAATATCATGTGCTAGGCACCAACCGTGCCAAACCTATTTAGGGAGAAAGGTCGGAGTCAGGAGGTCTGAGTTGTGATCTCGACAACATAGCAAGCATATATATGTATCACACCCATCCATTGTAGTATATTGATTACCTAAGATTTTAGGTTACAAAAGAACACAGCATATAACTTAATCACAGTTTAAAAAAACGCACAAACGCCCATGTTCATCAGTCAGCTATCATCACAAGCAATAATGTGCATTACAAGAATTTCAAAAATATGAGGTAACATTGAGGAATTCAATTAGTTCTATGGTACTGCGTCCATTAAGCCCCGTACTGGGAGGAGACTAAGAAGCCCCAGAACAGGCAAAAAGGCAGTTTCTGGGGGACTCCAAGTCAGACAGCAGGTCCACTGGCTCCGAAAAACAGAAAAGGCACATTGGCTACAGGGATTACCCCAGGAACTTAATGGTGGGCTCCATTCAGCCTGGCCGCATCCCGATTAAGAGAATCATAAGGTTCTGGAGAATTAGATAACAGAAAAAGGTTTCTTGAGGAAACAATGCTCAGAGAGTATTCATTTCGGTCTTGGTATGGCCCATGCATGGGAAAGTATAGGGATTGGGCCAGGATTAATAAAGAGCAGCAAAATTGTCAACATCTAGTCTACATCGCTGTTAGGTGCATCGTTCACAGCAGAGGCAATAAAAAAAACCCTGATCTCAGCAAACATCTACAGTGGGGACAGAAAGTATTCAGACCCCCTTCAATTTTTCACTCTTTGTTATATTGCAGCCATTTGCTAAAATCATTTTTTTTCCTCATTAACCACTGGGCACTTAAACCCCGTTAATAACCAGACCAATTTTCAGCTTTTGGTGCTCTCACATTTTGAATGACAATTACTCAGTCATGCAACACTGTACCTATATGAAATTTTTGTCCTTTTTTTCACACAAATTCTTTTGGTGGTATTTAATCACTGCTGGGTTCTTTATTTTTTGCGCTATAAAAGAAAAAAGACCGAAAAATGTGTAAAAAAAATGCATTTTTCTTCATTTCTGTTATAAAATTTTGCAAATTAGTAATTTTTCTTCATATATTTTGGCCAAAATTTATACTGCTACATATCTTTGGTAAAAATAACCCAAATCGGTGGATATTATTTGGTCTTTGTGAAAGTTATAGAGTCCAAAAGCTATGGTGCCAATATCTGAAAATTGATCACACCTGAAGTACTGACGGCCTATCTCATTTCTTGAGACCCTAACATGCCAGAAAAGTACAAATACCCCCCAAATGACACCTTTTTGGAAAGAAGACATTCCAAGGTATTTAGAAAGATGCATGGTGAGTTTTTTGAAGTTGTCATTTTTTTCCCACAATTCTTTGCAAAATCAAGTTTTTTTTTTACTTTTTTTTCACAAAATTGTCATATTAGCAGGTTATTTCTCACACACAGCATATGCATACCACAAATTACACCCCAAAACACATTCTGCTATTACTCCCGAGAATTGCGATACCACATGTGTGAGACTTTTACACAGCCTGGCCACATACAGAGGCCCAACATGCAGGGGAGCACCTTCAGGCGTTCTGGAGCTCCCAGGCCAATTCTGACATTTCTCTCCTACATGTAAAAATCATCATTTATTAGCTAGAAAATTACATAGAATCCCAAAACATTACATATGTTTTTTTAGCAAAGACCCTAGAGAATACAATGGTGGTCATTGCAACTTTTTATCTCGCACGGTATTTGCACAGCAATTTTTTTAACACTTTTTTTGGTAAAAAAAAGAGGTTTTATGCGTTAAAAAAAACAAAACAGTAAAGTTAGCCCAATGTTTTTGCATAATGTGAAAGATGAAGTTATGCTGAGTAAATAGATACCCAACATGTCACCTTTCAAAATTGCACGCGCTTGTGGAATGGCGTCAAACTTCGCTACTCAAAAATCCCCATAGGCGACGCTTTAAAAATTTTTTACTGGTTACATGTTTTGAGTTACAGAGGAGGTCTAGGGCCAAAATATTGCTCTCGCTCTACTGATCGCAGCGATACCTCACATGTGTGGTTTGAACACCGTTTTCATATGTGGGCGGGACTTATGTATGTGTTTGCTTCTGCATGCGAGCACACAGGGACAGGGGCGCTTTAAATTTTTTTTTTTTTTTTTATTGTTCATTTTACTTTATTTATTTTAGTTTGATGCTTTTTTCCCAAAAAAAAAAAAATTTTGACCACTTTTATTCCTATTACAAGGAATGTAAACATCCCTTGTAACAGGAATATGGCATGACAGGTCCTCTTTACAGTGAGATATGGGGTCAATAAGACCCCACATCTCACCTCTAGGCTGGGAAGCCTGAAATAAAAAAATAAAAATAAAAGATCCTGGCTTCGATCATAGCGGTGAGTCGGTAGAAGCACCGGAGGGCGGCAGGAGGGGGGGACATCCCCTCTCCCCTCCCATAATAACGATCAAGCAGTGGAACAGCCGCTATGATCATTCTTATGGAGTAGGGAATCACCGGCTGAAAAAGCTGATATCTGAATGATGCCTGTAGCTGCACCCATCATTCAGATATCCCCGCACAAATTCAAGGACGTCGTATGACAGCCGGCGGGCGGGAAGTGGTTAAAACGCATTTTTTTCTTTTAACACAAAGTTGTCCATTTATACAATATTTCTAACACATAGCATGTACATACCAAAAATGACACCCCAAAATAGATTCTCCTACTCCTCCTGAGTACGGTGATACCACATGTGTGAGACTTCCACAGCCTGGCCACATACAGAGGCTGAGTACAGCCGAGTATGGCTGAGCATGGCAGAGCTTGGCTGAGTATGGCTCAGCATAGCAGGGTATGGCTGAGTATGGCGGGGTATGGATGAGTATGACGGGGTATTGCAGAGTACTGCGGGGTATTGCAGAGTATGATGGGGTATTGCAGAGTACTGCGGGGTATTGCAGTGTACTGCGGGGTATTGCAGAGTACTGCGGGGTATTGCAGAGTACTGCGGGGTATTGCAGAGTACTGCGGGGTATTGCAGAGTACTGCGGGGTATTGCAGAGTATTGCGGGGTATTGCAGAGTATTGCAGGGTATTGCGGGGTATTGCAGAGTACTGCGGGTTATTGCAGTGTACTGCGGGGTATTGCAGTGTACTGCGGGGTATTGCAGGGTATTGCAGAGTATTGCAGAGTATTGCAGGGTATTGCAGAGTACTGCGGGGTATTGCAGTGTACTGCGGGGTATTGCAGAGTACTGTGGTGTATTGCGGGGTATTGGAGAGTATTGCAGAGTATTGTGGGGTATTGCAGAGTATTGCGGGGTATTGCAGAGTACTGCGGGGTATTGCAGGGTATTGTAGTGTACTGCGAGGTATTGCAGAGTATTGCGGGATATTGCAGAGTACTGCGAGGTATTGCAGAGTATTGTGGGGGTATTGCAGAGTATTGTGGGGGTATTGCAGAGTATTGTGGGGCATTGCAGAGTATTGCAGGCATTGCAGAATAGTGCAGGGCATTGCAGAGTAGTGAGGGATGGCTGAGCATGGATGGATGGATGGATGGATGGCTGGATGTCACTGTGCAGCGCTGTGGGCACTACACATCCAGCCCACAGCGCTGCAGCCATCCATCCATCCCCCTCTCCGCTCACAGTGTACCGATCGGTACACAGGAGGGGAGGAGAGGAACCGGCGTCATCAGATGGCGCTGGTCTGTTTACATGTGATCGCTCCGTCATTTGACGGAGCGATCACATGGTAAATGGCCACGATCAGTGGCCATTTACCTGGATCCGTGATGCGCAGGGTCCCCAGGGGTTCTACACCTTCACTTGAGTCCAGCTGTGTTTGATTATACTGATTGGACTTGATTAGGAAAGCCACACACCTGTCTATATAAGACCTTACAGCTCACAGTGCATGTCAGAGCAAATGAGAATCATGAGGTCAAAGGAACTGCCTGAAGAGCTCAGAGACAGAATTGTGGCACAGATCTGGCCAAGGTTACAAAAAAATTCTGCTGCACTTAAGGTTCCTAAGAGCACAGTGGCCTCCATAATCCTTAAATGGAAAACGTTTGGGACGACCAGAACCCTTCCTAGAGCTGGCTGTCCGGCCAAACTGATCTATCGGGGGAGAAGAGCCTTGGTGAGAGAGGTGAAGAAGAACCCAAAGATCACTGTGGCTGAGCTCCAGAGATGCAGTCGGGAGAGGGGAGAAAGTTGTAGAAAGTCAACCATCACTGCAGCCCTCCACCAGTCGGGGCATTATGGCATTGAGGCCCAACGGAAGCCTCTCCTCAGTGCAAGACACATGAAAGCCCGCATGTAGTTTGCTAAAAAAAACACCTGAAGGACTCCAAGATGGTGAGAAATAAGATTCTCTGGTCTGATGAGACCAAAATAGAAATTTTTGACCTTAATTCTAAACGGTATGTGTGGAGAAAACCAGGCACTGCTCATCACCTGTCCAATATAGTCCCAACAGTGAAGCATGGTGGTGGCAGCATCATGCTGTGGGGGTGTTTTTCAGCTGCAGGGACAGGACCACTGGTTGCAATCGAGGGAAAGATGAATGCGGCCAAGTACAGGGATATCCTGGACGAAAACCTTCTCCAGAGTGCTCAGGACCTGAGACTGGGCCGAACGTTTTACCTTCCAACAAGACAATGACCCTAAGCACACAGCTAAAATAACGAAGGAGTGGCTTCACAACAACTCCGTGACTGTTCATGAATGGCCCAGCCAGAGCCCTGACTTAAACCCAATTGAGCATCTCTGGAGAGACCTAAAAACGCAAACCCATGGGTCGGGGCCACTGTAGGACTGCCGAACGTTTCTCTGGGTCCATCGAAAAACCAGCAGTGGAAATTACATAGCCCAGGCATTTAACCTGTTCACGATGGTACTCGCACTTCTTCAGTTTACAAAAGAGATTGTTCTCTCTTAGTTTCTGAAGTACACGACAGACGTCTGTGTGGTGGCTCTCCAGGGACTTGGAAAATATGAGGATATCATTGAGATAAACCACCACACATAACTACAACAAATCTTGGAGGACATCATTAATAAATTCCTGGAAAATTGCCGGGGCGTTATGAAGTACTCATAATGACCTGTTCAGGTATTAAACGCAGTTTTCTACTCGTCGCCCTCCTTAATCCTCACAAGATTGTATGCCCCTCTCAAATCAAGCTTTGTGAAAACTGTTACTCCCTTGAGGTGGTCAAATAACTCTGTATTCAATGGAATCGGATAGGCATTCTTAATCGTGAAACGATTGAGACTCCTATAATCAATACAAGATCTCAGTTCACTGCTTTTCCTCTTCACAAAGAAAAAACTAGCTCCAGCAGGAGACGAGGATTTGCGGATGAACGGTACGGCCGAACCCGGAAGCTCTAGTTTTCATTGTGGAACGCACAATTTTTATATGTAAGTTGTTATTTTGTTTTCAATAAAATTTTTATACATACTTCACCATGGAGCCATCCTTTTGCTTTTCATCACTTATTTGAGGAGATTTGCTGAGTGTGGGAGAGAGGTGCACTGTGGCCAGCTATCTGAATATCCGAAGGCTGTGACAACCCAACTTTTAGTTCTACCACCTGGGAGTGGTGACACGCTCGATTCGGCCCATTGGGGGCCGCAACTTCAGGTGAGAGGCTGGGGGAAATGTTTTATGGATGCCGGAACTCGCTTGGACATTTTTATTGACCATTCATCACCGGCTATCACCGAGCGTTGTTTGCTGAACTCGCACTTCCTCATCTTCATTCAGAAAACGTATTCCGTGCTAAATCTGAAGTCGCATGCACCTTCCTTTTTTAATTCTTTGTGATCACCAGGACATTTTATTTAGTTTACTTATACTATCTGCACATTTATTGCTATTACTGCACAAGCACTTTTGGGCTGTAAACGTCATTGCCTTATATATTATTTTTGATGTCTTGTGTATGGGATTAGATATCCACTTATTTTACTATTGTTTTACACGCACATTGCACTTTTATGCACAGTATTGTGATTTTGATTTAGTCATATTAATTTTATTGGATTTTTTTACATTTACATTTTTACATTATTCACTGTCACATTAAGAGTCCTCTGAATTTTCTTCTCATGCACGTTGCACTTTTTTGAGCAATTCATTACCATTCACTTGATTTATTACAAGTCAGTAAACGGATTATTGTTCTTAGTCACTTGGATTGATTTTATGCACAGTATTGTGACTTTGACTTATCCATATAAGTCTTATTGGCTTTAGCCCTTTTTACATTATTTACTGTCACATTAAGAGTCCTCTGTATCTTTGTTTTCATGCACGTTGCACTTTTTTGAGTGATTTATTGCCATTTATTTGATCATTACACGTTAGAAAAAGGATTATTGTCCTTAGTCACTTGGATTAATTTTTGTCACCATTTAATAAGTTAAATTACTTGAGCTCACGTTATTTATTATTTTTTGATTTCCACATGGATTTATGTCATCACTGATACTGTTTTCTTTTAGCTATTTGGCTAAGGTTCATTTTCTTATTATATATTGTTTTATATTTGCTATTTTAGCTTTGACGAGGTAGTGCCACATATTTATATATTTCAATTTGTGGATGAAACCTTGAGAAAGTGCGTCTGCAACATACTCCTCCATGGCCTTATCCTCCAAGACCAACAAAGGGTAAACCCGACCACGAGGGGGTATGGCACCGAGTTGAAGGTCAGTTGCACGATCATATGGTCGGTGTGGAGGCAGACTTCCAGCTTGACGTTTGTCAAAGACATTGATAAAATCGCGATACTCCTCCGGCAGGGAGGTGAGTGAAGAGGTACACAGGGCCTTGGCTACCTTCTGAAAGCATGTCTCATTGTATTGTGGTGACCAGAAGAGAACCTCAGCACAGAGCCAATCAAAAGAGGGGTTGTGCCTCTGTAACCAAGGATAACCAATAACTAGCGGAAACTTAGGTGAGGAAATACCTTGGAATTGGATTATCTCATGGTGAAGAGCCCCTACGGCCATGGCAATGGAAGCGTCTCATGAGTCACATGGGCAGGCTGTAGAGGTCTCCCATCAAGAGCCTCAATGGCAAGTGGAGTGTCACGCAGCTGCAGCGTAATCGAGTGCTTCGATACAAAGGTAGCATCAATGAACAGGCCTGCAGCTCCAGAGTCGATTAGAACCTGTATCTTGATGGATGACTCAGCCCAAAAAAGGGTTACTGAAACCAGGGGCTTATCCTTCTGGATAACTGGGGATGAAACAACACCACCTAGGGTCTGTCCGTGACAGGACCTCAAGGTTCGGGCGTTCCCTGGACAGGTAGGACAAGACTTCAAAAAGTGACCTGCCTGACAACAAAAAAGGCACAATCTTTCCCTCCTCCTAAAGGTTCTCTCATCCACAGAGAGACGCGTGAAGCCCAAGTGCATGTGTTCATCTTCACTGACCGACTCGGTACCAGGAGGCATGGAAGGTGATGGAGGCACAGGTGGGACTGCAAAGCTCGGAGGAAAATGTACAGGAGGCTTCCGCAAGCACTCCTTAAAAGAGAGTCTGAATCTGGAGTCAATGAGGATGGCAAATGTGATCAACTTCTTCAGCTCAGTTGGTATATCTCGGGCTGCTATCTCATTCTTGATGGAATCCGAGAGACCATGAGAAAAAGCAGCCACGAGGGCCTCATTGTTCCAAGCAACCTCTGCTGCCAGAGTACAAAATTCAATTGCGTAGTCGGCAACAGTTCTCGTACTCTGTTTAATGGACATGAGGCACTTGGCAGCAGAAGCAGAGCATGCAGGAACGTCAAATACCCTTTTAAAGGAGGCCACAAACTCAAGGTAACTCAAGACAACAGGTTATTGCATCTCCCATAGAGTGTTTGCCCAGACCAAGGCTCTCTCAGAAAGCAACGATATCATAAAACCAACTTTGCTTCTGTCCATGGGAAACGCCTGGGGCAGCATCTCAAAGTATATCTCAACCTAGTTGAGAAACCCTCTGCATTTAACTGGATCGCCCCCAAATCACTGGGGAAGCAGAGCGGAACCAGACATACCTCTTATAATACTTTAGGCGGGTGCCTGCATAGAGACTGGCGCAGCAGCAGGGATGGCCTACAACTCAGGTTGTACTGGAGCAGCCACAGTGGGAGATTCGAGGTGAGCCGTGCAACTCAGGAGCGTTTGTAACGCTATGGCAAACTGATCCATGCAGTGATCTTGCTCATCCAATCTGGAAAAAATATTACCAACAAGTGGATTGACTATCTTCTGAATTCATGGCCTTCGCCTACTGTCAGAAACCGAGACAGAAGTACAGTTAAATCACACTTGTTTAATAATAAAAGTAAAAAGAACAAATGTAGTCAAAACATAGCCAAAGTTCAGTAACTGGAATGGATAGTCA
The DNA here is from genome assembly GCA_037952925.1 of Lithobates clamitans. Classification (NCBI taxonomy): domain Eukaryota; kingdom Metazoa; phylum Chordata; class Amphibia; order Anura; family Ranidae; genus Lithobates; species Lithobates clamitans. Next base: position 1,305,917 of record JBBGZY010000497.1, on the reverse strand, counting down.
GCCAAGCCAGGCGTCAGGGATCAAAGTAGTGGAACAGCAAGCTGGATCTGTAGCCAGAAGGGATGTCAGCAAAGCCAGTTTTTAAAACAGGAACGCAGGAGATAGTTTTTTCTGATGTGACCAAGGTAAAGGCAGAGCTCCTCTGGACTGGACAGCTTAATTAGGCAGGACTGATGAGCAGGATCAACTTCAGCTGGGTAACTGGAAAGAGATAGGAGCTGGCAATTAGCCGACAGCTGAGCGGCCAGTTTAGAGAAGGAAGGGCTGAGCCCAGGAAGCATGGTATTAAGTAGGGGGCAGGATGTTTGCTACACGCGACTCTGGAGCTAGGACCACATTCCCTACTAGTTTCCTTCACCATAGAATGAGATGGAGATGTGCTCCCATACTATGGTGGGGCAGCAAGCGGTCAGCTGAGGAGTTCTTTTGATGAGGACTACAGGTGTCAGCTGAACCTGCTGAGCAGCGCTGGTGCCAGTGCATGGAGTGATCCAAGTGCAGAGGGGTTAAGGAGACCAGGAGCATATGCAGGGTGGAGCAAGATGGCAGCCACACGTGGCCCCGGCTGTAACCCACACCACAGATGGGGTTGAATACCTGCTTCTATCCCCGTCGGGGGACATGATCCACCAGGCCGGGGCACCCCGATGGTTAGATTGGACCTGGATCGGGCACAAAGGAGACAGGGAGGTCGCTGGGGTGTAGCAAGATGGCCACCACTTACTGTCTATGTCCGTGATGTCCTTCAGGCTGGCATGCAGGAAAGGCACAGTGAAGATTGCTGGTTGCGGTTTGCAGGATGGATAGCTCCGGTGTCCGTGATGGGAGAGAGGCCGCCGCACCCCATGCTAAGGCCAGAGCAGTGGTCTGTCCCTGAGGCGGCCAGAACATGGGATCGCCAAATCAACGGTCCCAGGTGGCGCCCTGAAAGTCTGGGGGACCCTGGGGTCCGTGAAGAAAGCAGGGCAGGTTTGCTGGGGAAGAAAAGCCCAAGATGTGCTCCAGGACAGCAGGAATCAAACCTCCATCCGCCCACGCCCCCAGTTTAGCTTTTTTTATGCAATCTAACATTTTGCAATCACAAATTTTTTTGCCATAGTAGTAAACTTCATGGTGTCCTTTTGTGTTCCAACAGTCTGAGCTGTGTGTGTGTGTGCGGTGAGACCCCAGCACAAAAGGGAGAAACACATATATGCGGCCCCAATGAAAAAAGCCCAGTTCTGTGAGGCCGCAAATATGTGTTACGTCGGCGTGAAGGGGTTAAGCAGCAATTGTTCATGTCAAATATTTTATGTGTTAATAATTTGTTTTGGTTTTCTTCTTATTCAAATAGAGATTATTAAAAAAAAAATATTCATATGGCATCCTGCTTATATAAAAGGGATTCTAAAAGGCAGAAGGTTTTTTACATTCTATGCATTAAGATACAGTGGGGACGGAAAGTATTCAGACCCCCTTACATTTTTCACTCTTTGTTATATTGCAGCCATTTGCTAAAATCATTTAAGGAGCTGTAAGGTCTTATATAGACAGGTGTGTGGCTTTCCTAATTTTTTCCCCATTAATGTACACACAGCAGAATATTATATATTATAATATTATATATTATAATATTGACAGAAAAACACAGAATTGTTGACATTTTTGCAGATTTATTAAAAAAGAAAAACTGAAATATCACATGGTCCTAAGTATTCACACCCTTTGCTCAGTATTTAGTAGAAGCACCCTTTTGATCGAATACAGCCATGAGTCTTTTTGGGAAAGATGCAACAAGTTTTTCACACCTGGATTTGGGGATCCTCTGCCATTCCTCCTTGCAGATCCTTTCCAGTTCTGTCAGGTTGGATAGTAAACATTGGTGGACAGCCATTTTTAGGTCTCTCCAGAGATGCTCAATTGGGTTTAAGTCAGGGCTCTGGCTGGGCCATTCAAGAACGGTCATGGAGTTGTGTGAAGCCACTCCTTTGTTATTTTAGCTGTGTGCTTAGGGTCATTGTCTTGTTGGAAGGTAAACCTTCGTCCCAGTTGGAGGTCCTGAGCACTCTGGAGAAGGTTTTCGTCCAGGATATCCCTGTACTTTGCCGCCTTCATCTTTCCCTCAATTGCAACCAGTTGTCCTGTCCCTGCAGCTGAAAAACACCCCCACAGCATGATGCTACCACCACCATGCTTCACTGTTGGGACTGTATTGGACGGGTGATGAGCAGTGTCTGATTTTCTCCACACATACCGCTTAGAATTAAGGTAAAACAGTTCTATCTTGGTCTCATCAGACCAAAGAATCTTATTTCACACCATCTTGGAGTCCTTCAGGTGTTTTTTTAGCAAACTACATGCGGGCTTTCATGTGTCTTGCACTGAGGAGAGGCTTCTGTCGGGCCACTCTGCCATAAAACCCAGACTGGTGGAGGGCTGCAGTGATGGTTGACTTTCTACAACTTTCTCCCATCTCCCGACTGGAGCTCAGCCACAGTGATCTCTGGGTTCTTATTTACCTCTCTCACCAAGGCTCTTCTGCCCCGATAGGTCAGTTTGGCTGGACAGCCAGCTCTAGGAAGGGTTCTGGTCATCCCAAACGTCTTCCATTTTTAAGGATTATGGAGGCCACTGTGCTCTTAGGAACCTTAAGTGCAGCAGAATTTTTTTGTAACCTTGGCCAGATCTGTGCCTTGCCACAATTCTGTCTCTGAGCTCTTCAGGCAGTTCCTTTGACCTCATGATTCTCATTTGCTCTGACATGCACTGTGAGCTGTAAGGTCTTATATAGACAGGTGTGTGGTTTTCCTAATCAAGTCCAATCAGTATAATCAAACACAGCTGGACTCAAATGAAGGTGTAGAACCATCTCAAGGATGATCAGAAGAAATGGACAGCACTGGAGTTCAATATATGAGTGTCACAGCAAAAGGTCTGAATACTTAGGACCATGTGATATTTCAGTTTTTCTTTTTTAATAAATCTGCAAAAATGTCAACAAATCTGTTTTTTTCTGTCAATATGGGGTACATTAATGAGGTAAAAAAAGAACTTAAATGATTTTAGCAAATGGCTGCAATATAACAAAGAGTGAAAAATTTAAGTCGGTCTGAATACTTTCCGTCCCCACTGTAAAAAAAACCTTCAGTGTGCAACAGCCCCCCTCACACTTACCTGAGCCCCATCTTGATCCAGCGATGTCCACAAGTCCCTCGGTCATCCGGGACTCTCCCTCTTGATTGGCTGAGACACAACAGCGGTGCCATTGGCTCCCACTGCTTTCAATCAAAATCAGTTAGCCAATCAGGAGAGAGAGGGGGAAGGGCCAAACCACGGCTCTGTGTCCTAACTACTTGCCGACCAGCCGTCGTCGTTATACATCAGTAGGTTGGTGTCAGAAACCATGAAATCAGGCCGAGACAGAAGTACAGTTAAATCACACTTGTTTAATAATAAAAGTAAAAAGAACAAACATAGTCAAAACATAGCCAAAATTCAGTAACTGGAATGGATAGTCAGCCAAGCCAGAAGTCAGGGATCAATGTAGTTGAAAAGCAAGCAGGATCTGGAGCTAGAAGGGATGTCAGCAAAGCAAGTCTTGAACAGGATCGCAGGAGATAGTTTCTGTGATGTTGACCAAGACGAAGGCAGAGATCCTCTGGACTGGACAGCTTAAGTAGGCAGGACTGACAAGCAGGATCATCAACAGCTAACTGTGGAGAGATAGGAGCTGGCAATTAGCCGACAGCTGAGCGGCCAGCTCAGAGAAGGAAGGCCTGAGCCCAGCCCTGATAGTTGGCTCCCCTGCGCGAATCGTCGTAGCTGTATGGCAGCCGCTTTAAGGGCTATGGGGGCACGTGCATGCCGCCGGAGCCGATGCGCGAGGGCCCCGATGTCCACCGGCGACCCGCAATCGCTTCTCAGAGAACCAGAACAGGGATTTGTCATTGTAAACAGACAGATCCCTGTTCTTTCAGGGAAGTAGAGGGAGATCTGCTGTTCCTTGTCATCAGGGACCGCAATATCTCTCTACTCCCTGTCAGTCCACTCCCCCCAGTTAGATACACCTATCACACTTAACCCCTTTATCGTCCCCTAGTGTTAGCCCCTTCCCTGCCAGGGACATTTATACAGTAATCAGTGACCATTTTTAGCTCTGATCGCTGTATAAATGTCAGTGGTCCCAAAAAAGTGTGAAAAGTTTCCGATCTATCCTCTGCAATGTCACAGTCAACCTAAAAATCGCTGATCACCACCAATATATATATATATATATATATATATATATATATATATATATATATATATATATATATATATAAAAGCCATAACTATATCCCCTATTTTGTAGACGCTATAACTTTTGCGCAAACCAAACAGTTATTGGCCAATTACACCAATTATTGAACAATTACACTTTTTGCGATTTTTTTTTACCAAAAATATGTAGAAGAATACATATTGGCCTAAACTGATGAAATGTGTTTTTTTTTTTTAAAAACTTTGGATATTGTAGCATAAAGTAAAATATATATATTGGGATTTTTTTTTCAAAATTGTCGCTCTTTTTTTGTTTATAGCACAAAAAATAAAAACCACAGGAGGTGATTAAATACCACCAAAAGAAAGCTCTATTTGTGGGAAAAAAAAAAAAAAAAGACGTAAATTTTGTTTGGGTACAACGTCGCGGTCAGTTAAAGCAGTGCAGTGCCATATCGCAAAAAATGGCCTGGTTAGGATATGGGTAAATCGTTCTGAGCCTGAAGTGGTTAATGGACACCAAGAGCTATGGCTTGGCTGCCCTCATAGCAAGCTGCTTACTGTGGTGGCACTCAGCAGGAGGGAGGGGCAAAGAGAGTCGGCGCGGGACCCAAGAAGAGGAGGATTTAGGCTGTGCTGCACAAAACCACTGCACAGAACAGGTAAGTTTAAAATGTTTGTTATTTTTAACTACTTCCATACAGGGCATTTTCACCCCCTTCCTGCCCCAGCCAATTTTCAGCTTTCAGCGCTGTCGCACTTTGAATAACAATTGCGCGGTCATACTACACTATACCCAATTGAAATTTTTATCATTCTTTCCCCACTAATAGAGCTTTCTTTTGGTGGTATTTGATCACCCCTGCAGTTTTTATTTCTTGTGCTATAAACAAAACAAGAGTGACAAGTTTGAAAAAACACAATATTTTTTACTTTTTGCTATAATAAGTATCCAATTTATTATTTTTTTTAAACAAATTTTTTCCTCATTTTAGGCCGATACGTATTGTTCTACATATTTTTGGTAAAAAATATCGCAATAAGCGTATATTTATTGGTTTGCGCAAAAGTTATAGCGTCTACAAAATCATTATTATTATTATTATTACAGTGTGACAAAGTTTTATTCGGTCCTGGCAGATGAAATCCTTCCCCTGCATGTGTAAGTGATGTCATCTCTCCTCGTGGAAGTCTTTTCATTCCAGAGAGAGGAGAGAAGACATCTCAGAGTAAGTGCACCAACACTACACTGACACCAGTTCATGTAGGTACAGTTGTCACCCCCCATCACTGTGTCACCCAGTGTAGTGTTCATTTTTTTTATCACTGTACTGGTGTCATTAGTGACAAAAATCAGTGTTAGGGTACTTAGTGTAGGCCCAGATAGGTCTAGGGACCCCCCTAACCCCCCCCCCAATAAAGGTTTAACCCATTGATCACCCCATCACCAGTGATCACTGTATTAGTGTCACGGGTGACGCTGATTAGCTAGGTTTTTATTTTTTTATAGCGTCAAGGCACCCGCCATATATTACCTAAATAAAGGTTTAACCCCTTGATCACCCAGCAGGTTTTAGTGTCAGATAGGGTCTGCGTCGCCCCAGGCAGAGCCAGATTGGTGCCAGTAGCGCTAACACCCATGCATGCACCACAACATTTAGGGTTCCCAAAAACACAGTGTTATGGGGATCAGCCGAGATACCTGCTAGCAACTGTGTTTAGCCCCTCCGCCCAGCCCAGCCCAGTCCACCCAAGTGCAGTATCAATCGATCACTGTCACTTACAAAACACATAACTGCAGCTTTTGCACAGACAGGCCTGATCCCTGAGAACGCTAACAGGTTTTTTTTTTTGTAGTGTTTGAAGCAGTCAGGAGCTCTTTTAACCTGTGAATCTCACTATTGTACCAGTAAATTTAAAGACCAAAATGTCAAATTGAAAGTACAGTAGTGAAGAGGTCTACACGTTTCTGAGCATGACAGATAGTGAAGAGGAACTGACCCATCTGTCAGATGCAGGCTCAGAATACGAACCGGTAGACAGCAGCGACACCCTGACAGATAGCTCTGACGACAGGGTAGTGGTCCCTGCCAAGGTAAGGCATACCCGACCCCATTCTTCTGCTGTCGTTGAGGTGCAAAAACCGCAGGGCTCTCGTATGAAGCAGAGAGCCAGTACTAGTGCCGTGTCAGGGCTGACTCAGCCCTTCCTTCTCTGAGCTGGCCGCTCAGCTGTCGGCTAATTGCCAGCTCTCATCTCTCTCCACAGTTAACCAGCTGTTGTGGATCTGCTCGTCAGTCCTGCCTACTTAAAGATCTCCAGCTCACTTCATTCCTGCCTTCACCTTGGTCACATCACGAGAAACTGTGTTCCTGCGTTCCTGTTTAAAGACTGGCTTTGCTGACATCCCTTCTGGCTCCTTATCCTGCTTGCTGTTCCTCTAATTGGATCCCTGACTTCTGGTCTGGCTGATTACCCGATCTGGTTACTGAACTCTGGCTTGGCTGACTACCTGATCCAGTTACTGGACTCTGGCTATGCTTTGACTATGCTTACTCTATTTACCTTTTTATTTTTATTAATAAAAAAAGTGTGATTTTACTGTACTTCTGTCTCGGTCTGGTTCATGGTTTCTGACAGTAGGCGAAGGCCATGAATTCAGAAGATACAGTCAATCCTCTTGTTGGTAATATTTTTTCCAGATTGGATGAGCAAGATCACGAGTTGCAGGCCATCCCTGCTGCTGCGCCAGTCTCTGTTTAGGCAGAGACTGTCTGGTTCCGCCCCGCTTCCCCAGCGATTTGGGGGCAATCCAGTTCAATGCAGAGGGTTTCTCAACCAAGTTGAGATATACTTTGAGATGCTGCCCCAGGAGTTTTTACATGGACAGAAGCAAAGTAGGCTTCGTGATATCTTTGCTTTCCAAGAGAGCCTTGGCCTGGGCTAACCCTCTATGGGAGACGCAAAAAACTGTTGTCTTCAGTTACACAGAGTTTGTGACCTCCTTTAAAAGGGTATTTGATGTTCCCGCACGCTCCGCTTCTGCTGCCAAGTGCCTCATGTCCATCAAACAGAGTACGAGAACTGTTGCTGACTACGCCATTGAGTTGCGTACTCTGGCAGCAGAGTTGCTTGGAACAATGAGGCCCTCATGGCTGCTTTTTCTCATGGTCTCTCGGATTCCATCAAGGATGAGAAAACAGCCCAAGATATACCCACTGAGCTGGCGAGCTTGATCTCGTTTGCCATCCTCATTGACTCCAGACTCAGAGAAAGACTTTCTTTTAAGGAGCACTTGCGGAAGCCTCCTGTATGTTTGCCTCCGAGCTTTGCAGTCCCACCCATGCCTCCCTCACCTCCCATGCCTCCTGGTACCGAGTTGGTCAGTGAAGATGAACCCATGCACTTGGACTTCACGCGTCTCTCTGCGGATTAGAGAGCCTTAAGGAGGAGGGGGAGATTGTGCCTTTATTGTGGCCAGGCAGGTCACTTTTTGAAGTCTTGTCCCACCCGTGTCCTGGGAACACCCGAACCTTGAGGTCCTGTCATGGACAGACCTTAGGTGGTGTTGTGTCATCCCCAGTTATCCAGAAGGATAAGCCCCTGGTTTCGGTCACCCTTTCTTGGGCTAAGTCGTCTATCGAGATACAGGCTCTAATTGACTCTGGGGCTGCAGGCCTGTTCATTGATGCTGCCTTTATATCAAAGCACTCGATTCCACTGCAGCTGCGTGACACTCCACTTGCCATTAAGGCTCTTGACGGGAGACCTCTACAGCCTGCCCATGTGACTCATGAGACGGTTCCGTTGTCCATGGCCGTAGGGGCTCTTCACCATGAGATAATCCAATTCTAAGTGATTTCCTCTTCTAAGTTTCCCCTGGTTATTGGTTGTCCTTTGTTACAGAGGCACAAGCCCTCTTTTGATTGGCTCTGTGCTGAGGTTCTCTCCTGGTCACCACAATGCAGTGAAACGTGCTTCCGGAAGGTAGCCAAGGTCCTGTGTACCTCTTCACTCTTCTCCCTGCCAGAGGAGTACCGTGATTTTAGCGATGTCTCTGACAAAGGTCAAGCTGGTAGTTTGCCTCCACACCGGCGGTACGATTCCTGGTGCCAGTCCCCCTCGTGGCCGAGTTTACCCTTTGTCGGTCTTGGAGGATAAAGCCATGGAGGAGTATGTTGCAGATGCACTTTCTCGGGGTTTCATCCGCAAATCCTCATCTCCTGCTGGTCCTGGTTTCTTCTTTGTGAAGAAGAGGAGCAGTGAACTGAGACCTTGTATTGATTATAGGGGTCTCAATCGTTTCACGACTAAGAATGCCTACCCGATCCCGTTGATTACAGAGTTATTTGACCGCCTCATGGGAGCAACGGTTTTCACTAAGCTTGATCTGAGAGGGGCTTACAATCTCACGAGGATTAAGGAGGGCGACGAGTGGAAAACTGCGTTTAATACCAGAACAGGCCATTATGAGTATCTCATAATGCCTTTTGGCCTTTGTAACGCCCTGGCAGTTTTCCTGGAATTTATTAACAATGTCCTCCGAGATTTGTTGCAGTTATGTGTGGTGGTTTATCTCGATGATATCCTCATATTTTCCAAGTCCCTGGAGAGCCACCACACAGATGTCTGTCGTGTTCTTCAGAAATTAAGAGAGAACAATCTCTATTGTAAACTGAGTTCCATCGGGAACAGGTTAAATTCCTGGGCTATGTCATTTCCACTGCTGGTTTTTCGATGGACCCAGAGAAACTTTCGGCAGTCCTACAGTGGCCTCGACGCGTGGGGTTACGTTCTCTGCAGCATTTCCTGGGTTTTGCCAACTATTATCAGAAGTTTATTCGTAACTTCTCATCTCTGGTCAAGCACCTGACCGATATGACCAGAAGAAACGGTAACCCACAGAGTTGGTCTCCGAAGTCCATTAAGGCCTTTGAAAGTCTCAAGGCTGCCTTTGTTTCTGTTCCTGTGTTGGCAGATCCTGATCCTACGTTACCTTTTATCCTTGAGGTTGATGCTTCTGAGACTGGTGTTGGCGCCCTTCTGTCTCAAAGTCCTACCTCTGAGAGTGCTATGCATCCTTGTGGCTACTTTTCCAAGAAATTGTCACCTGCCAAGTGCAATTACATGATTGGTGACAGAGAGCTGTTGGCAATCATTTTAGCCCTGAAAGAATGGAGACATCGAAGGTACCACTGTGCCAGTTCTCATTCTTACTGACCATAAGAATCTCACATTCTTGTCTGAGGCTAAACGCCTCTCTTCCAGAAGGGCGCAATTGGCTCTTTTCTTGTCAAGTTTCAATTACATTGTCTCATTCTTACCCGGTACTAAGAATGTAAGGGCTGACGCCTTGTCACGACAATTTTCCTCCACTTCCAAGTTGCCATCGGTTCCGGTTCCTATGATTCCTCCTGATCGTATTCTGGCTACGGTTCGCACCAGTCTTACTTCTCCTTTGGGTGACAAAATTCTTGCTGCTCAGGTTGATGCTCCTCCTGAGAAACCTTGTGACCGCTGCTTTGCCCCAGAGTGTCTCCGTACTGCCGTGCTCCAGACTTACCATTCTCCCAAGGCAGTTGGCCACCCTGGTAAGAATCAACTCGTTTGGGCCATTTCCCAACAATTCTGGTGGCCTAGTCTACGTGCTGATGTAACTGCCTTGGTAGCTGCTTGTTCCGTGTGTGCTCAGAGTAAGTCTCCACAACACCTTCCAGTGGGCCTCCTACAACCCATACCTAATGGAGAGAGGTCTTGGCCCACCTGTCTATGGATTTCATTGTGGAGTTGCCCAACTCCCAAGGCAACACAGTTATCCTTATGGTGGATGACCGGTTCTCAAAGATGTGTCATTGTATTCCACTTAAGAAGTTGCCAACAAGGAACTGGCTTCCATTTTTGCTCGGGAGATCTTTTGCTTACATGGGCTACCCAAGGTGATTGTCTAGGACAGGGGTAGTCAGTTTGTGTTTGGCGAGCCTTTTGTGCACAGCTGGGAATTCAGCTTGCTTTCTCCTCTGCGTATCACCCGCAGTCTAATGGGGCCGCAGAACGAGTCAATCAGTCCTTGGAGCAATTCCTATGTTGCTATATTTCTGACCATCACAACAACTGGTCAGACCTATTACCATGGACAGAGTTTGCTCACAACAGTGCCTTGAATTCTGCTTCCTGATTGTCTCCATTTATGACGAATTATTGTTTCCAGCCTTCCATGTTGCCTGACTCGTTTGTTCCGCAGAGTATTCCTGCGCTAGAGGAGCATCTCCGTGGTCTTCGTTCCACTTGGGCACAAGTCCAGGAGGCTTTGCATCATGCTAATGATAGGTACAGACTCCATGCTGACCGCAGACGCCTGCCTGCGCCTTCCTACCAGGTTGGGGATCGCAACCTTCAACTTCGTGTTCCCTCACTGAAGTTCGCACCTCAGTTTATTTGGCCTTTCAGTGTCCTTTGCAGGATTAACCCAGTGGCTTACGCATTGGACCTTCCTCCTAGTATGCGCATCTCAAATGTGTTTCATGTCTCCTTATTGAAACCGTTGGTCTGCAATCACTTTACTACCTCAGTGCCACGTCCTCACCCTATACAGGTTTAGAACCATGAGGAGTATGAGGTACAATCCATTGTTGAATCCCGTAGGTTCCGTGGGCGCATATAGTACCTGGTGCATGGGAAGGGGTACAGTCTGGAGGAACGCTCCTGGGTCTCATCCTCGGACGTACATGCTCCTGCCCTCCTCCGTGATTTCCATAGACGTTTTCCCCTCAAGCCCGATGGTCCTCCGAGGGGGAGGGGGGTACTGTCAGGGCTGGCTCAGCCCTTCCTTCTCTGAGCTGGCCACTCAGCTGTCGGCTAATTGCCAGCTCTCCTCTCTCTCCACAGTTAACCAGCTGTTGTGGATCTGCTCGTCAGTCCCGCCTACTTAAAGATCTCCAGCTCACTTAATTCCTGCCTTCGCCTTGGTCACATCACAAGAAACCATCTCCTGCGTTCTTGTTTAAAGACTGGCTTTGCTGACATCCCTTCTGGCTCCTTATCCTGCTTGCTGTTCCTCTACTTGGATCCCTGACTTCTGGCCTGGCTGATTACCCGATCTGGTTACTGAACTCTGGCTTGGCTGACTACCCGATCCGGTTACTGGACTCTGGCTATGCTTTGACTACCCTTACTCTATTTACCTTTTTATTTTTTATTAAAAAACAAGTGTGATTTTACTGTACTTCTGTCTCGGTCTGGTTCATGGTTTCTGACATGCTGCTCATACTTCTGGTGAACTGGCAAGCACCAGCGGCCTAGTACATCCTGGTCTTTCATCCAGCACTGCAGTAACACTTGGTGACGTGGCGAGTCCCATAAGTGCAGTTCAAGCTGGAGAGTTGGCTAGCACGAGTAGTGTCCCGCAGCCACCAAAAAGAAGACAAACACAGGCCAGTCTAGCCCATAGTGCCCTTCCTGCTGAATTGCCAATCCTAATTGGGAGCCCACCACTTCTGCAGCACCCTTACTTCCGCCATTCACTGGCCAACCCGGAATTCTGGTGGAAACAGTTGATTTTACATCACTTGATGTTTTTTTGCTGTTTTTCACGGAAGATCTCTATAGATCTATTGTGGACCAAAGCAATTTGTATGCTGATCAATTCATCACCGCTAATCCCCAGTTGACCCTTTCCAGAGATTGGAGACCTATTACAGTCGGCAAATTTAAGACCTTCCTGGGCCTATCCCTCCTCCTGGGATCAAGTTGTCTGCATTGATGAGTGCCTGATTAAGTTTTATGGCCGCTTGTCTATCAAACGGTATCTTACCAGTAAGCATGCCAGATATTGGGGGAGGGGGTCAAGATGTATAAGCTCTGTGACAGGGCAACAGGCTATACATAAGGTTTTATGGTTTACGAGGGAAAAGGTAGTCACGTAGAGCCGGAGAACTGCCCAGACTACATAGGGGGCGCTGGTAAGATTGTGTGGGTCTTGGTGTCACCCTTAATCGGAAAGGGGTACCACTTGTACGTGGACAATTATTACACAAGCGTGCCACTTTTTAGTTACCTTTTTGATTATGGAATTGCACATGTGGAACAGTGTGATCTAATCGCCGGGGCTTCCCCCAACGGCTTGTAGAATCCCAACTTAGACGGGGGGGAGAGAGCCTGCTTGAAGTGTAATAATTTGTTAGCAGGGAAGAGGAGGGATTCACGGAATGCTTTCGTTCTGTCCTCCCTTCACGCAGATACGACAGTCCAAAATTCCTACGGCGACTGGTGTTGTGGAGAAACCCCTATGTGTCCACGAATACAACCTTAACATGGGAGGGGTGGACCTCAATGACCAGTTGTTGGCGCCACACCTAATTGCCCATAAGGCCAGACGCTGGTACAAAAAAGTGTCTGTATACTTATTTCAATTGGCTCTGCTGAACGCTTTTGTGCTATACAGAGCTTCAGGATGAGCTGGATCCCCTCCTAAAACTCCAGGAAGAGATAGTCACAGCTCTTCTGTTTCCAGACAGTGCTATGGCCCACCATCCCAACACAAATGCAGTGAGCCGGCTGCATGAGAGGCATTTTCCGTATGTACTCCCTGGTACCTTTACCCAAAGAACACCCCAAAGAATATGTCTTGTCTGCAGAAAACGTGACACTCGCTTTTATTGTGCCTCCTGACCAACCTGGTCTCTGCAACGGTGATTAATTCAAACACTACCACACACTAGTGGAGTATTAGCGTAGGGTACAGCACTACACAGTCCTAGGGCACACTAACACAGGGTCTCTCTATTATCTCTCTTATGGTCGCTCTCTACTGTCCGCTCTATTGTTTGCTCACTATTGTTCTATATCTATTGTTCTCTCTCTGTTACTGTATTTCAGAACTGTAATGTTTTATTTTTACTATGTTTTATTATATTTGCTTTGCAGGTATGGTATGTCTTACTGTTATACTGTAATGTTACTTTGCTTATTGTTAACCATCATTTGCTCAGCGGAAATGCCATTCAGCTGCTGCACAGGTTTATTTATTCTGACAGCAACAGCGTTTGCTCCCACGATATGTAAAGCCATGACTCCAGCGCTGTCGGAGGTGATTTCACCACCACAATTAAAAAAAGAGCACGTATGCCAAAGTATGGGGGCAGGGGTGGAAGAGTGATTTGCTCCTAACCGCGTACAGGACACCGAAAACCAAATCACCGCCTCCAGGCTTTCTAAGGGCGTACGTTTTTTATTTCACTCCTCACTGCCTTACAGTTTCGGAGGCCATGAAATGCCCAGATAGTACAACCCCCCCCCCCCCAAATGACCCTATTTTGGAAAGTAGACACTCCAAGCTACTTGCTGAGAGGCATGTTGAGTATTTTGCAGATCTTGCTTTTTGTCATAAAGTTTTGAATTAAAAAAAAAAAGTTCTTTTCTTTCTTCTTTTTCAAAAACAAATGAGAGCTGAAAAATACTAACCATGTCTCTTAGAAAATACCTTGGGGTGTCTACTTTCCAAAATGGAGTCATTTGGAGGGGTTGGGCTATCTGGACATTTCAGGGCCTCCGAAACTGTGATAGGTAGTGAGTAAAATCATTTAATGCCCTTCGAAAGCCTGAAGGTGGTGATTGGTTTTCTGGGTCCTGTACACGGCTAGGCTCCCAAAAAGTCTTACACATGTGGTATCCCTGTACTCATGAGAAGCAACAGAATGTTTTTTTGGGGTGTAATTCCACATATAACCAAGACATGTTTGAGCAATATATCATTTAGTGACAACTTTGTGCAAACAAATTAAAAATAAAAAGTGTTTTCATTTTCCTGCAACTTGTGGCAAAATATAAAAACTTTCCATGGACTCAACATGCCTCTCAGCAAATAGCTTGGGGTGTCTACTTTCCAAAATGGAGTCATTTGGGGGGGGGCTATCTATGCATTTTATGGCCTTCAAAACTGTGATAGGTAGTGAGGAGTCTAATCAAAAATTTACGCCCTTTGAAATCCTGAAGGCGGTGCTCGGTTTTTGGGGTCCTATACATGGCTAGGCTCCCAAAAAGTCTCACACATGTAGTATCCCGATACTCAGGAGAAGCAGCAGAATGTATTTTGGGGTGTAATTCCACATATGCCCATGGCATGTTTAGTGACAACTTTGTGCAAAAAAAAATAGGATTTTTTACTTACCGTAAAATCCATTTCTCTGAGTTCATTCACAGACACAGCCTTCTTTATTCAGTACGGTAGAGTTATATCATCTCAACAGGAGTAGGACTAGGCAGAACAAAAAAACAACCCCTGGCTACGCCCATGGGCTGTCCTCCGTCAGTATATAACCCCTTCCCTGCTCTAGGTATTCAATTTAGTAGCAAGCAGTAATAGAAGTATCAAAAAAACTCCATAGAGGGGTGGGTGCTGTGTCTGTCAATGAACTCAGAGAAACGGATTTTACGGTAAGCAAAAAATCCTATTTTCTCATTCGTTCATTGACAGACACAGCCTTCTTTATTCAGAACGGTAGGGACGTCCCAAAGCAGTGATGAACATGAGGGGTGGGACAGCGAAAAATCCCAAGGCTAACGCAAAAGCCAATCAGGTAACAGGAGCTTCACACAGGACAAGCTGAAACCCCACCTGAACGATACCCCTTCAAGAGGTATTAGACCTTCTTAACAGCAGCCTGCAAAAAGCTTGCTGCCAAAAAAGGCACCCGCAGATGCCAACCCATCCACTTCGTAGAATTTGTGAAAAAGTGCGCCACAAACGTCTGAAGTCAGAAGGCCCAAGACGCACTAGGCACCTGAGAAGAATGCGCCATAAAAGGGAAACCAGGAACCCGATTACTGATAGAATAGCCCAGAGTCATTATCTGTCTGATCCATCCAGAAGAAGGTCGAAGAAGAAGCAGACAGCCCCTTTCTTGGCCTGTCCATGAGTACAGAGAGCCTGACCTCAAAAGACTCAGTGGCTGGCAAATACAACTGAATCCCCCAAACCACATCCCAGACAGATGAGGCAAATTCCTTGGGATGTGTTGCCAGGGACACAAGAAAGGAAACACAATGTCCTTGTTCAAATGGAAATCCAGGGACGGAACTATAGAAAAGGGCGAAGCACCACCTAAACCTGGGTAAGGTGAACGAGAAGATAATGCCACCCTTTTCGACACCTTGTGAGAAGAGGTGAAAGCCACCAAGAGGTCACCTCTTGAGACAGAGTAAGCAGTGGAATCGCCCGATATTTTGAGAGAGGGAGAGAGCGGCTCCTGGAGAACCGAAAACGCCAAGTTCAGATCCCATGGCGGTAGAAAAAAAACGCACCAGTGGCAACAGACGCCTAACCCCTTGAATAAAGGTACGCACCAGGGAGAGCGAGACCAGGGGATGCTGAAGACGACCACACAGGCTGACACCTGGCCCTCGATGGTACTGGAGACGCATTCCTGCTAAACCCCCTGTAAGTGGGGGTCGGAATTGGAGCCACCTAGAAAGAACAAGGATGAATGCCCGGTGATTCACACCAGGATATATGCGCTCTCCACACCCGGAGGTTAAAACCTCCTAACAGATGGACTCCCTAGCCATCAACAATGTCGGAACTGCCGCACCTGGCTCAACACAGCCAGGCCGGTAAAACCAGTGACTCTAAGGCAGGATGGAAGAACGGCCCTGGGACCATAGATCCTTCTTGAGAGGCAGTCGACAAGGAACGCCGGAGACTAGGCGCACCCGGTCGGAGTACCCAGACCGACTGGACCCATATGGGGATAATAGAATGACCGGAACCCCTGCAGCCATGATCCTGCATAAAATCCACAACAGAAGCTGGAGAGCAGGAAAGGCATAGGGAAACGTCACTGGCCCCATGGGCCACCAGAGCAACCCGAGACCTTACCAGAAACCTTGGTACCGTCCAATTGAAGCAGGACACCAAGAGAACTACCTCATGAGTGTCCCAGCGGGAACAAACCAGAAGAAACATGGCCCAGTGAAGGGCCCATCTGTGGTCCAACTCTCGCCAACTGAGATATCCACCTGTCAGCATTCCACTCCTGGAATGCATACACCAGAAAAGGGCTGGACGAAACATTCTGCCCACCGGGGAATACTGGCAACAGCCACAGCCTATTTGACCCACCCTGGCGAAGGGCATAAGCCATCATGGTTGCCTTGTCTGACTAGAACTGTACCGGGAGCCCCCGATGTCGATCCATCCATGATCCAGACTTAGCCTGATCGCTCAAAGTTCCAAGATATTACCTGGTAGTCCCGATTCCACCAGCGTACAATGACCCTGAGCAGAGCTCAGTCCCAGGACATCCTACGTGGACCGACTGGCATTGGTGGTCACCCTGTTTAATACAAGGGGAGAAAGGATTTATCCCGCTGAAGAACCGGAGAGCGAGCCACCAGACCAGGGAACCCTGGTTTCCTAACTCAGCCGAATCCGATTGTCCTGAGACCTCGGGCATTTGTCTCATGCCAGGATCTCCCCAAAGGGAGCTTGTATGGAACTGCGCAAATGGAATCGTTTGAAAAAGGTAGAAACTCTCAGACCCAACACCCACACGCAGGTCCGCAGAGGGTCTATCTGCCGGACAGAAAAATAAAAAATGCGGCATTCAACTTCTGGAGTTTGTCCAAGAGAAGACAACTCGCTGGCCAGAGCAGAAGCTCAGGCTTAGATAATCCGACGTTCTGAAAGGGCCCAAGCAGACTTCAGATAGTATAGATGCCTACTGAAATCAGTCAAGGTCTGTATAGAAACTACATTGCCCCTCGGGGTAGCCGAGGAGTGGCAGAAGAAGATCGTCCAGGCAGCCAGGACTGAAAACCCCCACAGATGCAACCATGCCCGATCCGGGCCAACACCTAGCGCATACCTGAGGAGTGGTGGCTGGATTATGCGCTGATCATGCGCCGCACCCACAACAAAACGGAGGAAGTGCTGGAGTCGGGCACATAACAGAATGTGTAAACAAGCATTTGTGGTGTCGATAGGAACCAGAAGGTCCCCATGATGAAGGGGTACTACCGCTGTGCTAACAGACTGTATCCTGACCTTCTGTACCCACACAAGGCAGGTCAGGACCTTAAACTGTTCCCGACACGGGAACCGTAACAACCACACTCTGCAGCAACGGAGCTTGCACACCCCCCCCCCCACGGAGAACAGCAACCGGTCCGGCAGTAGACGCCCATTGGAAGTATTGACATACAGGGTAGCCACCAAAATACCTAAGCACCACTGAGGAGACCTTCAGCAACCAGGGGAACGACGGCCAAGAGGTGTAGCTGACATACTGCAGTGCCTAGAACATAGGTCCGGCAATGCAGCAAAGGCAGGGGAATTCCCAAATAGGTACCTCACAGCAAGCATTTTTTTTTTTAATAGAAACACAAATGCACTCTAGACCCTCCCAGTCTTCAAGGACAATATTGTCAAGATAAGAGGGAAAAGGGAACACTTTCACCGCGCAAGACGGCTTATGAGGTATCTGTTCTCTGCCGCAGCCACCGCTGCATCCTTGAAAGGTTCCTGCACAGATGTAATAAGTGCGATAACCAGTGCTTTTTCGTGCCCTACTGAAGTCATCCTCACCCCCTGACAAGATATGGAGTGTGGTCACCACCCCGCAAGGTGGGCCATGTCCTCAGAGCCAGATAGGAGACAGAGGGGGGAGGGGAGGGTAGGGGTGCCATATACTAGGCTATATGCCTAAGCTCTACCCCAAAAAACACAGGGGTAGGGGGCCACCAACTGGAACCCCCCGCCCGATGTCCTCATATTAGATGTCGACTGAGGCCCCTCACGGGGGGCACAGACCAAGGCCCCTTTACAGGGGGCACAGAGACCCTAACAGCGGGTGCAGACTGGGGGCCCCTCACAGGGGGCAAATACCGGGGGCCCCTCACTGGGGGCAAATACCGGGGGGCCCCTCACAGGGGGCAAAAACCAGGGGCGCAAACCGGGGCCCCTAACAGGGGGCAAAAACCTGGGCCCCTCACTCACAAGGGGTGAAAACCGAGGCCCCTCACAGGAGACAAACACCGGGGCCCCTCACAGGGGGGCAAACACTGGAGCCCCTGATAGGGGGCAAATACCGGGGCCCCTCACAGGGTGCAAATACCGGAGCCCCTCACAGTGGGTACAGACCAGGGCCCCTCACCAAGGGCACATTCCGGGGCCCCTCACAGGGGGCACAGACCGGAGCCCCTCACAGGGGGCACATACCGGGGCCCCTCACAGGGGGCAAATACCGGGGCCCCTCACAGTGGGTACAGACGAGGGCCCCTCACCAAGGGCACATGCCGGGGCCCCTCACGGGGGCACATACCGGGGCCCCTCACGGGGGCGCTGATCCAGGAGGCCACAGAAGCCGCGGCCCAATAGTAAAAAAACGCGGCCCAGTAGGCCGCAAAAGCCATGGGCTAAATTTTGTCCACCCACCGCAAGCACGCGGCCCGCGGTGGGACCAGACAGCCGGTCGGTAGGCCGCGGCCCAAAATCTTGGGCCTCCAGCCAGTAGGCCGAAAAGCCGTAGCTTAAATTTTCATCCGCCGGCCGAGAGTGCATTAGGCCGCAAAGCGCCGGCCTAAATTTTCGGCCACTGGCCACAAGTGCAGTAGGCCGCAAAACAACGGCCTAAATTTTCACCACCGGCCGCGAGAGCGCCCCCCACTTGGTAGGCCGCAAAGCGGTGGTCTAAATTACAGCAGCCACTCACCTCCCAGTCCCAACTCTAGATGCCCCCCAGTAACAACCCGATGGTGGAAAAGGGATACCATGTCCCAAAGCCCCTAGGCCGGGAGCCTGGACCTCACCCGGGATGGGGGGAGGAGTAAGGGGGGAAGGAAGGGGGTGGAGGAGAACCCCGAAGGGACCGACCACCCCAGGGAGTACCCGCACCCCACACCACTCCGGGGAAAGAGAGGAGGGGAAAAGCGCGGATAATGCTCCCAGACAGATCCTCCTCGCCACAGAAGTGGGGGGCTGTGGGTCATGAGGAACACTGCGACACAGACCGAGACCCGGTCATATGCGACCCCGCGAGATGTTTAACTCGCAGGGCCAGCCCCTGTCCAGTGGGGTTATGTCGCAGCCGACCTAGCGCGTAGCTGTGGTCTACGCACGCTCGCTGGCCAGACTGGGGTGACCAAGCGCCCAGCCCGTCGCCCAGCCCGGCAATCGATTGTAGATCTCACCTGAAAAAATCCAGGAAAAAGAGAAAATAACAAACAACAAAAAAATTCCCAGGACTAGACATCCCAGCAGGGAACAAGGTCCTTACTCCTGACTAGGCAGAAAAAAACTGAATGCCTAGAGCAGGGAGGGGGTTATATACTGATGGAGGACAGCCCATAGGCGTAGCCAGGGATGTTTTTTTGTTCTGCCTAGTCCTACTCCGGCGGAGATGATATAACCCTACCGTTCTGAATAAAGAAGGCTGTGTCTGTCAATGAAGGAATGAGAAAAAAAAAAGTTTGTAATTTTCCCGCAACACATGGCATGTGTGAGCAATATATCATTTAGTGACAACTTGCATAATTTTTTTTTCTTGTCATTTTCCAATCACTTGTGACAAAAAATAAAATATTCAATGGGCCCAACAAGCCTTTCAGCAATTTCCTTACGGTGTCTAGTTTGGGGGGGTTATTGCCCTGCCATTTTAGCACCTCAAGAAATGAGATAGGCAGTCAAACTAAAAGCTGCATAAATTCCAGAAAATGTACCATAGTTTGTAGATACTATAACTTTTGCGCAAGCCAATAAATATACACTTATTGGCATTTTTTTTTACCAAAGATATGTGGCTGAATACATTTTGGCCTAAATGTATGAATAAAATTGAGCTTATTGGACTTTTCTTATAACAAAAAGTCAGATTTTTTTTTAACATTTTCGGTCTTTTTCCATTTATATCACAAAAAAAAAAAAGATCGCAGAGGCAATCAAATACCATCAAAAGAATGCTCTATTTGTGGGGAAACAGAAGTGCAATTCGTTTTGGCTGGACTTCTCCTTTAACCACTTGACGACCGCCTCACGCCGATGTACATCGGCAAGGTGGCACGGACAGGCAAAATCACGTACATGTACGTGATTTGCCTTCCGCGGGTGGGGGGTCCGATCGGACCCCCCCCGGTGCCCGAGGCGGTCGTTTTTTGTCCCACGGCGATCGGAGGTGAGGGGGAGGCCATCCGTTCATGGCCCCCCCCTCGCGATCGCCGCCGGCCAATGGAATCATTCCTTTGCTGCTGTATGCTAAACAGCAGCAAAGGAAATTATGTCATCTCTCCTCGGCTCGGTAATTTCCGTTCCGGCCCGAGGAGAGAAGACAGGTATGTGAGTGCACAACACTACACACACACAGTAGAACATGCCAGGCACACAAAACACCCCGATCCCCCCCCCCCCGATCGCCCCCCAATCAACCCCCCCCCCCCTGTCACAAACTGACACCAGCAGTTTTTTTTTTTCTGATTACTGCATTGGTGTCAGTTTGTGACAGTTACAGTGTTAGGGCAGTGAGTGTTAGCCCCCTTTAGGTCTAGGATACCCCCCTAACCCCCCCTAATAAAGTTTTAACCCCTTGATCACCCCGTCACCAGTGTCGCTAAGCGATCATTTTTCTGATCGCTGTATTAGTGTCACTGGTGACGCTAGTTAGGGACGTAAATATTGAGGTTCGCCGTCAGCGTTTTATAGCGTCAGGGACCCCCATATACTACCAAATAAATGTTTTAACCCCTTGATGGCCCCCTAGTTAACCCTTTCACCACTGATCACTGTATAAGTGTTACGGGTGACGCTGGTTAGTTCGTTTATTTTTTATAGTGTCAGGGCACCCGCCGTTTATTACCGAATAAAGGTTTAGCCCCCTAATCGCCCGGCGGTGATATGCGTCGCCCCAGGCAGCGTCAGGTTAGCGCCAGTACCGCTAACACCCACGCACGCAGCATACGCCTCCCTTAGTGGTATAGTATCTGAACGGATCAATATCTGATCCGATCAGATCTATACTAGCGCCCCCAGCAGTTTAGGGTTCCCAAAAACGCAGTGTTAGTGGGATCAGCCCAGATACCTGCTAGCACCTGCGTTTTGTCCCTCCGCCCAGCCCACCCAAGTGCAGTATCGATCGATCACTGTCACTTACAAAACACAAAACGCATAACTGCAGCGTTCGCAGAGTCAGGCCTGATCCCTGCGATCGCTAACAGTTTTTTTGGTAGTATTTTGGTGAACTGGCAAGCACCAGCCCCAGGCAGCGTCAGGTTAGCGCCAGTACCGCTAACACCCACGCACGCACCGTACACCTCCCTTAGTGGTATAGTATCTGAACGGATCAATATCTGATCCGATCAGATCTATACTAGTGTCCCCAGCAGTTTAGGGTTCCCAAAAACGCAGTGTTAGCGGGATCAGCCCAGATACCTGCTAGCACCTGCGTTTTGCCCCTCTGCCCGGCCCAGCCCACCCAAGTGCAGTATCGATCGATCACTGTCACTTACAAAAGACTAAACGCATAACTGCAGCGTTTGCAGAGTCAGGCCTGATCCCTGCGATCGCTAACAGTTTTTTTGGTAGCGTTTTGGTGAACTGGCAAGCACCAGCGGCCTAGTACACCCCGGGCGTAGTCAAACCAGCACTGCAGTAACACGTGGTGACGTGGCGAGTCCCATAAGTGCAGTTCAAGCTGGTGAGGTGGCAAGCACAAGTAGTGTCCCGCTGCCACCAAAAAGACAAACACAGGCCCGTCGTGCCCATAATGCCCTTCCTGCTGCATTCGCCAATCCTAATTGGGAACCCACCACTTCTGCAGCGCCCGTACTTCCCCTATTCACATCCCCAACCAAATGCAGTCGGCTGCATGAGAGGCATTTTCTTTATGTCCTCCCGAGTACCCCTACCCAACAAACCCCCCCAAAAAAGATGTTGTGTCTGCAGCTAGCGCGGATATAGGCGTGACACCCGCTATTATTGTCCCTCCTGTCCTGACAATCCTGGTCTTTGCATTGGTGAATGTTTTGAACGCTACCATGCACTAGTTGAGTATTAGCGTAGGGTACAGCATTCCACAGACTAGGCACACTTTCACAGGGTCTCCCAAGATGCCATCGCATTTTGAGAGACCCGAACCTGGAACCTGTTACAGTTATAAAAGTTAGTTACAAAAAAAGTGTAAAAAAAAATATATATATATATATATAAAATAAAAAAAAATAGTTGTCGTTTTATTGTTCCCTCTCTCTCTATTCTCTCTATTGTTCTGCTCTTTTTTACTGTATTCTATTCTGAAATGTTTTATTGTTATTATTGTTATTATGTTTTATCATGTTTGCTTTTCAGGTATGCAATTTTTTATACTTTACCGTTTACTGTGCTTTATTGTTAAACATTTTTTTGTCTTCAGGTACGCCATTCACAACTTTGAGTGGCTATACCAGAATGATGCCTGCAGGTTTAGGTATCATTTTGGTATCATTCTTTTCAGCCAGCGGTCGGCTTTCATGTAAAAGCAATCCTAGCGGCTAATTAGCCTCTAGACTGCTTTTACAAGCCGTGGGAGGGAATGCCCCCCCCCCCACCGTCTTCCGTGATTTTCTCTGGCTCTCCTGTCTCAACAGGGAACCTGAAAATGCAGCCGGTGATTCAGCCAGCTGACCATAGAGCTGATCAGAGACCAGAGTGGCTCCAAACATCTCTATGGCCTAAGAAACCGGAAGCTACGAGCATTTTATGACTTAGATTTCGCCGGATGTAAATAGCGCCATTGGGAAATTGGGGAAGCATTTTATCACACCGATCTTGGTGTGGTCAGATGCTTTGAGGGCAGAGGAGAGATCAAGGGTCTAATAGACTCCAATTTTTTCAAAAAAGAGTACCTGTCACTACCTACTGCTATCATAGGGGATATTTACATTCCCCGAGATAACAATAAAAATGATTTAAAAAAAAAAAAAAAGAGAAAGGAACAGTTTAAAAATAAGATAAAAAAGCAAAAAAATAATAAAGAAAAATAAAAAAAAATAAAAATAAAAAAAGCACCCTGTCGCCCCCTGCTCTCGCGCTAAGGCGAACGCAAGCGGCGGTCTGTCGTCAAATGTAAACAGCAATTGCACCATGCATGTGAGGTATCACCGCAAAGGTCAGATCGAGGGCAGTAATTTTTGCAGTAGACCTCCTCTGTAAATCTAAAGTGGTAACCTGTAAAGGCTTTTAAAGGCTTTTAAAAATGTATTTATTTTGTTGCCACTGCACGTTTGTGCGCAATTGTAAAGCATGTCATGTTTGTTATCCATGTACTCGGCCTAAGATCATCTTTCTTATTTCATCAAACATTTGGGCAATATAGTGTGTTTTAGTGCATTAAAATTTAAAAAAGGGGGGGCGTGACCGGAAGCCGAGCAAGATGGAAGCCTGATCTCCCTGCTCTCTGAGCCCGCAGCGAGAAAGGCAATCTTGGGGGCGATTAACCGCAATTTTATGGGCAAATCACGGACCACCCGCTCCTCCAAATACAGGGGATCACCGAATCCCCCTCCGGGTGCCTCCACAGACCTCCGCTCCTACTTCACCCAGCCGGACGCATCTCGGAACGAGGAGGCCAATATGGCGCCGGTCACTTCCGCGCCTCACCACCGGAGCTCCTCTCAGGCTCCACAGCCCGCTCCGGACCGACTGCAACATGCGGGGGACCCTCCACTGGAGAAGGCGATCTCCCAGGAGAGCATCCCTCACACCACAGCGGTGAGTCCGTCTCCACATGCCGGCGTCCAGACGGCACAAACACATGGGCCGCCATCAGCCACGCTCCCTATCTCCGCCCCGCCATACACGCAGTGCTCCGCAGCATTCCCGAGGCTGCTGCGAGCGACTTCTGACCCCCAGATCCAGAGCCAAGACCCCGCATCCCCACTCTCCTCAGACCTCTCCCAGGACTATCCACCACTGCCTAGGCCTGCAGGCCCCCCTGCCAGAGCGCATCAGCTCCCTCAGGGAACACAGGACAGTCCCTGGACCATCACGGTCACATCCCCTCCACCTAAAGCGCAGAGGTTATCTCGTTCCAGAGACTCTAGCACATCCAGACACCACCCATCCTCCATGCCTTCATATGCACAGAAGGCAGGAGCTCTGACCTTACTCCCAACAGGGGCTAGCCCCCCCCACCAGCGACAGGCCGAAACCTGGTCAGACCCATGGGACTCCCCAGCAACCGGAACGCAATCAAACAGAGAGGAGGGAATCACATACTCCAACGCCACTCCACCTGGCAGACCGCCACCCAACCAGTGTTATGGTACCACAGGGGATCCACCTTTACATCCTCAGTGGCAAGCATACCTACAAGCCATCCCCACAAAGGAAGATTTCAGACAACTCATTGAAGATGTGAAATCCACCTGCCGCACAGAAATCCAAGTACTCCAAACGGGGCTCAAACACCTGGCAGACAGGATGGAAATGGCTGAAGAAGAGATACAAGAAACCAAACTGGCGGTCCATAGGACACAACTCCAGGGAGCTGACCACAGAGAAATGTTGAGAGATATGCAAAGACACGTGGAAGACCTGGACAATCGAGGACGCCGCAACAACATACGAGTGAGAGGCATCCCGGAGGCGGAGGGACCCGAGGACCTCCAAACAATCCTACAATCTGTCTTTAATAATTTAATCGGGGAGCCACCTAACAAACACATTGAATTGGACAGAGCTCACAGAGCGCTTCGCCCTAAAGGCGCCACCGCTAAACCGAGAGATATCATTTGTAGAGTCAGCTCCTACCTCATCAAGGAAGAAATCATGAAGCGGGCCCGCCTGGCTCGTAAAGTGACTTTTGATGATGTTCAGATACAACTGTACCCAGACCTCTCCTGGATCACCCTGCAAAAACGCAGACTTCTCCAGCCGCTATTACAGTTACTGCAGAAAGAGAACATCACCTATCGCTGGGGTTTCCCCTTCAGCCTCACGGCAAAACACCAGGGCAAATCCGCGGTAATGAGGTATCCAGAAGATCTGCGCACCTTTTGTAACATTCTTGAAATCCCGGCACCAAAGCTACCGGACTGGGACATTGTAGCAACCCCGCCACCACCGCCTACAGTCTGGCAGAAAGTGCCTCCCTCCAACCGGTCCCGGGACTCTGACCCGCAACGCAAGCCCACCAAGCAAAAGAACCGCTGAGATGCAACCACTGTGACTCTTTATATCTGCAGGACCTAAGCTTTTAGACTCAATATATACCCCCAGTTAGACTGCAGTTTACTTTAGTTTGTTTTAAGCAACTTCAGCTTAGGACCCCCAAGATTGCCCCCCATGCTGAAATCCACTTTACCACCTAGGGCTTAACTCAGATGAGCTCCGGAGAGATTGGTATAAACCCAGTTCACTACCACTCCCCCCCCCCCTGATAGTTAGATAGATATCAGTGCAGGGTCGTAGACTATGTGCTGTAGAATAATTGTTTTTGGCTGGCTACGGGCTCCCAGGTGCCCCTTCCCACTCCTCCTTCTTGGGGTGGGGGGGCTCAGGGGAATCCGTCCAGACCTCGGCCCGTTGGCCTCTATAGGTTTATTAGGAATGAATGTTCTCCATGTTCCTTACTCACTAACAGTGTTTTTCTCTCTCCCTCTACCTATCCTCCTTCCTTTTCTTCCCAGCCATCACCAAACCTACCCAGCAACCACCGTGCAGGGTCCTGGTCTCCTCCCGGAGAGTGCCTGCCCCAAGCCCCAGTCCGGACTGCAGATGCATCAACACCAGGTGAGCACCTACTCACACAACCCCACACATTACCATGGCTAGGATACTCTCATTAAACGTACATGGATTAAACTCCAATAAAAAAAGACATCTGGCGCTGAGGGAATTCAGGCAGTCAGGGGCTGATATTATTATGGTCCAGGAAACCCATTATGATAGGGGGGGCTCCTTCGCGTTCGCCTCCAGGCACTACTCTCAGATCTATATGGCTTCGGGCACCCATAAAAGGGCAGGAGTGGCCATACTTATTAAGAGGGGGGCCCCCTTCACTTGCGTGACCCAGCATTGCGACCCACATGGCCACTTCATAATTTTACAGGGACAATGGCAGTCACAGGACATTACCTTATGCACCTTGTATGCCCCGAATGTCAAACAGCACAGTTTTCTGTCCAAGGTGTATACCCGCCTCTTTAAAACAACACCTAAGGTTCTGGTAATAGGAGGCGACTTCAATCTTACCCACTCATCTTACACAGATCGCCAGACGGTGGGCCCCCAAACAACCTCACCCAGAGTACTCAGAGACTCGAGACTATTCAGGCAAATCTCCAGACGATATGCGCTCTTTGATGCGTGGAGGGCTCTCCGTCCAGGCGATCGACAATACACGTTCTATTCAGCCCCTCATCGCACCCACTCCAGGATAGACTACTTTTTTGTTAATAATCACACTCTACAGCTCACCCACATGGCTCAAATTCTCCCGATCTCATGGTCTGACCATGCCCCTATCTTACTCACCATAGACCTTGGCACTACCTTCCGTAGGCCTTATAATTGGAAGCTTAACACCTTCCTCCTCCAACACATGCCCTCCCTGACGGAATTAAATTCCACTCTACAACTATATTTCAAAGAGAATAATAACCAGGAGGTCTCCACTACCACGCTCTGGGAAGCCCATAAGGCAGTCCTCCGAGGTAAATGTATAACGCTCTCCACAGCGCTAAAAAAAGACGCCCTAACTGCAAAAGTGAAAGCGGAAAAAGAACTTAGAGTATTAGAACACAAGCTCCAAACAAACCCCACAATACCTTTACTTAAAAAAATAACTAACCTTCGTATGACTCTTAGGGACCTAGCCTTAGGTCAGGTAGAGAAGGCCTTGACCAGACTAAAACAATTGTTTTACGACAAGGGTAATAAGGCCCACTCTCTCCTAGCCAACAAACTCCGTGAACGTACCCACATGCTATCCCCGAATCAGATTAAAAACAAGGGAGGTCAGATGTTATCCCACCCAGTGGACATCGCCCGAACTTTTGCAGAATTTTACAAAGACCTATACAACAGTCCCGACATACCCAGTAACCCTCCCTCTCCAGACCTGACTCAAAAGATGCGACAATATTTGGAGCAAAGTGGAATCCCACATCTCCAAACATCTGACCTCCTATCGCTTAATGCACAGATAACAGAAGAGGAAATAGAACTGACTGTCAAAAACCTACCAAACCATAAAGCCCCTGGCCCAGATGGCTTTCCTTATGAATATTATAAGGCATTTCTCCCTCAGCTGCTTCCCTATATGTGCAAGCTGTATAATACCTTCCTCCATGACACCCCCGTCCCAGTAGACATGCAGCGATCCTTCATCACCCTAATTCCCAAACCAGACAAAGACCCGTCCCTCTGCGCCAATTACAGACCCATTGCACTCCTGAACTCAGACCTGAAAATTTTCACCAAACTTTTATCCAACCGCCTAAATATGATCCTTCCGTCACTGGTCCACAAGGATCAGGTGGGGTTCGTCCCACTGCGACAAGCAAGTGATAACACCAGAAGGGTGATTGATCTGGTGGAAGTGGCGGACAGGGAGGGATCCGCCGCTATGCTGCTAAGCCTTGACGCCGAAAAGGCTTTTGATCGTTTGGGGTGGCCCTTCCTGTTCGCCACACTGACCCACATGGGCTTTTGCGGACCTTTTATGCGAGCGATCAGGCACCTTTACTCCAACCCCACCTCACAGGTCAGAACCCCCTTTGCACTCTCCACACCCTTTTCGGTCGCGAACGGCACCAGACAGGGGTGTCCACTGTCGCCCCTATTATTTGCACTGTGCGTGGAACCTTTGGCCGCCTCGATCCGGAACAATCCGGACATACGGGGGATAATGGTTAGGGATAGGGAATTTAAAATCTCTCTATTTGCCGATGACATTATCCTTACACTAACCCACCCTCATCTCACCCTCCCGGTTCTACATAAGGAACTAGACAATTTTAGAGCTCTCTCAGGCTATAAAATCAATGCATTAAAATCGGAGGCCCTGCCTTTACATATCCCTGAAGCTGAACTTGCACTCTTAAAAGCCAACTTCCATTACAACTGGAAAACGACAGCTCTAAAGTACCTAGGGACCTATATCACCCCCACATATGCCACCCTATACCAAGAAAACTTTCCTCCCCTCTTCCACTCTGTCAGAACATTACTGACACAGTGGAAAAAGCATCATATCTCCCTTTTGGGCCGTATAGCCTCTATTAAGATGACCATCCTCCCGAAACTCCTATATCTTTTCCAAACCCTTCCTGTCCCCATACCACTTAAACACTTAAAAAAGCTCCAGTCGGAACTACTCCAATTTGTCTGGAACTATAAAAGGCATAGAATACCGAGGACGGTAATGCTGGCGTCACGCAGGGAGGGAGGACTAGCTTTCCCCGACATTACTAAATACTACCAGGCTGCGCAATTAAGAGCGATAGCCTCATGGTTCACTCAAAAATCATTTAATAAATGGACCGAAATCGAAAAGCTTTGGTTAGCTCCAATACACCCGAACAACCTTCTATGGAGTGCGGAGGCGGAGGTGCCCCCCGGGCGGATGCTGGGCCCCATGTCATTGTTACGACGAACTTGGCGTGCACTGGCCCGACCTCACAAATTGTCCTCAGAGAGATCACCACTGACCTCCTTTATCTGCAATCCCAAAGTGCCAGATAGCCTCACACACCAGATGTCTTACCCTTGGTCCTCTAGAAACTTATTTCATTTTGGAAGTATAGTGGAACCTAGAACTCGTAAATTACTATCTTTTTCAGAATTACAAACAAAATACGACCTACCAAAACAGGCATTCTACGGATATTTACAAATTAGGCACTACGCATTGACTATAACCCCGAACCTGCAGTTCTCTCCACCGTCCCCCTTTGAATCTATAATACTAGAGGGGAATGCACAGAAAGGGGTCATTTCGGGAATTTATAAGATCCTAAATGCCATCTCCCTAGAGGAGCAGGGAAAACACTCATACATGCTGAGATGGGAGAAAATCCTCGAAGAAGAACTACCTCTAGCACAATGGCAGGTGATCTGGAATCAAACAGCAAAAAGTTCAATGTGCACCCTTTATAAGGAAAATGCATACAAAATTTTGTTCTTCTGGTATATGACCCCAGATGTACTCCATGCAATTTTCCCTGCTACCTCAGACCGGTGTTGGCGCTGTCAGGGAGCAAGGGGCACCCTCATACATATCTACTGGGAGTGCCCACTGATTGTCCCCTTTTGGGACAAAGTCCAGCGTCTATTGTCCCACCTTTTGGAACTGCAGGTCCAAGCTTCTCCAAAGTTCTTTTTACTAGGACTATCACCACTTAAACTCCGCACACCATATAAAAAACTAGTAAGGCATATACTCACAGCGGCCAGATGTCTAGTAGCCCTAAACTGGAAACGCTGTTCCCCACCCTCTTCTGAAGATCTGTACTCCAGAATTAAAGACGTTGAACTGATGGAGAGAATGACGGCTAGATTGCAGGACAGACTGGAGGCACACAATGGGGTGTGGGAGCTGTGGCATCTCCGGGAGGACCCACCATGACCAGGTACCAACCCTACTCAGATGGCTTACCTTATACTTTCCACCCTCTCTCTCTCTTTCCCTCTTCCTTCCAATCTACTCGTTCCTCTACAGCGCAGTTATTACAGATTTGAATTTTCATAGACATTACCTTACATTAATGTAATTGAATTAACATTCTTTACTCACAAAAGGAATGGCTAGCAGTTAAACAATGAGATATCTTTGAAACTTAATATGATCTCAAAACCCCTATATCATAAGTATATGTTTGATTGTGGATAAGATATGTTGAATAATATTTACAATTTTCCATGCTCCTTTATTCTGTATTGCAACCAAGAATGAAACAATAATAAAAACTGTTATTTGAAAAAAAAAAAAATTTAAAAAAGTGTGTTTTTTCCTGAAGGGCATTTGCTTTAAAAAAATATATAATGTTTGGGGGTTCAAAGTAATTTTCATGCAAAAAAAAAAAAACTTTTTCATGTAAACAATAAGTGTCAGAAAGGGCTTTGTCTTCAAGTGCTTAGAAGAGTGGGTGATGTGTGACATAAGCTTCTAAATGTTGTGCATAAAATGCCAGGACAGTTCAAAACCCCCCCAAATGACCCCATTTTGGAAAGTAGACAGCCCAAGCTATTTGCTGAGAGGCTTTCTAAGGGCGTGAATTTTTGATTTCACTCTTCACTGCCTATCACAGTTTCGGAGACCATGGAATGCCCAGGTGGCACAACCCCCCCCCCCCCAAATGACCCCATTTTGGAAAGTAGACACCCCAAGCTATTTGCTGAGCGGTATAATGAGTATTTTGCAGACCTCACTTTTTGTCACGAAGTTTTAAAAATTGAAAAAAGAAAAAAAAAATGTTTTTCTTGTCTTTTTTCATTTTCAAAAACAAATGAGAGCTGCAAAATACTCACCATGCCTCTCAGCAAATAGCTTGGGGTGTCTACTTTCCAAAATGGGGTCATTTGGGGGGGGGGGGGGTTTGTGCCACCTGAGCATTCCATGGCCTCCGAAACTGTGATAGGCAGTGAAGAGTGAAATCAAAAATTTTCACCCTTAGAAATCCTGAAGGCGGTGATTGGTTTTTTGGGGTCCCGTGCACGGCTAGGCTCCCAAAAAGTCCCACACATGTGGTATCCCCATACTCAGGAGAAGCAGCTAAATGTATTTTGGGGGTGCAATTCCACATATGCCCATGGCCTGTGTGAGCAATATATCATTTAGTGACAACTTTGTGCAAAAAAAAAAAAAAAATGTGTCACTTTCCCGCAACTTGTGTCAAAATATAAAATATTCCATGGACTCAATATGCCTCTCAGCAAATAGCTTGGGGTGTCTACTTTCCAAAATGGGGTCATTTGGGGGGGTTTTGTGCCACCTGGGCATTCCATGGCCTCCGAAACTGTGATAGGCAGTGAAGAGTGAAATCATAAATTTACACCCTTAGAAATCCTGAAGGCGGTGATTGGTTTTCGGGGCCCCGTACGCGGCTAGGCTCCCAAAAAGTCCCACACATGTGGTATCCCCATACTCATGAGAAGCAGCAGAATGTATTTTGGGGTGCAATTCCACATAGGCCCATGGCCTGTGTGAGCAATATATCATTTAGTGACAACTTTTTGTAAATATATATATATATTTTTTTGTCATTATTCAATCACTTGGGACAAAAAAAATAAATATTCAATGGGTTCAACATGCCTCTCAGCAATTTCCTTGGGGTGTCTACTTTCCAAAATGGGGTCATTTGGGGGGGGGGGTTTGTACTGCCCTGCCATTTTAGCACCTCAAGAAATGACATAGGCAGTCAAACTAAAAGCTGTGTAAATTACAGAAAATGTACCCTAGTTTGTAGACGCTATAACTTTTGCGCAAACCAATAAATATACGCTTATTGACATTTTTTTTACCAAAGACATGTGGCCGAATACATTTTGGCCTAAATGTATGACTAAAATTGAGTTTATTGGATTTTTTTTATAACAAAAAGTAGAAAATATCATTTTTTTTCAAAATTTTCGATCTTTTTCCGTTTATAGCGCAAAAAATAAAAACCGCAGAGGTGATCAAATACCATCAAAAGAAAGCTCTATTTGTGGGAAGAAAAGGACGCAAATTTCGTTTGGGTACAGTATTGCATGACCGCGCAATTAGCAGTTAAAGCGACGCAGTGCCAAATTGGAAAAAGACCTCTGGTCCTTAGGCAGCATAATGGTCCGGGGCTCAAGTGGTTAATATATCCTTTTGCAAGGACACAATGAGAAGGATTTATCAAAACTGAAGCAGCTGTGCATGAAAACTAATCACCTTCTATCCTCAGCTTGTTCAGTTGGGCTTTGAAAATGAAATATAAAAGCTGAATGAAAAAAATTTAAAGGCAATAACTAAAAACTAAAATTCTCTGTCGCTATTGCAGCAGCGCTCAAAACCTGGTCAAAGAACAAATTTAACAGTATAAGTTCATGCATAGGATGATGTAGGTTGCGGAGAAGGTGTCACTTTCACTGCATTCTGTGTAGGGTACTTCCACCATATAATAACACCACGTGTGCGATGACTTCCCCCTTGGGGATGCACTCACCAGAAATCAAATAATATAAAGCCCAGATTCAAAGTGAACTTCTCCTCAGCTCCTATACGAACGTCCACCAGGAGTCAGTCACGCTATTGGATACTCAAATTGAGCCATAGGTGAAAAATGGAATGTTCAAAAATAAATACAAAAATAAAAATGAGAAAAAAGAAAGAAGAAAGAAGAAAAAAGAAAAAAAGTGTATTTTTGTATCACCTTTATTTTGTATCACCATTATTTTTGCAACACATGATGAACTGAGTTAAGATTTATATCCCCTACCCGTTCAATCTTAATTGTGGATGGGAGTGTGGTTTAACACGGATTTATATGATATATCACTATTTGCACGTATTGATTAATGATATTTGTAGATTGGGCACTATACCACTTGCAGGGGGGGATTTCTATTGGTCAGATTCCTCTCTATGCAATAGGTGGGGGTGTTTATTGACTTTTATTTTATTTTCAGTTTATTTATCTCATATATCGTATTACATCTACATTGTTTTGGATGGTTAGTTACACCTCAGATATATACAAAATAATTTTATCGGCTTGCACACACTAGCACGGTTTACCAATTTTATTGGGTGCATACTCACACTCATAAATTTATGTATCTTTGGCTGAGTGGTTCTTCTTGCTCTGTATACACGAGCACGGATTAATAAATCCAAATAGATACCCCAACATAGGTAGCGCCACTTACTCCTATCTATCATTTCTTTTTACCATTATATCTCACCACTTTGGGTGTGTGTGTAAGGGGAGGCTGCAAACCTTAGTCCGTGAGCGCGGAAACCTTTTCTTATGTCCTTTTCATTTCAGCTAACGTTCGGAGCCACATACAGGCATAGTCATTTTTTGCTATATTCACATTGTAATTTGGTACGCATATTTGACTAGGGGGGACCATTTGTTTGAAATAAAGGTTTGTGTTTAAACAATATCACACTATGTGGACATTCCATTTTTCCCCTATGGCTCAATTTGAGTATCCAATAGCGTGACTGACACCTGGTGGACATTCGTATAGGAGCTGAGAAGTTCACTTTGAATCTGGGCTTTATATTATTTGATTTCTGGTGAGTGCATCCCCAAAGGGAAAGTCATCCCACACGTGGTGTTATTATATGGTGGAAGTACCCTACACAGAATGCAGTTAAAGTGACACCTTCTCCGCAACCCACATCATCCTATGCATGAACTTATACTGTTAAATTTGTTCTTTGAGCAGGTTTTGAGCGCTGCTGTAATAGCGAGAGAGACTTTTAGTTTTTAGTTATTGCCTTTGAATTTTTGATGAGATTTTTTAAAGCAGCTGCTTTTAATCATTTTAAATATTTTAATTATTTATTATAATTAATTCATCAGATTGTATTGTATGTTATATTTTACATTATTGTCATCACCACAGGAATTTGCATCCTAAGGCGCAGAGCGGTGTTTTGATAGGCAGGCATATTCTATAGTAAAACATCTTCATTTTTAATAAAAGCTGAATGGTTGCCATGCACAACTGCCCTAGATTCTGACTGCTCCAGTTTTTATAAATTCCCCCTTTTGTGTCTAGAGTTTTTGTTTACGTTATTTATTGTATTTTTATTCTTTCAAAACACAAAATGACAAGATAACAATGACCTGGTAAGAATTAATATAAACATGTGTCACATACAGTGGGGAGAGAAAGTATTCAGACCCCCCTAAATGTTTCACTCTTTGTTATATTGCAGCCATTTGCTAAAATCATTTAAGTTCATTTTTTCCTCATTAATGTACACACGGCACCCCATATTGACAGAAAAACACAGAATTGTTGACATTTTTGCAGATTTATTAAAAAAGAAAAACTGAAATATCACATGGTCCTAAGTATTTAGATCCTTTGCTCAGTATTTAGTAGAAGCACCCTTTTGATCTAATACAGCCATGAGTCTTTTTGGGAAAGATGCAACAAGTTTTCACACCTGGATTTGGGGATCCTCTGCGATTGCTCCTTGCAGATCCTCTCCAGTTCTGTCAGGTTGATGGTAAACTTTGGTGGACAGCCATTTTTAAGTCTCTCCAGAGATGCTCAATTGGGTTTAAGTCAGGGCTCTGGCTGGGCCATTCAAGAACAGTCACGGAGTTGTTGTGAAGCCACTCCTTCATTATTTTAGCTGTGTGCTTAGGGTCATTGTCTTGTTGGAAGGTAAACCTTCGGCCCAGTGTGAGGTCCTGAGCACTCTGGAGAAGGTTTTCGTCTAGGATATCCCTGTAGTTGGCCGCATTCATCTTTCCCTCGATTGCAACCAGTCGTTCTGTCCCTGAAGCTGAAAAACCCACCCACAGCATGATGCTGCCACCATCATGCTTCACTATTGGGACTGTATTGGACAGGTGATGAGCAGTGCCTGGTTTTCTCCACACATACCGCTTAGAATTAAGGCCAAAAAGTTCTATTTTGGTCTCATCAGACCAGAGAATCTTATTTCTCACCATCTTGGAGTCCTTCAGGTGTTTTTTAGCAAACTCCATACAGACTCTCATGTGTCTTGCACTGAGGAGAGGCTTCCGTCGGGCCACTCTGCCATAAAACCCTGACTGGTGGAGGGCTGCAGTGATGGTTGACTTTGTACAACTTTCTCCCATCCCCCGACTGGATCTCTGGAGCTCAGCCACAGTGATCTTTGGGTTCTTCTTTACCTCTCTCACCAAGGCTCTTCTCCCCCGATAGCTCAGTTTGGCCGGACGGCCAGTTCTAGGAAGGGTTCTGGTCATCCCAAACGTCTTCCATTTAAGGATTATGGAGGCCACTGTGCTCTTAGGAACCTTAAGTGCAGCAAGAGTTTTTTGTAACCTTGGCCAGATCTGTGCCTTGCCACAATTCTGTCTCTGAGCTTTTCAGGCAGTTCCTTTGACCTCATTATTCTCATTTGCTCTGAAATGCACTGTGAGCTGTAAGGTCTTATATAGACAGGTGTGTGGCTTTCCTAATCAAGTCCAATCAGTATAATCAAACACAACTGGACTCAAATGAAGGTGTAGAACCATCTCAAGGATGATCAGAAGAAATGAACAGCACCTGAGTTAAATATATGTGTCACAGCAAAGGGTCTAAATACTTAGGACCATGTGATATTTCAGTTTTTCTTTTTTAATAAATCTGCAAAAATGTCAACAATTCTGTGTTTTTCTGTCAATATGGGGTGCTGTGTGTACATTAATGAGGAAAAAAATGAATTTAAATGATTTTAGCAAATGGCTGCAATATAACAAAGAGTGAAAAATTTAAGGGGGTCTGAATACTTTCCGTCCCCACTGTATATTGCTATACATACTTAAATCAGTAAACCAGAGTGAAATAGGAGTATATTGTATTAAAGCGGAGTTCCACCCAAAAGTGGAACTTCTGCTCATTTGTCTCCTTCCCCCCTCCGGTGCCAAATTTGGCACCTTTCGGAGGGGGGGGGGGGGTGAGCGGATACCTGTCCTTGACAGGTATCCTGTCCCCACTTCAGGGAGCCCCGGCCCGTTGCCGCTAGGCCAGTAGGAGAGCGCAGCGGGTGCCTCCAGCATGCGCAGTAAGGAACCGGCGTGAAGCCGTAATAGTTCACTACCGGGTTCCCTTACTGGCTATGGCGTCGGCAGCACCTGAAGCTGATGGAAACATCAGCTGCTGTGCCGACATCGCTGGACTCCAGGACAGGTAAGTGTCCGATTATTAAAAGTCAGCAGCTGCAGGAAAAAAATATGTAAAACAGTATCACAACAGAGTGTCCAGGTTTCTTAAGTGTGTTAGTGACTCACCACTACTCAAAACAAAATTATTTCTATGAATATCTGTGTTTTTGCTAATAAAACTCCGACACTCCGACACTCTCAGATACCATTTTAACTAGGGATGCACCAATACCCTTTTTTTTTTCAACGAGGAATGCCCCGTACACACGGTCGGACATTGATCGGACATTCCGACAACAAAATCCTAGGATTTTTTCCGACGGATGTTGGCTCAAACTTGTCTTACATACACACGGTCACACAAAGTTGTCGGAAAATCCGATCATTCTGAACGCGCTGACGTAAAATACGTACGTCGGGACTATAAACGGGGCAGTAGCCAATAGCTTTCATCTCTTTATTTATTCTGAGCATGCGTGGCACTTTGTGCGTCGGATTTGTGTGCACACGATCGGAAATTCTGACAACGGATTTTGTTGTCGGAAAATTTTATAGCCTGCTCTCAAACTTTGTGTGTCGGAAAATCCGATGGAAAATGTGTGATGGAGCCTACACACGGTCGGAATTTCCGACAACAAGGTCCTATCACACATTTTCCGTCGGAAAATACGACCGTGTGTAAGGGGCATAATAGTACCAATACTTTTTTTTTTAGTACTCGCCGATACCACTTACCGATACCTACCGCAACTGTTTTGTTTTAATTTCAGCTTTCAGCAATGGTAGAAAGCATTGAAAAGTTATTTACAAATTAAATAAATAGATTTTTTTTAAATTTAGCGCTCTTTCAATGTGAAATGTGTAAATATATGTTAATATATATGTGTAAAAATATTCACTAACAAAGCAAACAAAAAAAAAGTTTTAATTGTTTATCGTTTTAAAATAGACGTGAAAAAAAAAAAAAAAAAAGCAGGAAAATAATAATTAAATGGAGGAGAATAGAGAGTTAATTAAGGCTGATTAGAGTAAATTAAGGGTTAATAAGGGGTTAAACAGAGGAACATTTGTTCATCCCTTTGATCTGCAGATGAAGAAACAAAAAGAAACAATGTTTCTTTTTATTTTAGTGTATCAGGGCTGAGCACTGTTGTTAAACATTGCCGGCTGCTTTTTTTTTTTTGACAGCTCCAATTAACAGACTTCTTTAACACTGGGGAGACCCACTGACAGCTCAAAGAACCAAGCCTGAAAGTATCGGTTTCAGGTATCGGTGCATTTGCACGAGTACCGATACTTGTGCAAATACTCGGTATCGGTGGTGCAACCCTAGTTTTAACATTTTAGGTGTCGGTAGGGCTTCTAGGATTACATACCTTGTCTGGCCATAGAGGATACTGGCCATCCTGGACTCTGCCACGGCTGCTCATGAAGAACTTTGACAAAGGAATCTGAGTTAAAATAAATAAGCAGAATTGACAAAAGAATTAGAAAGTGGCTGTAAGGACACAAAGCCTATTTACAAATAAAAAGTCCCTCTTTTCCCTAGCTATTTCCTGCCCGGCCACTATATAAATGGCCAGGGCTGGGCTGGACAAGCATCAATCTGGGAGGATGTATCTCTCAATCAGACATAGCTGGTCAAAGATCAGGTACAGGGCCAATGCCACTATGGTATCACTGCACCGCTCTGGTAGCAAAAAAAGAACAAAAAGAAAGTTACACAAGTTCCAGTGTCCCTTATCACTGCCACACCAGTCTCAGTGTCACCATAAGGACTTATTCACATGTACAATGCTTTTTGAAGATGCTCTTTTCAGAGAGCGTTTGACAGGCAGTGAGGAGGCATTGTATCACCTCCACACTACCGGCTTTAACCCCTTGGACACTGCAGAAAGACCCTTGTTCACTTGAAAGGATCACAATCAGAGGGTGCACAGAGGGTACAATTCTTGTCACAGCTGCAAAGCAAAGCATTGTACACCGCCAGCGGCTGCCCCTGCAGCTAATGGGGGCAGCGGTCCCACTGTCACCAGACCAGTGCAGTCAGCTAGTGTTGTTGATCACCCCTACCCCCTGGCAAAAAGTATGGAATCATCACTCTTGGAAAATGTTCATTCAATTGTGTAGAAAAAAAACTAATCACAGACATGCCTCAAATCTATTTTCATTTAACATTCCAACCTTCTGGCTTTAAGAAACACTTAAAAAAAAAAATTGTAGTCAATTGCAACTTGCAGAGGAAACAAATATGGAATCACTCAATTCTGAGGAAAATATTATGGAATCACCATGTACTTTGCTGTTCTAAAACAAACATCATACATCTGCTAATTAGTCTGCAGTTAAAAAAAAGAGTGCTTGCACACCTTGGTGAGCTGTTGCACCAACCTGATTGACATGAATCATGGCTCCAACACGAGGGATGTCAGTTGAAACAAAGGAGAGGATTATAAAAACAACTTCTTTAATAAGGTAAATCATCACGGAATGTTGCAAAAGATGTGTCATGGCCGGGATACATAAAAGTTTTCATAATTCATGGAACACTCAGCCACGGAGTCGTCATTCCAGGAGAGCCCCCCCTCCCCACCAGAAAAGGTTGATTGAATTATCCTCTCCAGTGAAAGGTTGAGGTCAATATACAAAAATTATGTTGAATAATGGTGCCACTTGACACGAAACCAACTGACAATGGTCAAACTAGTGTTTTGAGATCCAGATAGCAGAGCCTTTGATTAAAGGAAAGCCAGGGTGAATAACCCCAATTGTTTAAAAGGGTGAGATTGTCCCCTTAGAAAGAACCCAGTGTTGACTCAGCTTTTCCCCAGACAATGGCAGAAGACGCCCTATTAATTATACACCAGAAGGACACCAGTCACAAGTTGAAACGGAACTAAGATTATATGTATATATATTATGTATCGTATATCTATATATAGATATGAATATATAATATGTTAAATTACAATGCAACGCATGTTGTAAGAATCAATGCGTACTGTAGTCATCCATGTATTTGACAAGGATTTGACACCAGTCTGTTATGGTAAAAGATGATGTTTAGTTCCATAAATCTCTGTCAATCTCAATATATTTGGTTAGGTAGAGATTTCTTATAGCCAGCAAGGTACACGAGATGGGGACAACAAAAGGCCAGCAATCATCATATTCTGATTACACCTTTACCATGATCACAGATGGGCGGGTGAGAATCACGGCAGTTACCTCCCATATTTGGAACCAACCAATCACGAGATGGTAAACATGGAGTGAGGGAGGTAACCATCCAAGAATTTTCACTATACAAAAGGGGAGACACAGATGATTCAAGAGAGAGGACCACAGACCCACACGCTGACATACACCCTCTGGACGAACACAAATTTGGTAATAAGCGACCACTCCCCATCTCGCTGGACATTGCTGCTAGGACGAATCAAATATACATCCTTTCCTTTAAACAGTGGTGAGATACTGACCATATAATTATTGATAATATTTTTTTCTTCCCAAAATCATAGGAATTTTATCTTACTGTATGCATGTTATCTTATCCAATACTGTGTGTGAAGGGAAAATTATAGGAATCATATGTTACTGGTTACATTTTATCTTCTCCAATACTGTGTGAAGGGTAGTTTATTATTTAATAATTGTCCCATGTCATTGGCCTTATGTGTTCAAGCTGTTTGTGGCTGAAATTAAGATCAAACTGTATGAAAACAAATTTGGCTACTGTGGTCCCAGGGAAATGCCCTATTCAATCTGGTAGATCTGTTAAATTAATACTCCCTTCAAATTGATAATATCTATCTGTTGACTCCGCTAGACATACTTTGTATTCCTTCCGGACGGAGAAATTCAGAGGATTGTTTTCCCGAGCGACAAGAGATATTGTGTTTTTGTGTTTTAGAAAGGCATGATTACCGCAAACATTTTAAACATAGTAATTTTGGCTACCCTTGGGTTATTTGTTAAATATTAAGGAAAATAGGACAAACTCCTACCGGATTCATACAGACCCAGATAAACAAAGGGAAAAGTCCCTTAGCTGGTGCAAGCTCCCTCTATCGGTCGTCAGCAGAATGATCTTAATAAAAATTATTTGGGCCCCACAAATGCTGTATATCTGTCAAAATTCCCCCATGTGGATCTTTAATAAATGGTTCAAGAGAATATATACACAGATGCGACATCTCATTTGGAAACGGAAAGGAGCCAGAATTAGTTTAAATACCCTACAATATAATAAAGATAGAGGAGGTACCACATCCCAAACTATATTTTTTGGCCTCTCAAATGCAGCAGCTCACGGGGTGGGAGAGTGACAAAGTCTTAGACGATCCCATAGTCCGTCTAGTGGTCCGAACCAACCCAGACTTGAAAGCCAGTTCCCATCTGGAAATGGATCTCCCTGGCTTGTCCCCAAAATCACAGACGGCGGATCTCCTTAGAAAAATGTGGGGGGCAGTCCGGGAGACACTGAAGGTTGAGGGCCCCTTAGGATTCACACCCCTGTGGGATAACCTAAGATACCCATAACTCAATAAACTAGAGGGATTCACCATATGGAAACATAAGGGGATCTGTTTTTTCTCACAGGTATATGTAGGAAATGTACTGAAATCTTTTGCACAACTCTGCTTAGAATTTACACTCCCCACTAGATGCTTCTTTCAGTATTTACAACTCCGACGTGCCCTTCAGGGTCAGGGGACCTCCCTGTCAGTGACCTCCTCCCCACTCCTAAGGGAACTATTTCATGCGACCGTCAGAAAAGGACAGATTTCCACAATCTATTCAGCATTGTTGCTCTCCATTCAGGACTATGCTACCCTGAAATGTAGAGCTAAATGGGCCACAGACATCGGAGAGATTGATGGTGTTCAATGGGACATGGCATTGGAATCAATCCCTATTGTCTCCATTTCAGCCTCCCATAGGTTATCGCAGCTGTTTATTCTGCATAGACGCCAACAAAACAATTTGCATGGGGCTTGAGGGATACACCCTTATGCCCAAAATGTAAAATTCACTAGGGGGACCTCATCCACATGCTGTGGCGATGTCCAAAACTCAATAGGTATTGGACTAAGGTCACACAGACCATATCCCGGTTGGCGCAGGTACCGATGCCCTCCACCCCTCTAGTGTGTCTATTGGGTGCGATCGATGAGATGTTCCAGGGGGGAATGTACACTATGATCATTAGACTGCTATATCTGGCTAGAAAACTTATAGCCAGACACTGGATGAGCCTACTGTACCAACCGGGAAACAATGGATTGGATATGTGAACTCACTCTTGATCAGGGAACAATTGGCATATTGCCATAGAAATGCAGTGAAAAAATTTGAAGCTGTCTGGCAGCCGTGGATGTCTGATCCAGCTCTTGCTGCCCCAAAACTAGTAATGGATAGATTGTTACAACTTTAGCAAGAAAAGTGAGAAGCAAATGGAGGGAGGGGTTGAAAGGAGAGAGGAAGGGAAGACAGTTAAAAGTGTTAGGTTTGATGTGTTAAACGCTTGTTATAGTCAAATCGGCTAGCAAAAAAAAGAAAAAGACAGTGTTTTGATAAGCAAGTGTTTAACCGCTTCCCGACCGGCGCACGCCGATGTACGTCGGCAGAGCGGCACGGCTGGGCAAATGGGCGTACCTGTACATCCATTTGAATTTCCCTCCGTGCCAGTGCGTGCGCACCGCCGGCCGGGAGCTCCGTGAGTCGGGTCGCGGGTCCCACGGACTCGATCGCCGCGCTGATAACCGTGATCGCCTCACGGAGCGGATGAACGGGGAGATGCCGTTGTAAACAGCATCTCCCCGTTCTGCCTAGTGACAAGTGTCACTCGATCTCTGCTCCCTGTCATCGGAGCAGAGATCAGTGACGTCACCCACACAGCCCATCCCCCTACAGTTAGTAATCACTCCCTAGGATACACTTAACCCCTCCCCGCCCCCTAGTGGTTAACCCCTTCACTGCCAGTGTCATTTACACAGTAATCCGTGCATTTTTAATCGCACTGATCGCTGTATAAATGACAATGGTCCCAAAAATGTGTCAAAAATGTCCGACATGTCTGCCATAACGTCGCAGTCACAATAAAAATCGCTGATCGCCGCCATTACTAGTAAAAAAAAATTATTAATTAAAATGCCATAAAACTATCCCCTATTTAGTAAACACTATAACGTTTGCGCAAACCAATTAATAAACGCTTATTGCGATTTTTTTTACCAAAAATATGTAGAAGAATACGATCGGCCTAAACTGAAGAAAAAATTTTTTTTTTTATATATTTTTGGGGGATATTTATTATAGCAAAATGTAAAAAATAATGTGTTTTTTTCAAAATTGTCGCTCTTATTTTGTTTATAGCGCAAAAAATAAAAATCGCAGAGGCGATCAAATACCACCAAAAGAAAGCTCTATTTGTGGGAAAAAAAGGACGTCAATTTTGTTTGGGAGCCACGACCGCGCAATTGTCAGTTAAAGCGACGCAGTGCCGAATCGCAAAAAACGCTCTGGTCAGGAAGGGGGTAAATCCTTCCGGGGCTGAAGCGGTTAACCAAAAGTTCTAAACGTTTCCTTTAACTATTTTAGAACGGTGCAGTGCAATATATATGACTGTTTTTGAAGATAAGCTCTGTGTATTTTTGACAGATTGTGACTGTATTCAACCTTAGTATTACAGTTTGATTTGTATTTGTATGATTACTTGCTGCATCAACAAATAAAAAAAAAGTTTTGATTAAAAAACTATTAAGGACAATAGCTTTAGTGCCCTGTTGATGTCTTTGGTTAGAGTGTATGAAATATTAATCACCAGAAAATCCGGTTCTGTATGAAGTTGTATGATTAAAAAAAATATTTAATTCTTAATTTTTTGGGAGATATTTATACGCTGGTAGGAATTAACAAACTCAGGAAATTAACAGGACTTGGGTATTAAACCGGCCATAGTTTGTGTTTTTTTGTATATGCTCTAGTGAATGTATATGTTCCTCCTCCCTTTAACCAGCGGGTCCTCTACACAATATACAAGCATTTAGCTACATTGCAATTCTCCAGACTATACATAGCTGGAGACTTTAATACTACGTTGGATCCATCTCTTGACTTGTCCAATCCAAATAGAGTGTATTCACCAGAATTGCTTCAATGGGCACAAGCCTTTAATTACACAGAGATCTGGAGATGTAAGCACCAAACCTCTAGGGCTTACTCCTTTCACTCCACTACTCACAAATCAGGCTTTAGGAACGATTTGGTCTTTGGTAACACCCATGCCCTGGCAGCGGTGAGAGGAGTCTCATACTTACCTGTGGGGCCTCTCTGACCATGCCCCTCTAGAGGTCACTTTGGGGTTGTCAGACACCAGAGGTCGAGACTGTT
Source organism: Lithobates clamitans (assembly GCA_037952925.1). Lineage (NCBI taxonomy): Eukaryota > Metazoa > Chordata > Amphibia > Anura > Ranidae > Lithobates > Lithobates clamitans. The sequence continues at coordinate 1,262,465 of JBBGZY010000497.1, read as the reverse complement.
GGCGCTTAGCAGTCAAATGGTTGCAGCACCCTAAGGTGAGGGAGGAGGCCTCTCCTAAACTACAACAATACTGGGAGATCAATGAGGATTCAGCCTCAGCGCAGGTAGTCTCGGAAGCCTTTAAAGCCAACACCAGGGGAGAATAGATTTTGGCTATCAAAGTGGTTCATTCTGAGATGTCCTATTAGGTCCAGTTACTTGAGGAGGGAGAGGCTAAGGCCGCGGAGGCATTTTCTGGCTCCCCAACTTTGAATCACTTCAGTCAGCTAGCTGAGGCAAGAAGAGCATTGTCTCTACACCTTGCTTGGCCACACATTTAGATCTAAATTCACTGGCAGGGAGGATCTTTGAGTCTGGGGACAAAAACAGCAAACTCCTGGCGAATCTAGTTGCGGACTCTAAAATGCAGACAGTAGTGTCAGAAATCTGTGGTTCAGATGGTCAGATAATCTCCGCTCCCGAGCGAATTCTAAAAGAATTCAGATCCTTCTATGAAAATGTATACAGGGCAACCCCCGGCTGGCCTGAAGACCGGAGTAGGGAATTTTTACAGTCCTTACATCTACCCACTCTTTCGCAGGAGGATCTTGAATTTTTGGACAAAGATTTTACCGCCGAGGAGATACAGGAGGCGATCTGCTCATTCCCCAGCGGTAAAACACGAGGACCAGACGGCCTACCTGGTGAATGGTACAGAATGTATGCCTCATTAATTGCACCAAACTGTTGAAGGTCTTTTCTGAATGTAAAGGAAAAATGTCCTTGCCCCCTTCTATGTATCAGGCACATATAGTCCTCATCCCTAAGCTTGGCAAAGACAAATCCCACTGTGCTTCCTATAGGCTGATCTCCTTGCTAAACTATGACCTCAAGATCTTGACAAAAACATTGGCAACCAGGCTGTGGACGATTCTTCCATCTCTGGTTAATATAGACCAGACTGGTTTCATGCCAGGGAAATCAACAGATATAAATTTACGTTGAGCATTTACACATCTTCAGCTTCCTTCCACTGAGTCCTCCACTAGGGTAATGGTTACACTAGACATTGAAAAGGCGTTTGATTCGGTGGCATGGCCTTTTATGTCTTCGGTTCTAGAAGTCATGGGTTTCGGAGAAGGATTACGCAGGTGGATCGGCTTTTTATACAAAGACCCGACAGCACAGATAAAACTTAATGGTGTTCTATCAGCACCCTTTCGTGTTGAAAAAGGGTACAAGGCAAGGTTGCCCTCTGTCACCGGCTCTCTTTGCATTGGTGATGGAGCCACTTGACAAGCAGACAGGGTAAGGGGCATACAAGTGGGTTCCATACACGAGAAAGTTGCCTTATACGCAAATGACCTTATTCTTTTCTTAAATGACCCTGCCCAGTCCCTTCAGGAGACGCTGGCCATTCTATCTAATTCCACTAGCTGCTCGGGACTCAAGGTAAACTGGGACAAATCCCAAATTTTACCGATAGATAATGCCGCAAAGGATGTAGTAGATTCCAACCTCCCTTTACTATGGACAGACAAAATTAAATACCTAGGTATTTACATCTCCACATCTACATCTGACTACCATACCCTTAACTTAGAGCCACTAATACAACTGACGAGAGCAAGACTGAAGGCGTGGGCACATCTCCTCCTCTCTCTAATCGGGAAAATTAATCTATTCAAGATGAAGCTTCTACCTGCTGTCTATGTTCTCAGACATGCCCCCCTTCTGGACACCCAAAAAGTATTTCGCCTGATAAACACCATTTTCCTGTCTTTTCTCTGGGGCACCGGTCACCCGATATTTAGGCTGACAGTGCTACAGAGACCTTTGGGGAGAGGGAGGTCTGGCTTGTCTTGACCTCCATTCCTATTTTGTTGCTGTCCTTTTATCCCATGCCCACAACTGGCTGGTCTCAGATGACTCCAACGCAGCGGTGGTCCTGGAAGCAGCAAGTCTGGGGACTTATGAGGTGCTACGGAACCTACTTTACCGTGGTCTTAGAGCTCCCTTCTCTCTTACAACGGCAATGAGAGCGGTCCAGAGGGCATGGTCAGTGGCAAATTCCTTGCGACCCATGCCTCCTGGACACATCTCCCCACATAACCCTCTTTGGTTTAATACGCAACTGTCAGAATTTGTGTCCATACCTGTTCCCAGTGTGTGGGCATGCAAGGGCATCAAATATGTGAGTCAGATCTGTACTGAGGGCCGACAGACATTTGATAGATTGAAACAACAATATAACCTACCTAATTCACATTTGTTTAGGTTTTTGCAGCTTAGACACACCTTTAACACTCAGTTTGAAAATGCACAAGTGGCCTTTTACACCTCAAACCTGGAGACTTTGCGCAGGGATGAAGATCTAAACCTTTATCCACCATATAAAAAACATTATTTACTAACATTCACACGGGCCTTGAAAACCTTAAGGCGAAGTGGGTGGTCGATTTCCCTACACTAGATACAGAAGATTGGGAGGAAATGTGGGAGTGTCCCTTTTCACAGCTAGTATCGGCTAGAGATAGATTAGTACAAGTATATTACACGCCCATGCGCCTACACAAAATATATCCATCCATCCCAGCTTCTTGCTGGAGATGCGACTCGCCCTCAGCGGATTTCATTCATATTTTTTGGAATTAAAAAAATTCAAAAAGTGTGGCGCTATAAGCTATGTGTAAAGGTGATAAGTGAATAATACAAAAAAATTATATTAATATTCAGTGACTTCAAATGCAGATATTCCGGTATAAATCGGAAAAAATCTACGTGGATGGATGTGATAGTGACAAATAATAACACTTAAATACGTAAACTGAATTAGGTAGTGTAAAAAGTCACAAAATAATATTGAATACAAAGTCCAAATGAGTGAACAAACAAAAGCAAAAAGTCTGTGATGACAGTGCAAAAAATGATGATAAACAGGTGTCTCCTGGGCATGTAGGGGGATTGTTCAGACAAAAAATGATGATAAACAGGTGTCTCCTGGGCATGCAGGGGGATTGTTCAGACCCAGCAACCTGGTAGATAGGTGGGCCGTAGGAAGACCAGAGGTGCACAGAGGATTGAAATCAGTGCCAAAACCATCACCAGAAACCAAGGAGGCTCACCAGAAAGATTGGCCTGAAATGGCGTATGCCATACAGGTCAAAAAGGCTTTATGACCAACCGGTCAAGGTATTATATCTGGTCAGATGACATCACACAGATGGGGGGAAGAAATCAGCACGGCTTCCTCGTCAATGGGTACACCATGAGCCAAGCGAATAATTTGTATAACATGTGAGGGATAAAAACACTCACATAGCGTGATAACGTTTCAACTTGGATTTATTTAAAAATAATGAATCAAGATCAACTCACATTTTCAGAAGATAAAACAGGCATGTAATCTTGTAGCGGTAGTCATGAGGGGTCCACCCGACATGTTTCAACTAAACAGTCATCATCTGGGGTGTGGACCCCCTCATCCCACCGCTCTATATATAGACAATTAATGACCCCCACTGGAAGTGTCCGAAACCGGAAGTGCTACAAAAGACCTTCATTTCCGGTTCAGGGGGTACTAGTCTGCTAGTCATTCCTTAAGATCCAAAAGGAACTGTATTGTGGCAATCTGTAATTTATTAGAAATCCCGATTTACATTAAAAAGAAGGAAGAATTAAAAAATGTGTGAATACGGCTTGGCTTTGGTCCGGTTATTAAGTCCGGAACCAAGCCTCGCTGTCATTTCAGTATATCTGATAGGTGTGAGCGCAGCGACACCGCCTCGCTCCACACACTATACCAAGCCTCACTGTCATGTCGCGCGATGACGACGTCACTGTACTGATGTCCCCTATTGGCAGTGTCCGGTAGTTCTTATGTTTAGGTTTCCACACATACACGGGGTTAAGTTTGTTCCCGTTTTTTACACATTTTTTAATATGTTTTTATATTTACCAATTTTTTAATTCATTAATTTTTCTATGTTCAATGTATTTTACATATTTTTTAAGTTTTCCTAAGTAAATTTCACATACTCTGCTTGTCCAAGCTCCTATATATGTTATAAATACATATGTCCCCCTGTGATGACACTTTGACTGTCCTTTCGGCCTTTCATTTAGGCCGGGCTCCAGTTCCTGTACAGTTATGGCAAAAACAATAATAAAAGCTGCGCTTAAGGTGAAACAGAAAATACAGTGTAGTGAAAACTAAGCAGCCTGCATCGAGATCTAGTCTCCAAATCCCACCATAAATAATAATACAAAAAAGATGCGGCGCTAAAAATAATTAAAACCAGTGAAATGAATTGATACAATAATCAAAAATAATAGTGCAAGTTAAATAATATCATACTCCAATGTCCCAAGATTACAGACAAGTAAGATGGACAGATAGAATCCAAAAAACAAAGCAAGGAAGAGTCCGTGATGAATCAAGAAAGAGTGCAAAAAAGGGCCACAACAGAGATGAGGATGCAGTGGAGAGAATCTTCTGTGGTTCCTCACACCCGAGGTGGAATATCAAATATGCTCACCAGATCCCGTTGACCGCCATTACAGCGGTCAAAAACAGCACAGGGAAATTTTTGGGGCTCCCCACAACCTCAGCTCAATAGTAACGATGGGCGACAGATGGTATCTCAGGATTCTGCTGACCGGAGAGGTGAGGAGGATTCTGGGAGCTCCCAGAATCCTCCTCACCTCTCCGGTCAGCAGAATCCTGAGATACCATCTGTCGCCCATCGGTACTATTGAGCTGAGGTTGTGGGGAGCCCCAAAAATTTCCCTGTGCTGTTTTTGACCGCTGTAATGGCGGTCAACGGGATCTGGTGAGCATATTTGATATTCCACCTCGGGTGTGAGGAACCACAGAAGATTCTCTCCACTGCATCCTCATCTCTGTTGTGGCCCTTTTTTGCACTCTTTCTTGATTCATCACGGACTCTTCCTTGCTTTGTTTTTTGGATTCTATCTGTCCATCTTACTTGTCTGTAATCTTGGGACATTGGAGTATGATATTATTTAACCTGTACAGTTATGACCCGATCGGATGTGGTTGCTGGCGTTCCTAAAGCGAGGCTTGGTCGACCAAGCGTGGAACGCACAGCCGCCGCTATTCCGATCTGCGCGTGACGTCATCGTGCGACATGACAGTGAGGCTTGGTATAGTGTGTGGAGCGCGGCGGTGTCGCTGCGCTCACACCTATCAGATATACTGAAATGACAGCGAGGCTTGGTTCCGGACTTAATAACCGGACCAAAGCCAAGCCGTATTCACACATTTTTTAATTCTTCCTTCTTTTTAATGTAAATCGGGATTTCTAATAAATTACAGATTGCCACAATACAGTTCCTTTTAGATCTTAAGGAATGACTAGCAGACTAGTACCCCCTGAACCGGAAATGAAGGTCTTTCGTAGCACTTCCGGTTTCGGACACTTCCAGTGGGGGTCATTAATTGTCTATATATAGAGCGGTGGGATGAGGGGGTCCACACCCCAGATGATGACTGTTTAGTTGAAACATGTCGGGTGGACCCCTCATGACTACCGCTACAAGATTACATGCCTGTTTTATCTTCTGAAAATGTGAGTTGATCTTGATTCATTATTTTTAAATAAATCCAAGTTGAAACGTTATCACGCTATGTGAGTGTTTTTATCCCTCACATGTTATACAAATTATTCGCTTGGCTCATGGTGTACCCATTGACGAGGAAGCCGTGCTGATTTCTTCCCCCCATCTGTGATTTCATCTGACCAGATATAATACCTTGACCGGTTGGTCATATAGCCTTTTTGACCTGTATGGCATACGCCATTTCAGGCCAATCTTTCTGCTAAGCCTCCTTGGTTTCTGGTGATGGTTTTGGCACTGATTTCAATCCTCTGTGCACCTCTGGTCTTCCTACGGCCCACCTATCTACCAGGTTGCCGGGTCTGAACAATCCCCCTGCATGCCCAGGAGACACCTGTTTATCATCATTTTTTGTCTGAACAATCCCCCTACATGCCCAGGAGACACCTGTTTATCCTCATTTTTTGCACTGTCATCACAGACTTTTTGCTTTTGTTTGTTCACTCATTTGGACTTTGTATTCAATATTATTTTGTGACTTTTTACACTACCTAATTCAGTTTACGTATTTAAGTGTTATTATTTGTCACTATCACATCCATCCACGTAGATTTTTTCCGATATATACCGGAATATCTGCATTTGAAGTCACTGAATATTAATATAATTTTTTCGTATTATTCACTTATCACCTTTACACATAGCTTATAGCGCCACACTTTTTGAATTTTTTTATTGTCATTTTGATCCTGAGTCTACGGGTGTGTTGGCTGCTGTTTATATCCTACTTCTAGCGCAGCACTGTACTTGACCTTTACATACATATTTTTTGGAATTGTCCTGAGATTAAAGTCTTTTGGGCTGAGGTCACCACTTTTATTTTGACTGTCACCACCATTCCTGTGCCATTGTCAGTGGAGGTATGTCTGTTGGGACTTGTAGAACCGCTGGCCCCTCGCCGGGTAAGCAGAACCCTACTAGGATTATTACTTTATTATGCTCGTAGGTCTGTAGTACTCTGATGGAAGGCTTCGTCTGCACCCTCAATAAATTTTTGGAAGAGGTTAGCGAACTCGGCTCTGCCACTATACAAGGCTACTTACCTGTCGCGTGGCTGTAAGTTCCATAAAATTTGGGACATCTGGATGGAATGCAGACTTGATGGACGATTAGTAACGCTCTAATAATTACCTATAATAGCTCAAGTGGCATCTCTGAACTTGTAGGCTTCCTTGGGTTGCTCAGTCAATAGTTATGGGGAGAGGGGGAAATGTGAATGTGTATATGTAACGTGTACTTCATTTCATTTCGTAAATAATTAAAATAAGCTATGTGGAGTATCTGTGGAAATAGAAGAATACTTTAGATAATCTGCACAGGTGGTTGAGCGTACAGTAGTTTAGTTGTTTACTCTTATTTTAGTTTTTAGTTTCTGTGTGACCGAGTCTGGTTATGCCCAATAGGCTCTGTATCATATTTTTTTTTATCTTGAAATTACAATAAAAACAACTTTCAAAAAAAAAAACAAACTCAGGAAATTATTGTGGTATGTCACTGATTGTCTGAACAAAGTTCACATTTTTACTGTAAAGTTGGAGGCACTGTGCAAAACACTACAATTTTATGTATTATTAAAATTCCATACCACACTCACAACAGATGTTGGTTGATTCTGGCCAAGGCGCACTATAGGGAGGTTATTGACTCTAACACACTAAAATTCTTGGACTCTACCAATCCGGTGACTCCAACATTCTACGCATTGCCTAAAGTGCACAAAAACTTACAGAATCCCCCAGGCCGACCGATCATTTCGGGGTGCGGATCCCTGACAGAAAAGGCCAGCCAACTAGTGGACGAGTATCTATACCCCCACGTAAAGGGACTTTTTTCCTTCGTTAAGGATACCATCTGATATATAGGGCATATTTTACACCATTAAAGCTGTTTAGGATGGGGAGGAGGGAAGACTCGGGGTGCCAGAGGTGCGGAGGAGAGAGGAGAGATCTATTACACATGTTCTGGCGTTGCCCAAAACTATATAGATACTGGAAAAGTATTGTGGACAGGATAAATTGTATTTTTAAGACATCACTAAGTATGGGTGCCAAGATCTGCCTACTAGGTCTAATGGAGGAGCAACAGCCCGCGAGAGATACACAGACTGCAATAGTCAGGTGCCTGTTTCAAGGGAAAAAGCTTATAGCCAAGAATTGGCAGAGAAAAGAACCCCCGACGTTCGAAGAATGGGTGAAAGAAGTGAAGGAGGAAGTTAGTAGAGAGAAACTTATATATAAGAAAAGAAGTAATCACAAAAAATTTGAGAAAATATGGAAGGATTGGGTGATGTGGGAGAAGTACGGGGTGAATGGGGAGGGAGAATGAGGTTTAAGGGGGACGGGGGGAGTGTGATGGTGGGGGGAGGGAAAGGGAGTAAAAGAAAAGGGAAAAATTTTGTATGTCCCTCAGGTAGAGGAGGGTATTTTATTGATGTTCATGCTCCTTGCCTTTTCCTTTTGTGGACTGCTGTATAAATACGGTAAAAGTTGAGGACTATGCAAATACTGGTTATGTCAGTCCCCAGAATGTGATCTTATCTGCTTTTTTTTTAATGTGAATCGTTGTTTTTCAATAAAGAGGATTTAAAATAAAAAAAAGGATACCATTGAGCTATTGAAAACATTGGATAGATTACAGCTACCCCAAGGATGTTGGCTAGTTGCGATCGATATAGAGGCCCTGTACAACTCCATACCTCACACCAGAGGTGTAGAGGTTGTGCGAGAATTTTTGAATGAACGAGATCTTGACTCGTGGAAGTATAACAAATTTGTGATTGAATTTCTCAATTTCATACTTACACACAGCATATTTGTATTTAAGGGTTCCCACTACCTCCAGGTACAGGGCGTGGCCATGGGGGCAAAATGTGCCCCCTCCTACGCAAACCTGTACCTTGGGGGGGTAGGAACGAGACCTTTTTTTTATGAATCCAAAGCTGAGTTTATTGGTAAGATTGTATCATGGCATCGATACATAGATGATGTTTTTATGGTGTGGGCAGGATCAAAAGAACAACTACTAGAGTTCCTGGTGGGTCTACAGGTGAACACATACAATCTTAAGTTTACTTACACGTTCGACCAGTCAAAAATTACCTTCCTAGACATAGAGATCTTTATAAACGAAACAGGAATGTTCTGTTCCACACTATATCGTAAACCTTCAGCAGGCAACAGCTTACTGCATGCTAGTAGCTCGCACCCTGAAAAATTAATCAAAAACATCCCTTTCAGCCAACTTTTGCGACTGAAACGTAATTGCACATTGGATACAGATTTCCAAAAGGAGGCAAATTTGCTACGCGATCGTCTCCTAGCTAGAGGATACAGTAAAACGTGTCTGAAAAAAGCATTTAACAGGGTAAAAAACCAGAATAGACAACTTTTGCTATATAAGCCCAGACGCGATAAAGTATCAACATCAACAAGAGTGATTACTAAATATAGTAGACAACATGCAAAGGTGCGACATATCTATAAAAAGTTCTGGTACCTATTGGCAGCTGATCAGAAAATCTCCAAGTTCTTTAGACCTTACCCAGAGATCACCTTCAAACACTCTCGCTCCCTGAGAGATACTCTAGTGAGTAGCCACTATCGTAACCAGACTATACTCAAGTCTAAATCACCAGGCACCTACCCTTGTGGCAGATGCAATTATTGTCTCTTCATTTTAGAAGGGAACAATGTTATCCTTCCCAACAACAACATCTGGACTCTTAAACATAGAACAAACTGCCAATCGGTTGGTTCCGTATACCTAATGAAATGTCATTGTGGGGCATTTTACATGGGAAAAACAAAGCGTCCACTTTTTTGTAGAATCAGGGACCATGTGTCCCTTATCTCCAAACATAGGATGGAAACGCCCATTAGCCGCCATATGGGGTTATACCACAATTTTTATCTAAATGTTATTGGCTTTTTCAGCCTTGAACACATCCCAGAACATGAACGAGGCGGGGATATAGACAACAAACTTCTCCAATTGGAGACGAGATGGATCTATTGTTTACAAGCTACTCGGTCCCCTGGCCTTAACAAGGGGATTAGCTATAAGCCTTTTCTATAAACATCACGCCCCTTTTTTGATTTGGTCACTCCTGTCTTCTTGGGAGCATGTGCCCCATTGAGTGCCCTTCTTCCTCCTTTGTTTTGTTAACATTTACTGCGCTTGAACACCATGGGATCACCAGACGTTTATTATTTCTCTTGCGACTAACTCTGGATTGGTTGTTTAGGCCAGGGTTGCCTCTATTAGAATTAACACATCTTTCGGAAAAAGGGATAATAACATATATGGAGTCAGTTATGATGATGTGCATATAGATACAGCTTTCCATATGTGGATATAAATTAGTGGTACAATGTTGTAAATAAATCACTGTAATGTGCAATCATGACCACACCCAAACCTTGGGGAAACCTTTCTTTTTTTTTTTTACCCCTCCCCAGGCTCAATTTTCCCTCGCTTTTACCCCCCCAGTTCAGTGCCATTTGGTCCCCGTATGGACGCCCAAGGGTGTGTACTAGGTTGGACACACACCCCCCTCGGGCCTTTCTTTTCTTGGGGGGGTGCCAACCTTGTATATGCCCGCCTTGAGGTCTCCTCATAGTCCTTGGCACCCCGGCACAACCGCATCCTACAGCCATTATACCAACTGTCCAAGCTCTTTGTTTTGGCTCAGCACTGTCTCCAATGGATGTCTTAGTGCTGTTTTGGGTATACCGGAAGTAGTATTACTTCCAGTCTGTCGCTTCCGGTTCCGGGTAATCAGTCCTTGGACCAGGAACTTCCCCTTTGCGTCCACTTGGCGCCGGTGCAGTGTGATGACACACACAGCATTTTGGCGCCATGGGGAGGGATATTTAAACCTCACACATTCAGATGCTTGTCAGCAGTCTGGGAGCTCATGCTAAACATGGACGCCGGCACCAGGTAAAACCAAACATTGACCATTAGTCGGTCCAGCACTCTGGGATATGCCTAAATGAAAACTAAGCACCACTTTTGATGCTATATTTCCTTTTAGATAAACCCCTTTTTATATAGGAAGTGATCACCTCTTGTGGCCCATCACCTTAGGGTGCCCCTTCAGCAGCACCAATAGAAATGTGACGTAGCCTTTTACATAACGACGTGATACTTTTTCAAGGTGAGCAGGTACTCTTGAAGATTTAAAACCGCAGTGTACATACGCTTTTTTGTCGCATTCAAATTTAATATAGCTACATGTATTTTTATATACTTTTTCAGAAACTGTGGAGCAGCTTTGTCTTCTCCCGCACAGGTGCTTTTTCATAATTGATATTGTGCCATTCAGTCCTCATGAGCTCCCAATATTCCTCTACTCTTCGGGGGGTTGGTGAGTAGTGTCCACTGTCCAGTTTTTCTTGTGGACTACCTCTCTCCTCACCCGCAATATGTGTGAAATTTTACTATCTATGATATATGTTGCAGATACTGTAATCATCCTTTTTGCCTGTGATGATCTTCATCTATAAGAATATACATCCCTCCCCACGGGTGACCAGGCATCCATCTGGACTACAGGGGAGAGTCGATTCTGGGGTACCCCTCCTCCCCTCTTCTCTCAGTTGACGCCTCGTATCCTGCGACTTCCCCAGAGCTCTAACATAGAGGTATGGAGTTGACGCGGGGGTTGTGTTGGGTGGGTGTATTGGGAGAGGGATGGGTGTGGGCCTGTGTGATGGGGGTGGTGGTATGTTTTGGGGGGGAGCGGGATGGGGGGGTTGCTTTGTTCTTGTGTTTGTTTTCGGAGGGTGGTTTTGGTGGAGTTATGGTTGCACAAGCTAAAGAGCTTTCAAGTTGTATAAATGTGAATGTTTCATGTATAATCTCCTTGTGTATTTATTTTCTTCTTTTTCTTTTTTGAACATCCAAGGTTGTTTTTATCGTGAATATTGTTGTTGAATAATTGAAAAGCCTCATCCATTTTCCTGATGAAGCCTTCCGGGCGAAACATGTTGAAATTTTGTGGACATGGTTATGTTACGAATCCTTTGTGACCACAGTTTTTTTCATTGTCAATATTAGGTTGAGGATGTATACCTGTGACTGTGAATGTAAAACTGTTCTCACATTTTACCGCATTTTATGTAAAACTGTATTAATAAATACTTGGTATATTTTTAGTTGATAGTGTTCTTTCCTATATCAGGGGTACCTTTAAAATCCCATTTCCTACACATTTTTTGGTTGGTTGTTCCCAGTCAGTTGTGACTAAAATCTGGACCAAGTACAAAACAGGAGACCAAGGAAGACATCAAAGTGTCAAGATAGAAAACTTAATGCAATATGCCTTGAAAACAGAAAATGAACATCAAAACAAATGAGGAACAAATGGTCAGAAACAGAAGTCTATCAATGTCTGTGACCGAACAGAAAAGCCAAACGAAAACCATCATTAACACCTAAACAAAAAAAAAAACAAGGTTACAGTGGGTTAAAGAAAAGCAATCATGGACTGTGGATGACTGGATGAAAGTGATATTCAGCGATAAATCACGAATCTGGAAATTTTTTTTGGTGCCGTTCCAATGAGATGTATGAAGACAACTGCCTGAAAAAAACATGCAAATTTCCACAATTATTGATATGTCAGGTAAAGGTACGGGGGAGATGACAATCATTAAATCATCACTAAACGCACAAGTTTATATTGAGATTTTGGACACCTTTCTTATTCCATAAATTGAAAGGATATTTGGTGATGACATTTTTCAGGATGATAATTCATCTTGCCATAGGGCAAAAGCCATGTCCTTCAAGAAAGACATTTAATGTCAATGGTATGACCTGTAAATAGTCTGGACCTCAATCCAATTGAAAATCTATGGAGGAAATTAAAGAAAATGATCCATGACAAGGCTCCAACCTGCAAAGCTGATCTGGCAACTGCAATAAGAGAAGGTTGGAACCGGATTGATGAAGAATATGGTTTGTCAATAGTTATATTCATGCCTCAGAGAGTTCAAGCTGTTATAAAAGCCAGAAGTAGTGCAACAAAGTACTAGTGGTGTACTGTAGTGTTAGTTTTCATGATTCCATAATCTTATCCACAGAATCGAGATCATATTTTTTCCCTCTACTTGATCTGCAAAAACAGTTGCAACTGACTACAATTTCTTTCTTTTTTTATTTTTTTGAAGTGTTTCTTAAAGCGTAACTCCACTTTTGTTGAGAAAAAAACATTCCCCCCTGGGTGATCTATGTACATTGCAAGCATTATAACAACCTTTGTCGCAGATTCCTACCTTTTTGATATTCTGAATAAATCCCTATGTGTTTGTGGGGTTTAATAGGAGTGGTTTCATAATTATCAGTCAGCTGTGGCAGCTGAAGAGCACTAATGAGGAAAGCTGCTGAGCCTGCATCGATTTAAACGTGTTCTTATTGGAAATATCTCACCAAAAATGACACTTTTGTTGCAGGGAATGCCTGAAATCTGACTTGTATCTTAGGCAGACTCCTGTGAAAATTGGTGAACCAATCACACAAGCAGGAAATTATGTTTCTGGGGGGTGGTCAGTACACATTCTGTGTACAGAACAACTCCAGGTAGCCATATTGCATTGCATTTACAGAAAATTACAGCGGCTGCAGATTGAAAAGGAAAGGTCAATTCTAATAATGTTCAATTACAATATGACTTGTATTGCAATTGTACATGCTTTTTTTTTTTATTTGCTATCCCCCCCCCCCCACAAAAGTGGAGTTACCCTTTAACCGCTTGCCGACCGCCTCACGCAGATATACTGCGGCAGAAGGGCTCATACAGGCAAAACCACATACCTGTACGTTGCCCTCTAAAAGGCGGCCGGTGGCGCGTGTGCACGCCCACGGCAAACTCCGTGAGTCGTGTCACGGGTCCCGCGGACTCGATCGCCACGGGGATACCCGCGATCGCCTTAACAGGGAGGAAGAACGGGGAGATGCTGATGTAAACCGCATCTCCCCGTTCTGCTTAGTGACAGTGTCACTCGATCTCTGCTCCCTGTCATCGGAGCAGAGATCAGTGACGTCACACACACAGCCCATCCCCCTGACAGTTAGAAAAATGCCCCTAGGACACACTTAACCCCTACACTGCCACCTAGTGGTTAACCCCTTCACTGCCAGTGTCATTTACACAGGAATCAGTGCATTTTTATAGCACTGATTGCTGTATAAATGACAATGGTCCCAAAAATGTGTCAAAAATGTCCGATGTGTCCACCATAATGTCGCAGTCACAATAAAAAAAACATCTGATCGCCGCCATTTAAAAAAAAAAAAAAATTAATAAAAATGCAATAAAACTATCCCCTATTTTGTAAACGCTATAACTTTTGCGCAAACCGATCAATAATCGCTTATTGCGATTTTTTTTACCAAAAATATGTAGAAGAATACGTATTGGCCTAAACTGAGGAAAAAAATATATTTTTTATATATTTTTGGGGGATATTTATTATAGCAAAAAGTAAAAAATAATGCGTTTTTTTTTTTTTAAATTGTCGCTTTATTTTTGTTTATAGCCCAAAAAAATAAAAACCGCAGAGGTGATCAAATACCACCAAAATAAAGCTCTATTTGTGGGAAAAAAAGGACATCAATTTTGTTTGGGAGCCACGTCGCACGACCGCGCAATTGTCAGTTAAAGCAACGCAGTGCCGAATCACAAAAAGTACTCTGGTCAGGAAGGGGGTAAATTCTTCCGGGGCTGAAGTGGCTAAAGCCAGATGGTTGGAATGTTTAATGAAAATAGTTTTGAGGCATATCTGTGATTAGTTTTTTTCTACAGAATTAAACAATTGAATGAACATTTTCCAAGATTCCATCCTTTTTGCCATGGGTTGTATAACAGTGCAGTGTTGCCTCTGCTGCCTGTACTCACCCTGGCCTGTTTATTGACCATGTTACCGCCTGCTGCCTGGACCGATCATTTGCTTGTTTCCTGACCATGTCTCTGCCTGCCTCCGGAATTGACCCATGTGGACATCTGTCTGATGTCCTGCGAGACACCAGTCCCAGCCATCCCCGGCAGACAATCCCTGGAACCACAGGAACTATTTTGTTCCTTTTTTCAGCCAACTGTACTTCCTGGCCAGTGAACATGGCATTCCTGAGGGCAGCCACATACTAGTAGGCTAGGCCTGCTTTTCTTATAGAAATGGGGACGCTACAATAAGCTATAATATCTGACCACCAGTGGCGGCCTGTCCATAGGGGGTGCACGGGCCCCGCCCCCCCCAAAGCCAGTCACAAAAATAAAATTAAAAAAAGGCCCTTTAAGAAAAAAATAAAGTTCCATTTATTCCTTTAAGTGCACTGTGTTCGGCCGCTAGACACAGTGCACTATGGGAAGCCTGACACCAAGCATTCCCATGATTGCAGGCGAGACATTTCATTTGCAGGGTTTTCTGATGCTTTGTGGTGCACTGCAGGGCACCTCTTCACTCCCTTATGTGTCATTCTTCTTTATGTCTGCACCGCCATAGGAAATGGGCGGTGCATTCCCTGGGTGGCAGCGTCACTTCCAGTTTTGGCTCTGTGGATGGAGAAACCAGGTAATGTGTTCTAACACCCTGTAATTGTTTGTCCAACCCACTCATATGCAGCAGCACCTTGTGCTGCATGTAGTCTTCTTATCCTGTGATCGGATTGAGGGTGGAGGGCACCCTGCTTCACCTCTGCCCCCGGAATCAACCTCCGCTCCAGCCCTTCACCCGACAATCTGCATCGTGCATTTTATTACACATCTCCTGTATGTGTATACCATGAGGGGTCCCAGCACTGTGTCCTAGAGCCATGCTTTACAGGTCTTTGTTCTCTCATCTGTATCTGTCTGTCTCTATCTAGCTATCTATCTGTATATGTATCTGCATATCTATTTGTCTGTCAGATAGATATACAAATATATATGCAATCTGCATATCTGTATATCTATCTATATATATCTATCTGTATATCTATTTATCTGTCTGTCTGCATATATATCTGTATATCTATCTATCTGCATATCTGCATCTATCTGTATATCTATCTGCATATCTGTATATCTATTTATCTGTCTGTCTGCATATATATCTGTATATCTATCTATCTGTCTATTTATCTATCTGCATATCTATCTATCTGCATATCTATCTATCTGCATATCTATGTCTCTGCATATCTATGTCTCTGCATATCTATCTCTCTGTATATCTATCTATCTGCATATCTATCTATCTGCATATCTATCTATCTGCATATCTATCTATCTCTCTCTATCTATCCATTTATCTATCTGTATAACGTTACATCTATCTGTATAACTGTATACCTATCTATCTGCATATGTATTTATCTATCTGTGTGCGTATATATCTGTATATCCATCTATCTATGTGTGTGTTGTGTGTGTATATATATATATATATATATATATATATATATACACATTTATCGGTCTATTTATCAATCTATCTGTATATCTATCTGTATCTGTCTGTCTGTCTCTATTTGTATAACTGTAAATCTATCTGCATATCTATTTATCTGTCTGCATATCTGCATATATATCTGTATATCTATCTATCTCTCTCTGTCTATTTATCTATCTGTGTAACTGTCTATCTGTCTGTATGTCTGGGTATATATATATATATATAATATATATATATATATATATATATATATATATATATATATATATATATATATATATATATACCCAGACATACAGACATACAGACATACAGACAGACAGTTACACAGATAGATAATTATATTATATCTATATATTATATAGATATAATATATATTTATATTTTATATTATATATATATATATATATATATATATATATATATATATATATATATATATATATATATATATATATATATATATATATATATATATATATATATATATACTATAAATCTATTATATATATATCTATCTCTGTACATTTACCTGTTTATTTTTCTATCTATCTGTATCTGTCTTTCCTGGACCTCCCCATGTCAGCCTACTATGGGTCAGCTCCGCCCCCTCTGACCCCTCCAGGACCACCTCTTTATTAGCCCATAAAGGGCGGCTGTCTGCCCACACCAGTGTTCTATTTTCGTCCTCGCCTTTTAAAGTTTATTTTTATTATTTTATTTTTTATTTTATTTATTTATTTTTTTCTCCATCCACCCTGTTCGGGTTCAGCCTCTCCCGGTTCAGAAGACCCCCCCCCCATATAGGCTGTAACTCTCCTGATGAGGTGGGTTCCCGTGGTTCTGGGATTGTTTGTTACAGTATAAATGACTGTGTATTACTGGCAAAGGTCACTGGCAGTATAAATGACTCAGAGAAGAACAGAGAAGAAAGGGAATGGGGTAGAGAAGACAGGAGGTGAAGAGAAAACCCGGCTAGTTATTTCTAGGAAACAAATGTGGGTGGACCTATTAAAGGCAGGGGTACCCAAAGATGAGATAGATGGCATTTCTACTGCAGAAATGCTGAAGAGGTGGAAACATTTAGTAGGGAAAACTGTCAGGGTTAGAAACACTACTGCTAGTGAAGAGAACATCAGCCTGGACTTAGAGAAAACAGAACAGACCCCTCCTGTTAGCCACAAACCAATTCCCAAAACTGAACATGAACCCAAATCCCTTTATCCTGGGGAGGAGTTAGGGAGAATCAGAAAAGGGGATTGGGAGGTTCCTCATCCTTTATGAAGGGAAGGTGAGAGTCTCCTGTAATAGCCGTGAGGGCAGTGACAGCAGGAGACAGACGCCAATATGCACCTGTCACTGTATGGTGGGGGAAGTCATCTGATCCTAAACATGTAATGGGTTTAGTTGATAGCGGAGCTGAAGTTACACTTTTACAAGGCAATCCTTCCCATCCCAAAGGAGAATTGATTTATGTAGAAGGTTTGGGAGGGCAAACTACACTAGCAGTTAAGATACGGGTGAAATTGACTATTGGCAAGGGATCAGGATTTATGACAAATATTTTGGTATCAGAGTTACCTGAAAATATTCTTGGGATGGATGTACTTCAAGGTCAGTCAATTCAAACTGAAAGAGGTACATTCACATTTGGGTATCCTGATAAAGCGTATCTGGTTAGGGCGGTGAAGGCTGTGGTCAGAGGTCATGCAAAATGGACCCCTGTCTACATTCCTCCACCAGAGAAGCCAGTCTGTCTCAAGCAGTACAGACTTCCTGGAGGCCACAAAGAAATTGGGGAGACCATTCAAGAATATTTGAGAGTAGGGATCCTTAGACCTGCTGTAAGTCCTTTCTCCTCTCCGGTGTTTCCAGTAAAGAAACTTGATGGGACATAAAGAACGACTGTGGATTACAGAGGTCTAAACAAAGTGGCACCTCCATTAAAGTCAGCTGTACCAGATATGATCTCAATTGTTGAGAAAATTGCTACAGATGGATAGACCTGGCTAATGCTTTCTTTTCGATTTTGATAGACCCAGAGTGTAAAGACCAGTTTGCTATGGTGTGGGACGGCCGCCAGTACACTTTCACCGTGCTTCCTAAAGACTATGTTCATTCTCCAACGATTTGTCATGGACTGATTGCCCGAGATTTAAGTACCCTGAGTTTGAAAGTCGCTGTGTTTCACTACATTGATGACATTATGATCTCTGGGATAAAAGAAGATGTAACTGAAGCACTGCACCTGCTGAGCACTTGAAGAACAGAGGGTGGGCTATCAACAGAGACAAAGTCCAAGGACCTGCCACAGAAGTGAAATTCCTGGGAATGATGTCTGGGCCACAGAGGAAAATTCTGGAGACAGTTGTGCAAACTATCCAGGCTCTGTCGTCCCCTACTACCAAAGAGGAGGCACAGAAGTTCATTGGAGTGGGGGTCCACCTGCTGGAGGAGGCGTGATGTGACGCACTAGAGCTGGGGGAGGGGCTTGACGGCAGCGCTGTGGAAGCGGGCAGAGGAGGAGCACGCAACACTAACAGGGCCTGCAAGGGGTGAGAGCCCGTGGATGTCCCGGGGATTATCAGCCACATGCGGCGGGTAGCAATGTCCTGGAACGGGCGGACGGGACCACTCGGAGCCGCCAATAATAACAGCACCGGCGTGGCGCACTGCTGAGGCGCCCGGACCGACCAGTGATCTTCCTAGGCCTGCCGCAGATCCTGCCTCATCCACGCTCCCGGCGCTGGTCCCGATTCTGATCCTCTTCATGCTACCGCACCCTGTAAGTGCGCTACTACCACATAGCTCCAGGATATCACCTCCAGTGACCCCATAGCCTCTGAGAGGAAACCAAGTGGCTGATAAGGACGTTTGGGGGATATGGCTTTGCCCATAGACTCTATAGCATCCGCCCGGAGGGACAAGAGGTGTATCGATGCAAACCCCAGAAGACAGCTGTGACCTCAAGGTAGGATCGAGTGATGCTGAGGGACGCTGAGTTCCATATAACATAAAACTGTACAGCCTAACATAAAGCACTTAGTTACAAAGAAAATAACCCCCTCAAATGGGACTTTGACAGACCACCCACTCAGAAATGGATAAAATTTAATCTTTAATAATGTAGAGTAAAAAACATAAAATCCACATGAGAAAAAAATGCACAATGTATGTTACATGGAAAATCGAATAAATGCTGTACACATAATCGTCATACAATGTAAATGCCCAAATGCCTGACGCGTTTCCGATATGAAGTGTTCAAATACCTTCCTCAGGGGCCGAGGGCTCAAAGAGTTTTTTTAGATACATATAGATTCTAAAATTAGAAAAAGATATTTCAGATAATGCATACAATCAGAGCGTAGCTGGTCATGCAAGAAGAACTGTAGTTGGATAAAAAATATACACAAACACAAGGAAGGAACAGATCAGCAAGGAAATAAACAAGAAGTATACACAGTCAAACTACGAACATACCCAGTGTGATGATTCCATGTGTAGATAGGCACTGAGGACAGAAAGGTCTGTACTAATATTACATAACTCTCAGACGGTAAATATTGGGCAAATTCACAAGGTGCATAATATCTGCAATATCTGCATGACGAAAATAAAAAATATAAATTCACCGATAGGAAATAATGTATACTGTATGTATGCATAAAGATCTGAGCAGGTGTACTGGTGAGGACAAAACCGTGACCAAATGAGCAAAAGTCAGAAAATGAATAAAGGGTCCTAGTTCTCCTAGATATCCAACAGAGAAGAAAGTGACTAAATGGAATAGATAACATAAGTCTACCAGGGGCCACCAAGAACCTTAAAAAAAGAGCATGAGGAGGGAGAAACCACATGGAACAAAGAGAAAAGGGGTCCTAAAAATAAAGATCCCCTAAAAAAGAAATGAGCCCAAGTGAACCCATAGGCTGGAGGTGCTCCACATAGATCCCAAAAGCGGGGGGGGGGGGAAGGGAAAGAACCTACCCATCCTGTAATGTATGCCCATGTAGTTCACATCCAGGTATGTGGGACAAACAGTTACTGGAGCCTAAAGTATTGGCTAAGTAACCAAGGGATCAATATCCAGATGTCCCTCAGCAGGTCCTGGGTATATCAATGTAACAAATCAGTCTCATGGGGTATAGGGAGATTATTAGATAAAGATAGATATCAATTCCCCGAATAGATAAAACCTACTTGCAGGTGTAGCAGTCTGACGTGTGGTGGCTGGATCCGTGCCTAGAAAAAAGTAGCTCATTCACCGTCTATATATGCCGGTGTAGAACGCCGGCGCATGCCTCCTACTGCACGCAGCGGTGATTAGTATGGGAAGGAAGGTCGCCGCCGATGCGTGCCTACGTCACTCCCCCCTAACGTATGGGAAGGGAGGTCGCCGCTGGTGCGTGCCTACGTCACTCCCCTTGACGTTGTCGGTAATGAACCGCAACGTCAGTGGGATGTGTGGAGTCAACACGGGTAGAATGAGGTGGGAGGGGACAAAGGCAGAAGTGGAACACAACGTATATAGGGTAAACAAAGATAGCATGATCAGAGTAGAAATCGGAGGGGCCGCGATAGTACGGCTGCTCCAAATAAAAGACAAAACGGAGCCTATAAACCAAGTGCTAAAGATGAGTAAGTGAGAATCATTGCTAGCTATGCATACTACCCCAACCACAGGGGGAATTCAAGGAAAATCCGTACTGAAGAAAAAATCCAATAAATTTCCATCTTTAAATTCGAACTCTAATTTGAAAGCATTTATAGCAATGACATCTAGGGAGATAGAAAACTTAAAAACCAAGGATCAATCACCAGACAACTTGTCCAAAATGGAAAGAAAGGCACTTATATCATTAAGCAATCAACATCAGCTAACAATTAAGCCCTCTGATAAAGGGGGGAATATTGTGATTATGAATAACTCCCAATACGTACAAATGTGCAATAAGATACCGTATATACTCGAGTATAAGTCGTTCCGAGTATAAGTCGAGGCCCTAATTTACCACAAAAAAATGGGAAAAACTTATTGACCCGAGTTTAAGACGAGAGTGAGAAATGCACAGCTACTGTAAGTGGAAAAGAGGGTCAACAATGCCCATTTGCAGCATCACTGTGCCCATTTGCATGCCTCACTGTGCCCATTTGTAGCCATAGGTCCCCTGAACTTCAAACTCGGTAGTTAAGGGTTCCTAGATGCCCCCTAGCTGCAGCCAAAATTTGGGGCTCTGAACCCAAAGGGTCCTGAAATGACATTGCTGCAGATGGACACAGTTGACCGAATTTGAGGCCCTGTATCTTGGGGCCACTTAGTGCTAAGAACCCCAAATTTGGTGTGCAAACCCAGTGGAACTAGCACCATAAAATTTCCAAAGCTGGGGTTACTAGCACCAAGTAGCCCTGAGATACAGGGCCCCAAAAATCAGTTCAGAAAATGTCAAGCACTTTTCTGCAGCAGAAAATGAAATTTTCTGAACCGGTTTTGGGGCCCTGTAGCTCAGGGCCACTTGGTGCTAGGAACCCCAGCTTTGGATATGTTATGGTACCAGTTCCATTGGGTTTGCACACCAAATTTGGGGTTCCTAGCACCAAGTGGCCCTGAGATATGGGGCCCCAAAGTCGGTTCAGAAAATGTCAAGCACTTTTCTGCAGCAGAGAATGACATTTTCCGAACCGATTTTGGGGCCCCGTATCTCGGGGCCACTTAGTGCTAGGAACTTCAGCTTTGGATATGTTATGGAACCAGATCCACTGGGTTTGTACACCAAATTTGGGGTTCCTAGCACCAAGTGGACCTGAGATACGGGGCCCCAAAGTCGGTTCGGAAAATGAAATTTTTTGCTGCAGAAAAGTGCTTGACTCGAGTATAAGTCGATTGGGGCACTTTCAGCACAAAAAAATGTGCTGAAAAATTCGACTTATACTCGAGTATATACGGTACTATCCAATAGAGAATGGTACCAACCAATCTCTAGAGTAACAATCGAAAAGTTTGATAATAAATTCTTTACATTGGTGGATCAGGCATATTTAGACAGCACCATTACTCAACAAACGTGGGAATTCATTCGCACCAGCCATTCCAAAATTCTGACTTTCTATAGCCTCCCGAAGATCCACAAAGATCTCAACAAGCCCCCTGGGAGACCAATTGTCTCCGGCAGGGGGAGCATTATGGAAAACCTCAGTAAATATATTGACGAACAATTACGCCCACTAGTCACCAGTCTACCCTCCTACATTAGGGATACATCTCAGCTGTTAAAGAACTTAGAAAATTTATGGATGCAACCAAATTAAATTTTGGTTACAGTGGATGTGGAGGCACTGTATTGCTCCATTCCACACCATAAGGGAGTTGAAACTGTGGGATGTTTCATTTCACAGTCAGACAAAGACGAGAAACCTTTACATCTGTTCATCTTGCGAGCACTACATTTCATCCTGTTGCACGATGCATTTGCATTTAATGGCTCCTATTTCCTCCAGAT
Source organism: Lithobates clamitans (assembly GCA_037952925.1). Classification (NCBI taxonomy): domain Eukaryota; kingdom Metazoa; phylum Chordata; class Amphibia; order Anura; family Ranidae; genus Lithobates; species Lithobates clamitans. Next base: position 1,239,910 of record JBBGZY010000497.1, on the reverse strand, counting down.
ACAGGGGGTGGCGATGGGGACATGTTGTGCCCCATCTTACGCCAACCTGTATCTGGGGGAATGGGAGAACACTTTTCTATCCTCAGAGGCCCCATATAGAGACCAGATACTTATATGGTATAGGTTTATAGACGACATTTTTTTCATATGGAATGGGTCACTAAACGATCTAAATTATTTCAATTTGAAATTCACCATGACGTGTGACCCCTAAAGAATTACATTCCTTGATGTCACCATCTATAAGGGTCCAGATGGCCAACTAGCTAGTACATTATATTGTAAAGAAACAGCTGGAAACACCATCTTGCACGCAACCAGCTTCCACCCAGCACCACTGATTAAATCTATCCCCTACACACAATATCTTCGCATTCGGAGGAATTTCTCAGATGAAAACATGTTCCTCATGGAAGCAAAAAAAAACTCCAGAGGAGATTGCTCCAACGTGGATACTCTCCCACTTGTCTAAACAAAGCTTTTAGAAGAGCGAGAGAGAAAACCAGACAAAATTTACTCCTGGATAACCCAAAAAGAGTACCTAACACTCTCCAAGACGCACCAATTAGGATCATTACCACTTTTAGTAAACAACATAAAGCCCTGAAAAAAAAAATTGCGTAAACATTGGCATATTCTCCTTATCGATCCTACACTTAATCAGTTTGTTCCTAGGGATCCTCTTGTTATGTTTAAACGTATCAAATCCCGAATTTAGAGGGGATCCATGTAAACGTCTGGGAACTTTCACATGCGGAGGCTGTCCTAGATGTCAATTTATGAATACGGACAAAAATGTCATATTACCGAATGGACAGAGATACAAACCTTCCTATTTTGCAAATTGCTGCACTTTTGGGGTTGTCTATTTGCTGACATGCCCATGTGGTTGTTTCTATGTGGGCAAAACGAAACTGGAACTCCACGTGCGGATGGGTAGACACATAACGAGCATGCGCACTTGCAATCCTGATCTACCCCTGGGTAGACATGCCCGTGATGTACACCAAGGAAAGTTTCCGAAAATTAAATTTTTGGTACTTGACTTGATAAGATCCTACTACAAAAGGATGCCAAGTGGATAGTAGCCCCACAAGCCACATTACCACCTGGCTTAAACGACTGTATTAGCTATCGACCATTCTTGGAGGGATTCACATCGGGAACATGGGATGGTCCGGGATAAACACACCCCCCCTCCTTTTTTGCCATCCTTTAGACTTCCAGGTATGATCTCTTGTAGGTCTCCAACTGATAAACCATACTATCATTCAAATGAGGGATGGACAAATTAGAAGAGAGTTTAGGAATAAACAATCATTTTAAAGTTCTACGCACATTTATATCACAGTGCCCACATACATCTGAGGCTATATACCTGCAGGGTTCATTATTTATTCCTTGTGTTACTATTTTAGTATATACCAGGTATACACAGGATGTTTTCTGCAGCAGCTATACATTGATAGCTACTACTTACTCCTGTCTATTATACAATTCTGCCGGATTCATGTCTCAGGGAACATATCCATTTCTTAGGTGATTCCATGTGAAAGAAATCGGGTTTATGTACTCATTTATTCCTACTAGATGGCGTTTGAGCATTTGTATATTCTTTCGTTGCATAATCTTATTTGCATTTGCACTTTTTTTAATTCATCCCATAGATATTCTCACTTGCTCATCTTTAGCACTTGGTTTATAGGCTCCGTTTTGTCTTTTATTTGGAGCAGCCGTACTATCGTGGCCCCTCCGATTTCTACTCTGATCATGCTGTCTTTGTTTACCCTATATCTCCCTAGATGTCATTGCTATAAATGCTTTCAAATTAGAGTTCGAATTTAAAGATGGAAATTTATTGGATTTTTTCTTCAGTACGGATTTTCCTTGAATTCCCCCTGTGGTTGGGGTAGTATGCATAGCTAGCAATGATTCTCACTTACTCATCTTTAGCACTTGGTTTATAGGCTCCGTTTTGTCTTTTATTTGGAGCAGCCGTACTATCGCGGCCCCTCCGATTTCTACTCTGATCATGCTGTCTTTGTTTACCCTATATATGTTGTGTTCCACTTCTGCCTTTGTCCCCTCCCACCTCATTCTACCTGTGTTAACTCTACACATCCCACTGACGTTGCGGTTCATTACCGACAACGTTAAGGGGAGTGACGTAGGCACGCACCAGCGGCGACCTCCCCTCCTATACGTCAGGGGGAGTGACGTAGGCACACACCGGCGGCGACCTTCCTTCCCATACTAATCACCGCTGCATGCAGTAGGACGCATGCACCGGCGTTCTACACCGGCATATATAGATGGTGAATGAGCTACTTTTTTCTAGGTACTGATCCAGCCACCACATGCCACACGCCAGACTGCTACACCGGCAAGTAGGTTTTATCTATTCGGGGAATTGATATCTATCTTTATCTAATAATCTCCCTATCCCCCATGAGACTGATTTGTTACATTGATATACCTAGGACCTATCTGCTGAGGGACATCTGGATATTGGTAACTTAGCCAATACTTCAGGCTCCAATAACTGTTTGTCCCACATACCTGGATGTGAACTACATGGGCATACATTACAGGATGGGTAGGTTCTTTCCCTTTCCTCCCCCCCACTTTTGGGATCTATGTGGAGCACCTCCAGCCTACGGGTTCACTTGGGCTCATTTCTTTTTTTTAGGGGATCTTTATTTATGTTTAGGACCCTTTTTCTCTTTGTTCCACGTGATTTCTCCCTCCTCATGCTCTTTTTTAAGGTCCTTGGTGGCCCCTGGTAGACTTATGTTATCTATTCCATTTAGTCACTTTCTTCTCTGTTGGATATCTAGGAGAACGAGGACCCTTTATTAATTTTCTGACTTTTGCTCGTCTGGTCACGGTTTTGTCGTCACCAGTACACCTGCTCAGATCTTTATGCATTCATACAGTATACATTATATCCTATCAGTGAATTTATATTTTTTCTTTTCGTCATGGAAATATTGCAGATATTATGCACCTTGTGAATTTGCCCAATATTTATAGTCAGAGTTATGTAATATTAGTACGGACCTTTCTGTCCTCAGTGCCTTTCTACACATGGAATCATCACACTGGGTATGTTCGTAGTTTAACTGTGTATACTTCTTGTTTATTTCCTTGCTGATCTGTTCCTTCTTTGTGTTTGTATAGATTTTATATATATATTGATTTAAAGCACTTAGTTAAGCAAGTTCTCGTTGATCCCCCTGCACTAGCATTTGTCTTTTTTTTTAAAAAAAAAATAGAGAAGCTCCGTGGTGATCTACAGGATCTATGAAATTTACACGGGTGAGTGCTCATAAACTGTGGGGGCTGTGATCTACAGGGAAGGACAAAACTGTACAGGTGTTTAAAGTGAACTTGCAACAAACTTGTCACAAGCCTTTGGTTTAATTTGACACTGACATTGTTTGAGCTGCAGATATCCTTGACCTACCATCAGACTCTTCCTTGCCTCTAAAAAGGCTTGTTCTAACACCTTATAGAATTTGAACACTATCTGCTCTGACAAATATTTCAAAAGGATTCCTTGAACGCCCAATGAGAAACCATTGGGTCTTTAGCGGTCACATAGCAGGTGGGTAAAGGGAAGAGGAGGGGAGGTTCAGGAAAGAAAAAGAGAGAGCTATAAGCAAGAGAAAGGGGGTAGAAGATAACTTGCAAGGTCGCTCACAAAAAGCAGCGGAACCTAGGAAACCTAGAGAAAGCCTAAATTCAAGCTCTATACAGAAATACCTTAAAGAAGCGAACTCAAAAAGTCCTGGTTTGGAAAATAAACAACAGGGAGTAAAGGAAAATAAAAAAGAACCAGCTAAAAATAAAGGGGCTCAAGGTGGAGTATCTAGAGAAGAAGTGAACCCTGAAGTCGAACAAGATCTCAGTATAGAGGAAGAGAGTGACATGGATTCACTCCCAACGAAAACAGAGATACTTGAAATGTTCACCAAACTAGAAAACTCATTTGAACTGAAGATCCTGAATGTATGGACTGACATGGTCCATTTATTGAAGCGAGTGGAAATGGCTGAGGAAGTGTCAGAGAAGCAAGCTGAAGAAATTATAGAGCTAAAAACACAAGTAAGAAAACTGCAAATCGATCGAGATGCCCTCTTAAAGTTGGAAGAACAAGAAAATCAAAACCGCCGGCAAAATCTAAGGATTAGCGCTCTACCGGAACAACAAGGAGAAGACCAGACTATCAAAATGAAAGAAATATTTAACCCATTGTAAGACAGAAGATTAGATGAGGAATTAAAGATTGACCGGGTGCATAGCATAAGAAAACCCCCAAGTGTGAGAGAAGATATACCCAGAGATGTTATTATTAAGTTTCATCTACATGAAGACAAGGCAAAGATCTGGAGCAAACTTAGATGAGTTCAAACTGTGAAATTTGATAATACTGACATTCAAATCTTTGCCGATCTCTCTGCGGGGACTTTGTTCCGGAGACGTCAATTAAAACCCCTTCTGGAAATATTGAGGAATGCAAATATAAAATACAGTTGGGGATCCCCAGCGTCCTTGAATGTTGTGAGAGCTGGTAGAACAGTTAGATTGAAACATATAGAGGACTTGCAGGACTTTTGTAAAAACCTAGATATCCCGGTTCCAATTATCCCAGGGTAGGTAAGTAATGATATGAGATGAAAATAGACGCTGGGGATAGGGAGTATTAAAGTTCGAGGTTAAGGTGCGATGGAATGTTAGCCCAAAAAGGAGAAATAAGAGCAATCTGGAGGGGCTAGGACATTGAGTTTGCTCCAGGCCCCTGGATGTGGTGGCGGTGACTTAGATGGGTGGGGGGTGGGGGGGTCGGGGTGGTGTTGGGGGAGGGATGGGGGGGTAGCGGGTTGTTTAGGAATGCTTTTCGGGCGTCCGCGCCCCGCCGCCCCCCTTATACGGGGGGCGGGGGGACCATGGCTGCCCGCTGTCAGAGTCACACCCTAATATGAAATGAGGATGCAGGCGGAGATTGATGCTTTCTCTCTGCTGCGGACTTATGGTCAGAAGATGGCCGGTGGAAGGGATGGGGAGGGAGTGGAATAGGGGTGGGAAGGTAAGGGAGGGGGGGAGTTACCCTATCCTACAGAGTCACCTTAAAAAGAAGGAAAAAAAGGTAAAAATGCACTACAAAAGGCAGTGGTCGGCAAGTAGATTGGGTCCCACTTTTTAATATATGGTATGATGGAGATCAAATGTTTGACTTATAATGTGAAAGGGCTGAATTCTCCAGCCAAGAGACATAAAGTATTAAGAGAATTACATCATTACGGTGTGAATGTGGTGTTCCTACAAGAGACCCACCTAACCCAGGATACAGGTATTAAGCCGTATTCCAGGAATTTCCCGAATTGGTTTTATTGTGATTCACCCATTAAACGGGCTAAGGGAGTGGCAATTGAGTTCCCTAAACAGACTCAATTCTCACTAATAGAAAGAAGAGCTGACCCTGATGGCTGATATCTTTTCTTGAAGCTGAGGCTTGGTGAAAGGACCCTTACTCTGGCTAATATATATTGCCCAAATAGGAGTCCGAATAAACTTCTTTCCCAGATATTGAATAAGCTGAGAGAGTTTAAGGAAGGGGAGGTGATTTTAGCAGGTGATTTCAATTTTTGTTTGAATCCAACCATGGATAGTATGTCTAGAGCACAGGGGGTAACTAACAGTCTCTTAAAAAAAAATCGGACGAAAATTACATGATTGCCAACTCATAGACGTATGGAGGATACATCATGCTAAAATTAGGGACTATACTTTCTTTTCCCCGTGCATGGGTCCTATTCAAGACTGAATTACCTAATGGTAGATCATAGCTTGTTGGAATCAGTAAGGGACACCAAGATAGAAGTCACTACGTTGTCAGATCACTCCCCCGTCACAATGAAAGTGAGGATCCCGGGGCCCCAAAGATAACCGTTTACATGGCGCCTTAATGAAAATCTCATAAATAATCCTAAGGTTGCTGAAAAAATACAGCAGGAAATACATTCATTCCTTACAATACATGATACGGGGGAGACATCAGGAACTGTCATGTAAAAAGCTCTAAAAGCTTACATCAGGGGGGTGCTGATATCCATTGGGGCTGGGGAGAAAAAAAAAGGTTAAAAAAAAAAAAAGGAGGATCTTATTGCTGAAATATATACATTAGAACAAGCACACAAATCCTATAAAGGGAATAATAGGGAATTCCTTCAACAACTGATAACTAAAAGAGAAGAACTCAATGATTTATTGGAGATCGACTCCAATAGAATATTGAATAAACAATTAAAAGATAGACACTGGTGGGGAAACAAGGTAGGTAAGCATTTAGCAACGGTGCTCAAAAAGAAAAGAGACATTAATTTTATCGATAAAATTCGGAATAAAAAAGGGGATTTGAAGCATACAACCAAAGAGATAGGTGAGGAATTTAGGAAATACTTCACAGCCCTTTATGCTATCAGACAGAAAGAAAGTGGGCCCATGAGGAGAGAGGAGAGGTCAGAAGTATTTATAAAGTCAGCCTGCTTACCCACTTTATCTGAAAATGACAAATTAGAATTAGATAGTCCAATAACAGAGGAAGAAATTTATCTAGCTTTAAAATCATCTCCTCTAGGACAGAGCGCTGGACCCGACGGTTTTACATCATACAAAAAATTTAAAGAATCCCTGGTCCCAAAACTCTGCCAGGTTTGGAATGGGTTGGGGGCGCAAGGGAAACTTTGTGAAGGAGCATTGACTGCATCAGTGACACTAATATTAAAAGAAGGTAAAGATAACATGCTTTGTTCCAGCTACAGGCCGATAGCTTTATTGAACGCAGATATTAACCACTTCCCGACCAGCGCACGCCGATGTACGTCGGCAGAATGGCACGGCTGAGCAAATGGGCGTACCTGTAAGTCCCATTTGAATTCCCCGCCATGCCATTGTATGCGCGCCGGCCGGGAGCTCCGCGAGTATGGTCGCGGGTCCCGCGGACTCGATCGTCGCGGGGATACCCACGACCGCCTCATGGAGAGGATGTAAACAAGCATCTCCCCGTTCTGCCTAGTGACAGTCTCACTGATCACTGCTCCCTGTCATTGGGAGCAGAGATCAGTGACGTGTCACAGCTAGCCCATCCCCCCTACAGTTAGAAAACACTACCTAGTTCTGACTTAACCCCTCCCCGCCCCCTAGTGGTTAATCCCTTCACTGCCAGTGTCATTTACACAGGAATCAGTGCATTTTTATAGCACTGATTGCTGTATAAATGACAATGGTCCCAAAAATGTGTCAAAAATGTGCCTGCCATAATGTCACAGTCACAATAAAAATCGCTGATCGCCGCCATTACTAGTAAAAAAAAAAAAAAATAATAAAAATGCTATAAAACTATTCCCTATTTTGTAAACGCTATAACTTTTGCGCAAACCAATCAATAATCGCTTATTGCAAATTTTTTTTACCAAAAATATGTAGAAGAATACGTATTTGCCTAAACTGAGGAAAAAATGTTTTTTTTAATTTTTTGGGGGGGATATTTATTATAGTAAAACATTTTCAAAATTGTCTGTATTTTTTTTGTTTTTAGCGCAAAAAATAAAAACCGCAGAGGTGATCAAATACCACCAAAATAAAGCTCTATTTGTGGGAAAAAAAGACATCAATTTTGTTTGGGAGCCACGTCGCACGACCGCGCAATTGTCAGTTAAAGCGACGCAGTGCCGAATCACAAAAAGTGCTCTAGTCAGGAAGGGGGTAAATTCTTCCGGGGCTGAAGTGGTTAAATTATATGCCAAGGTATTAGCAATGCGCCTAAAGGACAAAATGTCTTTCTTTGTTCACCCAGATCAAGCTGGGTTTATCCCAGGGAGGGAAGGTAGAGACAATGGAGTGCGGACGCTACTCATCATGGAAGCTATTAAATACAGTGGGTCCCCAGGTCTACTCCTGTCAATTGATGCAGAGAAAGCATTTGACAGAGTAGACTGGGGATTCATGTTTAAAACGTTAGAATTCATGGGTATAGGCCCAACCATGATGAAGTGGATTAAAATCTTATACAACCGTCCTTCGGCGTTCGCCAAGGTAAATGGCACTCCATCCTCACAGTTCACAATGGAAACTGGTACCAGACAGAGATGCCCGTTGTCCCCTCTTCTGTTTGTCCTGACATTGGAGCCAGTATTAGCTACGATTTGAAATAACTTGGAAATTATTGTTTGCACGGTGGGAAGCGAGAAGCACAAATTAGCGGTGTTTGCCGATTATGTGCTATTCTTCATCACTAAATCGAGGATCTTGATCCCAAATTTGCTTTTTACCTTGAGGAATTATGGAGATTTATCAAATTTTAAAATTAACCCTAGTAAATCTGAAGTCCTAAATATAAATAAGCAGGAAGAAGGCAAACTTATTAAAGAATTTAAGTTCCCTTGGAGAAAACACATCTGCTACCTGGGGGTCAAATTAGCCAACACACTGAGGAAAATTTACTTATTAAATTATATTCCACTTCTTGATGAAATCAAGAAGGAAATTAAGAAAATTTCTATGCGCCCGATCTCTTGAATCGGTCGCATTAACTCAGTTAAAATGGTACTGGCCTCAAAAATCTTTTTATAAGAATCAGATGCTCCCAATCCCACTCCCCCAAAACATACTTTAGAACCTTGAGAGGACTTATATCGAGATTCGTATGGAATAATAGGAAACCACGGATAGCTTACACAGTTTTGACTAAGGGGAAGGCACAGGGTGGTCTTGCTATCCCAGACTTTATAAAATATTATAATGCAATAGTTTTGTCACGGGTATTAGATTGGGCAAAAGACACGGTAGATAAAAAATATAATATATCACATATACACATGAGATAACACTGCACACATTTAAAATATGGGATCAGATTCACACACAAAATAAGTGGGATTATAACTCACCCTTAATGTATTTAAAAGATAATGTATTATTTATGCCAGAAATGGAGGCCGTGGGAGGTAATTGGATTAAAAATAGGAATGTACAATTAAAAGATATTACCAAGAATGGAAAAATTATCACTTTTCAGGAATCATCTTCAATCACGGGGTTAATGAAAGTGCATGCATGGCGATACAGTCAGCTATCTCATTTTGTCAATAGCATCCCAGGGCCTATTCGAGACTGAAAAAATTATAGGCCGCTGGAGAAACTTTGCTTAGGGGATAAATCAAAAAATAATATATCATCGCTATATAAAATCTTTATGAGTGGAGGAGAGCTGGAAGTGCCGCCATACATCACAAAGTGGGAATATAAAATGGGATCAGTGTAATAAAATCACTTTAAAGACAATCTTAAAATCAACACATAGTTCTGCAGTGGACATGAGAATGATTGAGATGAATTATAAGTGTTTGGCAAAGTGGTACGCGACGCCGGACAAAATTAGCAAATTTCAACTAGACAAATCCTCTTAGTGTTGGAGGGGGTGTGGGGTGGTGGGAACGATGGCCCATCTCTGGTGGGATTGCCCCATCATCAAAAAATACTGGCAGGAAGTAATCCAGCTTATTGAAGTAATTACAGGGAAGATCATTCCGGAAGATCCATGGACCTGCTTGTTCCATGGGGCAGAAGGGCTTAATAGGACGTATAAATCATCTATAATCCCTATCTTATTGAACTCAGCTAAAAGCTTAATACCAAAAAAATGGCAGGAAGTTGAGGGCCCAAAAATTCGGGATTGGATAGTAAGGGTTAATGATATCTACTTACTAGAAAAGATCGTAGTAGCAGATACAGGGTCGAGGGCTGGAGCTGACGGCGGGGATAAATAGTCCAAATGGATAGTGTTTAAAAAATCTTGGAGATTTGTCGATGAGATTGTAAGATAAAGTATTAGAACATATGGAGAGTCTCTGTGGGATGGGGGTGGGGGTGGGGGTGGGGGGAGGGTTGAAAAGGTTAAATTGGTGCTCTTTGGGGAAGATTGTGGGGATTTGTAGGTCGACATGTTTATGCTTTATTGTATTATGTGCCTACTGTAATTTTTTATATAAAATAAAGAATGGAAAAAAAAAAAAAGAAGTTCATTGGAGTTGTGGGGTTCTGGAGATCGTTCATCCCACATCTTGGACTGATTCTGAGGCCTATATATAATGTCACCAGAAAAAACACTGAGTTCTCATGGGGTTCAGAGCAGCGGACTGCATTCCTGGCTGCTAAAGAAGCTATTTTGCAGCATCAGGGATTAGGACCCGTGAGACAAGGAGTACCATTTCAGCTGGATGTAGTGGAGCAGAATGGTACCATATCTTGGAGTCTATGGCAGCCAAATGAAAAGAAAGGCCTGAGAGCAATACCCATTGGATTTTGGTCCAAACAACTGACAGGGGCACAGAAGAGATACACGCCCCTAGAGAAGTACCTGCTTGGGGCCTACACAGCACTTCAACATGTAGAGACCATTACAGGAAAGGACACAGTCACCATTCATACTGCATTGCCAATAGCAGGATGGGTGAGAGATAATGGACTGACCACTAGGGCAGCTGTAGCCCAGAACCAGACACTGATGAAATGGAAGTGGTACCTTCAAGAAAGAGAGGGTATTGCAGCTGGGGATGTTAGAGACATTTCAAAACAGTTGGCAGGGCTTGTCACTTTTACCAGCACCCGGCCAGAAGAAGAAATTCCTGTGCTGCAATCATCCCCCATTCAAGAGGCTCCAGCCTTTGAGTCTCTGTCAGAAGACATGAAGGAGTCAGCGTGGTTCACCATATGATGGTTCAGCCATAGTCACCTCGTCTGGACGTAAATGAACAGCAGCAGCCTACAACCCAAGTACAGACACAGTCCTGCAGGAGACCAGAATTGGAGGGTCCAGTCAGTATGCAGAGTTGAAAGCTGTGGTGATGACTCTTCAGGAGGATCCTTCTTCCCATGTCACTATCTACACTGACAGCTGGGCGGTTTTTAAAGGACTGACAACTTGGATGCCCACGTGGAAGTCCAATGAATGGATGATTCATGGAAAGGTGGTGTGGGGAGGCAAGGAAGTCTGGGACTACATTTGGAAGGAAGCTCACTCCCGCACCATAAAAGTGGGGCATGTTGATGCACATGTGCCCCTAGTCCCAGACTTTGAGAACTATAACAGAGTTGCAGATGAAATCGCCAAAGTGAAGGCAGTTGTGCCAATTGATCCTGTCTTGATGAACTTGGCCAACTGGGCCCACAAGCAATCTGGACATTTGGGGCAGAAAGCAACATATGAATGGGCACAGCAGAGAGGATTGCCTATATCCATGGACATGATAAAGACTGTAATAGGGAACTGAACAGTGTGTGGAGAAGTGCGACAATGGCCATTGCAAAAGTACTCCACCGGGTCGATTAAGAGGGGTGAGAGGCCTGCAGAGATCTGGCATATTGACTTTATTGGTCCCCTGCCCCAGGGAAACAATGGACTGAGATATTGTTGCACTGCAGTGGACACCTATTTAGCACTTATGCTTGTTCATCCTTGCAAACGTGCAGATCAAGCCGCAAATGCTTCAACTGCTGCAGAAACTTGTCGTTGCTTATGGTTGTCAAAAAACAATTCCAAAGTAATAACGGCTCACACTTCACCGGATCAACAGTACAGCAGTGGGCCAAAGACTCTGGAGTGTACTGGTTGTGCCACATCCCATACCATCCACAGGCAGCTGGTTTGATTGAAAGATACAATGGGCTATTGAAGGACCAGATACGCAAACTTACACCCACACATACACTAAGGGGGTGGGATTGGGTCCTCACACAGGCATGTTGTTAAGTTCTAGGCCAATAGCCAAAAGCACCCCATATGAGAGGATGGTAGGGGCTGGGGCACAGATTCCACAGCTGGAGTGCAGAGTTCTGTATTTATGTAAGGTTCCTGAAAGAACAGGCCTTAACAGATACCATGTTACTGCTTGCCATGACATAGAAACCAATAGTGACGTATCTGAAGCTGAAGCCTATCTAGGAATGAGAGGGAATCTGGCAGGAAGGTTTGAAGTTACATTTGCATTGACAGATGAGCTTCAAGACAGTGGCTGGGACTCTGACTGGTTAGTGGATACTTCTTAGCAAGAGTGGAAAGTGAGGCTGCATAAAAGCAAACCTTCCAAAATAAACAGCAGTGATCTTCTGGGAATTATCATTTGTCTCCTCCCTATTGATGTTCTTTGGGAGGGTCAGAAGTGGGTATAGGCAGGGGGCAAAGTGTTAGTCAGATGTCCAGGCAAGAAGCCACTTAGAGGAGAGATTTTAGCTGAAGGGCCTGGATCTACTGTTTATGTATTATTAGAAGGAACAGATAATCAGCTTTGTTTTCCACTCCACGGCTGACTTCAATTTGAACCATAGGACATGATGGAAAGAATGACGGAAGATCGCAAGAGCTGTGGAGAGCAAGGCCTTTGATGTATTACAAGCATGGACTTGCTTCTAAAGAACTTTAGAATGGACTTTCTAATGAACTTTTAAAGACTGAAACACCTTCTCAATGACAGATATATGGGAGGTGTTGCATTCAAGGAAAATTAATTTTTAAAATTAGTTTTCATAGTAATGAAGTGATTTTCTGTATGGAGTCTGAAAGAAAAAAAAATCTAGGGCGGAATGTGTTGCATTTGTTACAATATGATTTTGTTTTATATTAATCAGACATAAGATACATGGGACAATATTACAATAGTGAGTTGGTCAGATTACTGTCAGTTTTTTGGCTTGAATAGATTTTTCAAACAAATGCTGTTTTATACAGTGGGGGTAGATATCATTGTTGTATTCAATTGAAAGTTCAATTAACGGGCTATTGTCTCTACAGCTACAGTAAACTAGTAAGACATTACTTGTTTGAGATTCTTTCAAACTGAAAGAATGACTGTTAAATTACTGTCTTGGTTTGAGTTGACAATGGTACGTAGATACCATTTTTGTATTCAATTGACAGTTTTCAACAGTCCATTGTTTCTACAGCTACAGTAAACAGGTATGTTTTCTGTTGTTTGGTAACTATGGTAAACAGCTTGACACATAAAAGGGGTGAGTAGAGACAGACACACACACACACCATCATGCTGTAACATCAGAAGCCACCCATGATAGAAGAACAGTGTCTGATGCTCCCGAAAAATTGTTGCCAATGGAGATCAAGAACATACATTAACAGAAGATAAGTAACCCTAAGTGTATTTGTACTATTATAGACCATAGGCTGTTCAGTTTGCTAGGCATTTTGCTTGTTATAGATATCTGTCAGTCTTGTATTGTATTCCTAATATTGTAATAGTTTTGTATGTACAGCATCTTTGTATAGTAAAAGGACATTTACACACTGCAGAAATCTCAGCTTCCTTGCTTATACCACAGAGTAACCTTGCTAGATAGACGCAAGAAAAACATTCTCTCGGGGTATAACCTTTTTCTACAAATCTGTCAAACAGGATTTTCACCTGCGTGTCAAAGTCCTCAATTTTAGTGCAATTGTGCTTGACTCTCATGAATTGGCTTTTGGGAATTGAGCTAAGCCACTGGGGGTGGTGGCAGCTCCCCAAAGGTATATAACCATTACGGTCCACTTCCTTGAAATAGGTTTTAGTGGACAGTTGATGGTTATCTTTAAAGATAACTAGATCGAGGAAGTTGATACTCTGATCGTCAGAAGTTGCTGAGAAGGAAATGCCAAAGCTATTCTCACTAATTTTTGACAAAAAGTGTAAAAACGACTTGTTTGATCCTGCCCAAATAGTGATGATATCGTCAATATAACGCTTATTAAACTTGAGCTAGGTATGTTGCCACCAAAAATGGCATCTTTTTCCCAGTGGCTCATGAATAAGTTGGCCACTGAGGGGGCATATTTAGCCCCCATGGCCACTTCCCTCTTTTTCCTGAAAAACTTCTTGTCATGCCAAAAGAAGTTGTGACTCATGGCCAAATCTAAGGCATGCACCAAAAAATATTTTTGTTTATTTTTCATTTTAGTGTTATGCAAGGCCCATACTACAGCTTCAATAGCATGTTTCTATTGAATATTGGTGTACAGAGAGTTGACATCCATGCTGGCCAATATATGACCTTCATCAACCTCCACCTCTTGTAATAACTTTATGAGATCCCTGCTATCTTTGAGATAGGCTGGACAGCTCTGTGCCAAAGGCTGTAAAAACATGTCAAGGTATTCACCAATTCTAGCAAACAGGGAGTCTAATGGGTGTCCAGATGGTTTGGACGGGTTCTTATGGCTTTTAGGTAATTGGTAGATGACTGGTACCCTCTGAGCTTCGGGCACCAGGTATCTAGCCTCTTTCTTAGTAATGATACCTTCATCCGGGGCATTTTTTAACCAAATGTCTCATCTTAGCTTTGAATTTATTGGTGGGATTACCCCCCAATTTTTCATATGTTTCGGCATCATAGACGAGTCTATTAAGTTCCGCTAGGTAGTCAGACTTAGAGGATAACCAACCCCCCCCCCCCCCCCTTTGTCAGCACTCCTGATAACGATATGTTTATTTGTTTCTAAAGATTAAATACCCCTTTCAATATCTGTTTCAGGCCTGCTGGGCTTGACAGATAGACCTTCTAAATCCTGTTGAACCAAAGATCTGAAAACCTCAGAAAAATGATTGTTGGGATTCTTAGGGTTAAACAACAAATTATTTCTCAAATTGGTATGACTGTAAATGGAAACTTCTTGTCCTACTTTTTTTATTTCAGGTACTTATATAGCGCCATCAATTTACGCAGCGCTTTACATATACATTGTACATTCACATCAGTCCCTACCCTCAAGGAGCTTACACTCCAAGGTCCCTAACTCACATTCATACATACTAGGGAGAATTTAGACAGGATCCAATTAACCTACCAGCATGTCTTTGGAGTGTGGGAGGAAACCGGAGTACCCGGAGGAAACCCACGCAGGCACAGGGAGTTTAACTTTTTCTTTAAAATCCGCTGAGCCTTCTATAGGTACTAATTTGTCTTTAACTGCATTAATAGTAGCCTCTTTTTTAATTTTCTTTTCTTTACGTGAGATCAAAAGTTCTAATAATTTTCTTTCAGAATGATTGAAAAAAGAAAAACAATCATCATCTAATTCTTTACCAGTCATGCCGTCATTGGGAGCTAAGTCCCACCTTAGTCTTCTGGGGGTGATACCATCTTTGACATACTTAGTCAAAGTGAAAACATCCCACCAGGTTCTAATTTGCTTATCCAAAGCATTTTCAAGAATTTTGAAATAATGGTTAAGGTCTGAACTGACATTAGTAAATGAGAATTTTTTTTCCACATTAATGGTTCTACTAGTGCCAAAATTACAAATATTTTTTCAGGTGTACAGCGTCACCCCCTCATGTATCCCCACTCACTGGATCAAGACGACCCCTAGCTTTTCAGTCTAGGGGTCATTTCAGACTTATTAATGGTATCCAGAGATGGCGGATTCAGTATCAGGTCATCAGATCAGAAACTTCTTAATGATGATTCTCAGCCATATAAATAAGTACCCAAAATGAAAAAGATGGACTAATAGTGAAGTACAGCTAACAAACGATTTTTTTGCACATGGGAATGCATACTTACAAAAGGTAAGTTAAAATCAGGCATAAAATGGAGCTAAAGACACAACAAACGCCATTCCTGGCGTTCGTTCCACGAGACCGGAAGTGACGTCAATTGTACCGGAAATTGCGTCAATGCGTTTTGCCCTCCCACAGGGCATCATCAAAGGACCTAATTTCCGGTTTGACCAGGCTGTCTTTAAATACCAGGAGAGAGAGGAAATTCCCCTTAAACAACCAATCAATCTTAGCACAGCGGCCATCTTGTTGGTTAGAAAGACATGTCGCTCCTGGGGATAGAGCACGATCCATAGGAGACACAGAACCGCCATATTACAGGATGGATAAAATCTAACAGGACTTCTATACTAAACTTGACGTCAATTCTGGTTAGTGAAACTGATAATAAAAAAACATTGAAAACTTTTTTTACATAACACTCATGTAAAAAAAATAAATAAGAATGAAAAATAAATAAAAATGAAAAAAAAACTGAAAAAAATGAAAAACTGAAAAATAAAAATAAAGATGAAAATAAAAGTGAAAATGAAAATAAAATGAAAAAAAAAAAAAAAAAACTTAAAAAAAAAATAGAAGTGAAAATAGCAAAATAAGGGGCGCATACGTGGCAGCGTCCAAGATGGCCGCTTAGACCGGGAGCTCTGCGCCACTCCGACCTAACGCCCACCACAGGTGCAGCCTAAGCCCTCGTTCCGGCCTGGCACACATACCAGTCGACCGGGGACACCGCCAGCTACTGTTAGATGTCGTTTAACAGCACCCGGAGGAATCTCACTGCCGCACTGAATGATTCCACAGCGCGGACCGGCCATCCCAAAATGGCGACCGTCACCTCACGAGGCCTGCCTTGCCTGTTTGACTCCATAGCAGACCAGGATCAAGAGGCTCTTCCATCCTCTCAATCCTCTAATGCCACAGTGAGTACTCTCCCTGGGATCCCCTCACCAGCATCCACTGAATCTCTTTTAAGGAGGACATTAGGAGGGGCAGCTCTCACCCCTCAGCAGGAATTGCTACATAGCCCGGATCCATGGGACACACAGGCCAGGGACTCCTCTCTCTCCCCTACTGATTTCCCCTCTATGATGCCCGCCATCTCTCAGATGCTCTCAAAAGGCCTTTCCCACACAGCAGCACAAATCACTGCCTCTATACACGCTGATATGCAGCAGATTGGTGCCAGAATTGAAGTGATCGAGCAAAAATCTGACCAGGCGATCCTGAGAATTAACCAAAATACTGCTAGAATCCAGGATCTCCAGGACCAACTGGAATCTGCTACCTCTAAAATAGATGACCTCAGGAACAGGTCGAGACGGTACAACTTCTGCATCAGGGGCCTCCCCGAAACCATCAAAGACACCCACATGGCAGTTCAGGACTTTATCAAAAGTTCAATCCCTAACATTTCAGCCCATCGTTTGGAGCTTGACAGAGCCCACAGGGCACTTCAACCCCCTCGCTCTGATGGTCTGCCAAGAGACATAATTGTGAAACCGCATTTCTATGCGGTTAAGGAAGAAGTGATGAAACTCTCCAGGTTGGCAGAGAAGCTGATGATCCAGGGCCACCAGATTCAAATCTTTGCGGATCTATCTCCATACAAAAACGAAGGGCCCTGAAACCGATATTACAAGTCCTGGCGGGCAAAGAGATCACGTATAGATGGGCCTTCCCGCTGAGACTGAACTTCTCCTTTCGCAACAAACCATACAGCTTCTCTTCGTTCCGAGATGGGGAACAACTTCTCTTACACCTTGGATTGATTACTCAGGAACTTCCACAGATTTCTTCTTCTCGAGGAGCATCGTCTGTCAAGAGATCATCACCCACCAGCCCTCCATTTCCTCATATGAGTTCTCCCCAGGATTACTTTTCAGATCCTTACAGGTTCAGCTTACCTTTGAAAAATAGCTTTTTTTTATTATTTTTCTTTTTCCAACTATTCAAAGATTTTTGGACTTTCCCACTATGCGATAGCAGGGCTTAGACTGCAATATTTATCTACCGCCACAGGTTTACTTAAGAGGCGGCGTTGACCGGAGTGGTCGTAGTGTGCCTTCCTCTGGCTCTGATAGTTGAACTCTAGTTCTTTCATCTATCGGACCCAGACTCTCTCGACCCTCGGGTCGCAGGGCACTTATTTCGGGTACCGGCCCAGGCAAGGATGGGTCCCTCTCTGGTCCGTGGGGATTGGGATTACTACCATATGATGCACCATCTAATGATTTGTTTTTTCACTCCTTTCTCTTCATTCTTGCTCCTCTTCACTCCTCTACCCCCTTCCCTCTCCCCCTCCTCCCCCCCTCCTCTTCAGTTACAGGAACTCGCTGGATCTCCCTCTTGCCGTAGCACAGATCGAATCCACCACGCTACTGGGGTCGCCACCTATCTGCCAGGGACAACAACGAAGTCAGGTGAGATTCACACACACTTAGTATCACACCTACGGTTTTACCATGACTGATGCCACACTGACGATCGGGATGCTCAAGATATTCTCCCACAATGTACCAGGGTCTTAATTCCCCCGTGAAGAGATCAAAATACTGCAACAGCTTAACACCCTGAAGGCTGATGTAGTACTGCTCCAGGAGACTCATTTCCCTGCTATCTATCAGCCCAAATTTCTTCACAAAAACTTCATGCATTTCCACCTAGCTAATGTTGACAACAAAACAAGAGGAGTGGCGGTCTGCTTCTCAAACAGAACTCACTTCTCACACTCGAAAACCATCACAGACCCCGAGGGATGTTACATACTAGTGACAGGAACGATCAATGGTGAGGCTTACACGTTTGTCTCATACTATACACCGAACACCCATCAAGACCTTTTTTTTGACACTACGCTAAAGATCCTAACGCTGCATTTCGTTGGCACAGTGATAGTAGGGGGAGACTCCAACACCCCATTTGAATTCTCCTCCGACAAATCTAATCCCCTGCAGCCCAAAACCAAACGGCCCCCTAAACGCAGCCTTAGGGTAGCTCAGATCGTCCAATCTTTTGGCCTGATATCTGGAGGGAAATGAATCCCCAAACTAGAGACTACACGCACTATTCTGTTCCCCACCACACTTTCTCCAGGATAGACCACATATTTGTCCCACCACAGGTAATCCCGAGAGTAGTTGCCTCCAAAATATATGACACGTCACTATCTGACCACTCAATGATGACACTGACGCTAAAAGGTGGGTCGGGAGTGAAGGGACCCTTTAAATGGCGCCTCAATGAAACTCTCTTGAGCAACCCAACCCATTGCACAATACTAGAAAAAGCCTTATCCGATTACTTTGGTGAGAACGACATGGAGTCGGTTTCGCCGGACTGTCTGTGGGCAGCACACAAGGCGGTGATGAGGGGCAGGCTCTTACAACTCTCCTCTCAACTTAGGAGGGAGAGCAGGGTAGAAGTTTCACGACTCACAGAAGACTTCCGCCTGTTGAGTAAAAGACAAACAAAATCCCACGCTGGACAGCCTGGCCAAACTTGCCTCGGCTCGAGTAAAACTCAATCTCTCTCTCACTACTTCAGCAGAGAAACATTTGAGGTGGTCAGGCGCACATTTCTATTACCAAACAGATAAGATAGGCTCAAAGTTGGCAACCAAACTTAGCCCAAGGGTCTGCACCTCGGTATTTCCTAAAATTTGTACCTCGTCAGGCAATTTAACACAGAATCCAACAAGCATTATGGAATCATTCCATGATTACTACTCATACCTTTATGAGAAATTACCTCACACGCATTACAAGGCCAGAGAGCTGTTCCTCCAAGACATTAACCTGCCTCACCTACAGCAAACACACTGAGAACTTCTAGAGGCACCCTTCTCCTCTGCGGAAATATTAGAGGTCATTAAATCCTTGAATTCGAACTCTGCCCCGGGTCTGGACGGTTTTTCGGTTTGTTATTATAAGAAGTTTTGCCCACGTTTGGCCCCTTACATGGCCCGGTTCTTCAACTCCCTCTGGGATGGAGCCCCTCTCCCACATGATTTAAACTCAGCTTTTAGGTTCAATATATTTTTATTGTTTTTCACATTATAAACAGAAAAGTACAAAAGCTAGATCAGGACCCAAACATAGGGTGTACCGATCTAAAAAATGAAATGTGTAAACATTTACATAGTACAGTCTCTACATGCATAAATATGATTGGAAGAGATGTCAGTGACAAGAAGGTTCTGATACAATGCTGACTTTTATAATACTGCCTATACCTCTAGCCCGGAAGCCCCAATGGGATCCTGCTGCTCCAGAGCCCGAGGGGGCAGAAATTTCAATATGTACCCTCAGAACCAGGGTTAATAGTAATTTCGAGTGTCTTGGCTGCCTAGATTACATATACTGGCAGCTACGAGTGTATTTTAGCACGTAAAATGATTATCAAAATAAAAGAGAAAAGAAATAGGGATAGAGAAGATAAAAGATCAAAAGAAAGAAGAGAAAGGATGATAAAAAAGGGGGAACCCCGAGAAGGGGAGTAAGGAGGGGGGGTAGAGGCAGCGGACCTCACATATCTGTATGTGTAATAATCACATAAAGTTTAAAAGGGGAATAAGGAGAACTCTGTCTCTTAAGTTGTATTTACTGGTGAAAGTCTGTTTTTTAATTTGTCTAAAGTAGAGTAATGGGAAAAAAAAAAAAATGGGAGTTTGGGACTTTAAATGAGGTCCACGCACAACAGGGGGTAAATGAAAAGTGGTGTTTATTGATCATGGAACCTGTATCAAACCAAATCACAAACATAGACCTCATGTAAAAGAAGAACATTGTAATAAATGTCATTCAATACACCTACGCACATTTGTGTGAGCGCATGCACTAAGGCATCAATATGTCAACTAGAGGCCACATGATAGTCACAAGCAATTGATGGATACATACAATGATAAATACATATATATACACATAGAAGCAGCATTGAGCGATGGAAGTAAAAAGTGTGAAACCATAATTGAAGAAAAATGTTCTAAGTCGATCGTGAGATGTGAGCATGTATCTGTGTAACAAAATGCCCGACGCGTTTCGTGTGAACCACTCATCAGGGGCACAGTGTTCAAACATATCTATAAAATGTAATAAAATGAACAATTAATCTATATGCAACCGATTGTAGCCAGGGGAAGTAATTGTGCGACCCCTGAGTACTTACATAAAATCAGTGCAGAGGAGGTGTGGTGATGGTGGAGCCAAGGCCAAATTTGCAGTCCTTACCGGGAGCTGATGTGACAGAAACATGCACTGGCGGGGCGCATGCACAGAGCCCCCCCACATGCACAGAACCCGGAACACTAGATCTTGAGATGAGACAGTGACCTGCCAGTAATGACTACCAAACGGGGTCTAAGAGAAAGGAAGATGCATAATCAGTATGTCATATTGTACTGGTAAGGTGAATAAAAAATATATGCATCAGAAGAGGGGAAACAAAAATTGAAAAGGTCAAAACAGAAAAATCCAGCTAGGGATAAGAAAACAAGAAAAAAAATAAATGGATCACATACAATGTCCCTAGAATGTGATATAAACGAAAAAGGTAGCAAAAGCAGACCTGATTGGTCAAATAAAAACAAAGAAACAGGAGGGGGGGGAAAAGAAAAATGGTGACTGGTTAAAATAATATATGAATGGGGTGGCCTGGTAGGAGCTTACATGTTTCCCAGAAAAGTATATACGAGTGCTGTGGTGCGGTCTGCCATCATCTGTTTGCAGCGCCCAGACTGTGTCGGGAGCGGCCATATATGTACACCCGCCCCAACCACGTGCACGCTGACTGACACCAGCGTCACGCAGGCACGGCATGTGCAGGAAGGGGCTCTGACGTGGGCGAAAAGCACCGCCCACAGAAGATGCCCACATGACCCCGCTGACCGGCCTGGATGGAAAAACCTGATGCCTGCACGTCGTGATGTCAGAGTTGACATCACCTGTGCGGCAGGATGCGTGGCGCCGATGCGCTGTGTGCACCCACCCGCCCCCCGCACACACCCCCCCCAATCCTGATAGGACAGGAGGGAGCGAGAGGGGGGAAGGGGGACACGCAGAGCGCATCGCAGCTCCCGGATATTGGACGACAGGGCAGCCCTGGCGATACAAAAACCACATCATTCCCCAAGGAAAAAAGAGTGTGTATCACAGCTATGCTGCATAATCTCATGGACACACCATAGTTGTGTCCATTGAAAGTGTATGAACCCGGACAAGGTAAAAACCTTCCAGGACTGAAAGCCCTGACCTGTGGGTAGCAGGGGAACACTGCTATGCCTGTCCGTGGACCTCCATCCCTAAATACAGAAGGATATTGGAGTTTTCGGGTATTTGAATGAGGCACATGGGGAAGGTGCCTCCATCCCTAGTTCAGAGAAAAAAAAAAAGTAGAAGTAGAGTAATGCCTCCAGATACTCCAGATGAACAAAAACTTTGCTTCTTTTTCTATGGATTTAGCCTGCATCTCCTCCATAAGCATGATATCATTTATTTCAGCCACCCATTCAATGAGCGATGGAGGAGAGGTAGTTTTCCAATGTCTTGGAATTAATTGTCTCACCGCGCTCAGGAAAAATTTGAGAAGACTGTGTTTTTGGGATTTGAGGGTGCCAGGAAGTACGAAGAGAAGTGCTATGATGGGGGAGGGTGTGAGAGATTTGTCATAAATTTCATTATAGATTTGAAAAATTTGTGTCCAAAAAGGCCGGATCACATCACAATCCCACCAGATATGCTTATATGTGCCTGTTGCAGAGTTACATCTCCAGCAGGTATCGGTTGCAGATGGGAACATATTCCTGAGAGTAGTTGGAACCCGGCACCACCTTGATAGTAATTTATAATTTTTTTTCCCTGAGTGTAACTCGAGATGGATGATTTATGGGTAAAAAGAAACGCTTTACCCCATTCCGCCTCTGTTATATCTTTCCCAAGCTCCTCCGACCATGTAGTGGTGTATTTAGGAAAGTTGTTATAAGTGTGATCTATTGACAACCTATATACCAGTGATGGGGTATGGCGAGGTGTCTCCGTGTAAGTACAGTAGTTAGTTGTTCGAACCCAGTCAGAGGTCTGTGTATTAGATTGGAGTCATGAAGTTTCTTGGAATAGGAGGTTAAATGTAGACGGGTAAGCCATGTAACCTTAGAGGCAGCTGTACTATGAAGAGTCACGAAGGTACCTTTTTCCGAATCTACATATTGTTGTGCTGTGGGCCAGGGATCTCTCGAGTAACTTCCCAAGTTGTGTACAAGTCTACCTTCTGGGAGAGCTGGATTATCGAATAAGGGACTGAGGGGACTCAGTTCAGTAGATAGTGCGAATGCCTCCCTTTTTCGGTACCATACCGCCAAGGCATCTCTGGTGAGGGGGGATAAAATTGGGATAGATTTATAAGTTTTATCGAAGCCCCAGAGAAGTGCCATGAGGTCATCCAAAGACATATCCTGTTCTATCAAGGTTGATGCTTTGGTCAGAGGGCGAGGGAACCACTCCAGAACTCGAAAGATTACTACTGAGCTATGGTATACCTCAAAGTCAGGTAAACCAACCCCTCCTTTATGAGTGGAGGCACATAGAAGCTTGTGTTTCAGTCTGGGATGGCTCGGGGGGCGTGTCCGGACGCACACTGAGGAGGACGCGTGGAAGCTGAGCTCCGATCAGGCAAATTCAATCCACTGCCATCTCAGCCTTACTACGCCTTGGCGATTCCCCATCACACTCCATCTGCCTCCTGGTCCCTCCTGCCTTCCCCCTGGAGGGGTCTTTTTTGAGCTAAAGCGCCCGCTCCGTTCCGGGCCTACGGGACACGCCGCAGCGCGGCCGCCAGCCGCCATCTTAGGCCCCGCTGTCCGATCCGAACCTCCAGCTATTGCCTCACTACAGGAGGGATCTGAACGCTCTCGAGAGGTCGGTTGTCTGCGGGGTGACTGGGGTCGCGGGTTCGGCCGGTCATCCGAGGAACACTGCCCGAGATTCCCGTGATTGCGGACCGAGGCGCCGCGGCCTACCGCCATCCTGAGGCCTGCCGGCCTGGTCTCCCACATCTCGGGCTCACAGTGAGTACTAAGCCTCCCCTGCACATCCATACTCTGCAGTGCACTTCATCCACTGGAAATTTAGAACTTTGTTATTTAAAAGCCTGTGCGGAGGTCTGTGTGCCCTGCGGGGAGTGGGTGATACCCGGCCGGCTGTCCCTGTTAGGAAAGACCGCGGCTTCGGCCTGTGCCTGGAAGTGAGCGGCCATCTTGCTACTCCTACTGCACCAGACCTCAGATCTCATCTCCCTACCTCATTCCTCCAGCATCACATCTCCTTCCTCTTCAGAGTTTATTTAAGTGATAGACTTATAGCCTCCCAGTGATTAAAGGGAACTTATTTGCAATTGCCTATCTTATCCAGCAGTGAATTTGCAGCCTTTTTTTTTTTTTTTTTGTGAATGTAACCTGATGTGACCGTGAAGAGCCCCGTCCAACTGCCGGCCCTACAGTTCCAGCTATGCCTGCCAAGACACCTAAAACCCGCTCTACAATAAGCAAGAGATCCGGAAAAGGGGTGAAACCTCACTCCGCTGTCTCTGGCTCTATTCAGCAATATTTAGCTGGCGCACGTAACAGTCAAGCTAGAACCTCTCGTCAGAGTGTTTCCCCTTCCTCTCATGCTGCCTCTATAAGGGAAAGTTCTCCTGCTTCATCCTATTGCTCAGACCTCATGGAGGACCCAGGATCCCCCATTAGCTCAGAAATGACATCGCTGATGAGTGGTCTTAAAAAAGAACTTGCGGGAATGTTTCACAGTTTGGAAAAATCAATTAAGAAAGAAATTACCGCAGTAAGATCTGATATGTCCCACCTCTTAGCCAGAGTGGAGGAGTCGGAGCAGCGTCAGGACTCCCAAGCAATTGCTATAAAGGAGTTGCAAGAGACTGTTACCCAGCTAGCTTTTGCTCATCGTGCCTCTCTATATAAGCTTGAAGATCTTGAAAACCGCAACCGTAGGAACAACCTACGTATCAGAGGCCTACCAGAAGCAACTAGAGACAATGATCTAGAGCCATCGATCCGTTGAATCCTTAACACAATTCTGGGCAATCCAGTCACTGACCCACTGCGATTTGATCGTGTCCATCGTGCACTGCGTCCTCGTTCTGCTAACCCAGATCAACCCAGGGATGTCGTTTGCCGCCTTCACTACTTTGAGGATAAAAACGCCATCATGACAAAACTTCGCAACACCCCTAACATTGACTTTGATGGCGCAGTCATTAACATCTTCCCTGATCTGTCCAAAGAAACTCTTGATCGCCGCAGAGCTCTAAAACCACTCCTTGAGCATTTACGCACGGATGGAATCAACTACAGATGGGGTTTCCCAGCTTGTTTGATAGCCACCAAAAATGGCCGATCTCATACCTTACGCTTCCCAGAGGAACTCCCTACCTTTCTTCAAGATCTCAATCTTCCTCCAGTTGAGCTCTCGAGCTGGCAAGACCATGTTCCGAAGTTTTCAAACCCATTTGACCCTCCATGGCGGAAAACTCCGTCTAAGAAAAAGCACACCTCGATTCCCGGATCCGCACAGAAGCATGGCTGAGATATGCCTCTTTCTACTTGTCTTGGATTCTCCTTCCACCCTTCTGGCGCTCACCCCTCTCTATATTTACTGATGCCTATTCTTCAATAATTGTTTGACTCTGGCCAGACCCTTTGAACTCTTTTTTAGCCCCTTTTTTGGCTCAAGGGATCTTGACCCGACAGTTTCCGTTTATTGGGTATTTTTTGCCCCAAATATAGTTTGCACTTTTAATGTTTTCGGCTATCAATGGTTAAATTTCAAAGAGAGGAGGAAGGGTGAGGGAAAAGAGAGAGGAAGGGGAAGGACTATTGCTGTTTTGTAATTTTTTCTTTTTCCTTCCCTTCCCTCTCTAAAATTCTTTACTGGAACTCATGTTATGTTATTTTATGTACTTTTAATGCACTTTCTCAACAGGCCAAATGTTGGCGGGGCACATTGCTCCTTCGCTCTCCCGCCTCGGGGCGCCCTCCGCCCCCCCTTCCTTTTGGGGTTGGTGAGACCGAGCGGCCTATAGGATCTTTTACCTGGACTCTTAGCGGAGCTCCAGATGGCTGCTTGTTCTTTCTCTCCCCTCAGGGAACACTGCAGATTTCTGCGTGTTTTTTTCGTGATTCCCACATTTGTTTTGATTTGTTGGTATGCTCCTTCTGTATGTTATTTCCCCTTTCCCCTACTTCCCCAAACCTTTTTTCTCTAACCTTTCCTCTCCATTCCCCCCTCACGTTGGCATACGTGGAAATTTAAAGTAAGTTATACCTTTCTGCTGCACCAATGGCAACTCTGACAATTACATCATATAATGTTCGAGGCCTTAACGTCGCTGGTAAACGACACCAAGTGATGCGTGAGCTAAAGCGCAATAATTGCTCAATTGCCTTCCTTCAGGAAACACATTTAACCCACACCACTTCGGTCAGATTGACCTCACCCCACTTTCCGCAGTGGTACTACGGTCTTTCTGACACTAATAAAGCAAAGGGTGTTGCCATTGGTTTCAGTAGTAAGGTATCTTTTCGTTTAGCGGAAATGCTTGCAGACGACCATGGTCGTTTCCTCTTCCTCAAGGGCTTTATAGGCAATACCCTATGCACATTTGCAAACATGTACTCCCCAAATCAGAATCAACCAACCTTTCTATCGCAAACCCTCACTAAACTTTCACAATTTGCTAAAGGCGTCATTGTCCTCGCTGGTGACATAAATATGCCCCTTGACCCTACAATGGATACCTCCCAGGGCCGCTCTAACATTTCTTTTAAACGTTTAGCTTTTGTTAAAAAAAGGCTCTCAGACCATCAACTAATAGATGTTTGGCGCCTGTTACACCCTAAGGATAAAGACTTTTCCCATTTCTCTGCAACACACTTATCTTACTCAAGAATAGATAATATATTCCTTGATCACTTCCATCTTCCTCTCCTCAAATCTGCCCATATAGGTACAGCAACCCTATCCGATCACGCACCTGTGACGATGTGTATGACCATGCCCACCTTATCTCGTACCACAAATAACTGGAAACTTAATGAAGCTCTCCTCTCTAACCAAACTGAAGTCTCCATGTTAGCCTCTCATCTGAAACATTATTTCAAAGATAATGCAACCTCTATGACCTCCCCATCTGTTGTTTGGGAAGCGCATAAGGCAACTATAAGGGGACATTTAATTGAACTCGGTGCTAGGAAGAAGAGGGAGCATGGTCATCAAATAGCACAGGTCCTGCAACAAATAGCTGACCTTGATAAACAACATAAACTATCACTTCATAGCGCACACCTTAAAGCCCTCACACTTAAACGCGAAGAACTACAAACCCTTTTAAATTTAGATACTAAAAAGAGATTTCACCGCATATCACAAAAATTTTATGAATGGGGTAATAAGCCAAGCAGATTACTAGCTAGGTCCCTTAAAGCGAAACAAACACAGTCATTTATCCCTAAAATTAAACTTCCATCGGGTGAATTAGTACATGCAACCCCACACATAGCTAAAGCCTTTAGAGAATTCTATGCGGATCTTTATAATGTCACGAATGGGCTAGCCCCTCTACCCCCATCTGAGAGGCGCTCCCGAATCCTCTCCTATTTGAGGGCGGCGAACCTCCCTAAACTATCTAGGTCAGCTCTTAAGGAATTGGAAGAGGACTTCTCCATTGAAGAATTCCAATCCGCCTTAAAATCCTCTCCTTCGGGTAAAGCCCCCGGCCCCGATGGTTTCACTATCCTTTATTATAAGACATTTCAAGATATCCTACTTCCTCGTCTCACGGCATATGCTAACTCCATTTCCCAAACCTCAGGCTTACGTCCAGAATCCCTTTCAGCACATATCACTGTTATACCTAAACCCGGTAAGGATCCCACCCTTTGCAGCAGCTTTAGGCCAATTTCCTTGATAAATACGGACATTAAATTATTTGCCAAAGTGATGGCCAACCGCATTCTCCCTTTCATACCTAGTTGGATTTCGGCAGACCAGACCGGTTTCATACCGCACAGAGAGGCTAAAGATAATTCTTTACGGACAATTTCCCTAATCCAATATGTTCAAAGATGTGCCCAGCCCACCCTACTCCTTTCTACCGATGCTGAAAAAGCATTTGATAGGGTGGACTGGGACTATCTTAAGTTGACTTTACGACACTTTGGTTTGGGCTCCATCGCATTTCTTCACTGTACTCCGCCCCATCTGCGCAAATTCGCATAAACGGCTCACTGAGTGATCCCTTTACCCTGCACAACGGCACTAGGCAGGGATGCCCTCTCTCCCCCCTCCTCTTTGCTATCACTTTGGAACCGTTCTTAGCAACAATTAGACGTAATGTTAATATACATGGTATCCAGGTAGGAAGTAGAATTCACAAATATGCTGCTTATGCGGACGATATACTCTTCTTTATCCAACAACCGCGTATCTCCCTGTCCAACTTAATGTCGGCTTTTTCTACCTTCCAAATGATATCAAATTTTAAAATAAACCTCTCCAAATCGGAAATCCTCAATATTAACCTCCCTAGGACAGAAGCGACCTCCCTGAAGCCCCTCTTCCCATTCAGATGGGAACAGACCCATATGAAGTATTTGGGCATATACCTCACACCTAGACTACGCTCTCTTTTTAAATATAATTACATTCCATTATTAAATAGCATTAGAGCAGATCTAAGAAAGTGGTCCAATCTATCCCACTCTTGGTTAGGGAAAATCAACATAATTAAAATGAACATTCTTCCCCGCGTATTATTTATTTTTCAAATGATTCCACTTGGTGTCCCGGTGGGGTTCTTCACTATACTACAAGCAATGATTTCCCGATTTGTTTGGGGGAACAGTCGCCCTAGAATATCCAGGGACGTTCTCTTCCGCTCCAAATGCTCTGGGGGACTGGCACTCCCAAACTTTAAGACCTATTATCATGCTGTCATATTATCCAGAATCGCAGACTGGAAATACGCGATTAATTCAAAATTATGGGTGCAACTAGAATACTCTCTGAGTGGAGCCGATCTTTCGGCTATCCCCTGGATACCCAAAACCCATAGGCACACTTCCCACACTGTGTCCACACTCACCACTTCTTCACTAGATATATGGGATGCCATATACAGGAAATTTTCCTGGACTTATGACTCCCCCCTGATGCCCCTCCTCAATCACCATTATTTCCTACCAGGTTTACTGGATCCGGGATTTAAATCCTGGTCCCCAGAAGAACCTCTTCTGCTACATCACGTTATACACGCCAACACAATCAAACCTCTTTCGGAGATTCTCAGAACCACTCAACTTACATTTCTGGACAAGTGGAGATATCATCAATTACAACGCTTTTTACATTCCCTCCCTCATCCCGTTACGAGGTTTACAAGATTTAAATGGCATAGAAGAAATACTTTACCCAAAAGACCCCCCTTTACACGGAATCTCTCAGTTTTATAAGGCTCTTATTGGCCTCTCTAACCCTGGGTATCCCCATTTCTTGGCAAATTGGTAATCAGACTTAGACTCCCCCATAACAAACACTCTAAAAGATAAAATCCTAACACTCGCTCATGTCTCCTCACCCGCCTCCAGGATGGCAGAAGTCAATTATAAACTTCTTTCCAGATGGCATTACACCCCATTTAAAATGCATCGAATGTTCCCTGATAGCTCCCCGTTGTGCTGGAGGAGCTGCGGGAACGAAGCTTCTCATGCACACATTTGGTGGCACTGCCCGCTCATTCGTCCTTTCTGGACCAATGTTATTAACCTCATAAAACTTATCACAGACGTTAGTCTCCCCCATGATCCCTGGGTTGTCCTTTTCCACGCCACTAAAGAATCCATAGGTACTTACAAACGCTCCCTTATACCGCATTTGCTAAACACTGCCAAGGCCCTAATCCCCACATTGTGGGGACAACCTACAAACACATCTTCAACTCATTATAAAGACATTATAACTCAACATATGTGAGCCTACCTCCCTGACCTTGTCCTGGGTCTCATTGGACCTATTCTCAGAGTTCTTTCCCTTTACTGACAGCAAACCAAATTAAACTAAATTACCTTCTCTTCACATACTATCAGGCTAAAGGATATTAACATTTTGTGATATGACGATAGACATGCCAATCCCCCCCCCCCTGCCCTCTTCCCCCATCACCCCCTTTTTTCCCCATTTCTACCCTCCTCCCTTTTCTAAATTTCTTTTCTTTCTTTTCCTCTCTGTTTCTTCTTCAGTCCATTATATATTTTTTCTTTCAATTACAAATCTTATTCAGACTCAATCTTAATGTTTACTGTGAATATCAAGCTCATATACATTTTAAACAGCTGTTCGATTCTAGTCTATGTATGCTTGTTTATTCCCCTCAGATCTTTCGATGGCACTTTTTTTGATCTTCATTTCTCATTGAGTGTTTATGCCTTTCGAAACCTACCTGTTTTGTATTTATAAGATTGTTTCTCATATGTCTTATGTTTAATCTGTCTTTTTGTATTTCCCCCCCCCTTTTTTGTTTTCTCTCTTTTAAAAAAACAAACAAAAAGTCTTCAATAAACATTTATTAAACACAGTCTGGGATGGCTCCCGCTCCATACAAAGCGAACTGCCATAGTACGGAGGGCACGAAAGAAGGCTGATGGGAGAGCAATCGGAAGAGCTTGAAATAAATAGAGTAATTTTGGAAGTATGTCCATTTTCTTTTTTTTTTTTTCAAATAACAATTTTTATTAGGCACAAAGATATATTAGATACAAAAGACATTGAAGTCGCGAGTTACTAAGTGCAACTGGCGGGCAACAAAGCCGGCAATCATTAAACATCAGGATGTAATCATCCAAATACAGTAGGAATGTAACAAATTCCAAATCACATAGAGTAGTCAACCAGCAGATGTCATTTTTAATTAGAACATAATCTAGCAATACAGAAAAGGAAAGAAAAGAGAGGAGGAAAGAAGAGAAGAGGGATAGGATGGGAGGGGGGGGGGGGGAGCTCGGCCGCGGGCCTAGGGTGGGTCCTCTCGCCTGTGCCACTCCTCCCAGATCTTATCATGTGCCTCCAGTCTATCTTGTAATCTGGCTGTCATTTTTTCCTATATCTTTTATTCTGGCATAGAGGTCTGTTTGGGTGGGTGGAACCTGTCTTTTCCAGTACAGGGGGACCAGGCATCTCACTGCCGTAAGAACATGGCTAAGCAGTTTCCTGCAGTGTTGGGGTATTTGTAATCCAGACACTCCAAGAAGAAATAATTTCGGAGCTCTAGGCACCTGCACGCCCAACAAGCGGTTCAATAATAATTGCGTCTCCGTCCAAAAAGAAGCTATTTTAGGACATGACCAGTAAATATGATATAAGGTCCCTCTGTCTTTTAGACACCGCCAGCATCTGTCCGAACTAGAAGGGTAAATTGCACGGAGAACATCAGGCGTCAGGTACCAAAAAAAAAATAATTTTATACGCGTTCTCCTTATACAATGTACAGAGCTGCCTGAGACCAAATCATCTGCCATGTAGTTTCTGGAATCTCCTCGCCCAAAGACCTCTCCCAGCGGAGCATATATGCGTGCTTACCCTGGTCTGTGAAGATGTAGTCATTTAGTATCCGGTAAACATCGGAAATTAGCCCACGTCTAGCCGAATCTTCCAATATCAAGCCCTCAAATGGAGTTGGAGCCGAGAATTGTAGGTTCGGGGCTAATGATTGAGCATAGTGCCTAATCTGCAAGTATCCATAGAATACTTGCCGTGGTAAGTCAAATTTTTTTTGAAGGTCTGCGAAGGAAAGCAGTCTACGCGTGCATGGAAGCACCAAATGACCAAAATGGAACAGATCTCTTGTCGCCCACGGGGATGACATCTGGTGTGTAAGACCTGCAGGCAATCTGGGATTATAGAGGAATGACGTGAGGAGTGATCTCTCTGAGCATAACTTATGAACTTGTGATAATTTACGCCAGAGTGAGCTGAGGTGGAGCATGGGACCCAGGAGCTGAGCGGAGTCTACATTCACCATCGCATTCCAAAGCATACTATTTGGGTGGACTGGTGCCATCCATATTTTTTCAATTTCTGTCCATCTGTTGTAAGAATGCTGGGTAAACCAGGAGGCCAGGGCTCGCAATTGGGCAGCCTGGTAGTATTTAGTTAGGTCATGAAAGGACAACCCGCCGTCAGAGCGCGCCACCGTCAGGACCGATTGTGATATTCTATGCCTCTTATAATTCCAGACATAACGTATCAAATCTGCCTGGAGTTTCCGCAGTTCCGCCTGTGGCACTGGGATGGGGAGTGTTTGGAAAAGATAAAGCAGCTTTGGTAGGATAGCCATTTTAACAGAGGCCATCCTCCCCAATAGGGAGATATGATGAGCCTTCCATTTTTGTAGGAGGTCCCTTATGATTTTGAAGAGGGGGGGTAGTTGGCTCGATATAGGGTAGAGTAAGAGGGAGTAATCTGAACTCCCAAATATTTCAGGGATGATGTCTTCCAGTGATAAGGGAAGCATTGTTGTAAGTGTTGGGTCTCCGGTGTTGGGATATTAATAGGTAACGCTTCAGATTTAGCTGCATTTATTTTATAGCCGATAAAGATCTATACAGGTCAAGTTCTGCGTGCAAGTTGGGAAGTGAAACCCTAGGCTGGGTCAGGATGAGTATGATATCGTCTGCGAACAGTGCTAACTTAAATTCCCTACCCCTCACTGGGATCCCATGTATGTTCGGATTTTTTCGAATGGACGCCGCCAGAGGCTCAACACACAGCGCAAACAATAGCGGTGAAAGCGGGCACCCTTGGCGGGTTCCATTCGCAATCGAGAAAGCCGACGATAGGGCAAAGGGAGTCTTAACCTGGGATGAGGGATTGGTGTACAAATGTCTGACAGCTTGCAGAAATGGGCCCCGGAATCCCATGCAGTTCAACGTGGCGAACAGGAAGGGCCAGCCAAGGCGGTCAAAAGCTTTTTCTGCATCCAAGCCGAGGACTAACGCCTCCAGCTTATCCCTGTTCGCCACATCTATCAGGTCAATAATTCGTCTCGTGTTATCCCCCGCCTGACGCAGGGAGACAAAGCCCACCTGATCCTTGTGTATTAAGGAGGGAAGTATCAGATTCAATCGCATCGAGAGGAGTTTAGTAAAAATTTTTAAGTCAGAGTTTAGAAGTGCGATTGGCCTGTAACTGGCGCATACTGAAGGATCTTTGTCAGGTTTGGGGATCAGCGTGAGGAATGACCTCTGCATGTCCGCGGGAATAGTAGTTTTCTGAAAAAAGGCGTTAAACATCCTACACATGTGGGGTAGGAGAATCGGGAGAAATGTCTTGTAGTACTCATAAGGGAGACCATCCGGTCCGGGAGATTTATGTGAGGGCAAAATTTTAATAGTGGCCGTTAATTCTTCCTCCGTAATTGGAGCATTGAGTGACAATAGGTCCGTCCCCTGGAGTTTGGGAAGTCCACTTTCCTCCAGATAATGTCGCATATGAGCATTTAAGTCGGGAGGAAGCGGATCCTGAGGGATCTCAGGGTTGTTATATAGGGTTGTGTAAAATTGCCCAAAGGCCCGAGCTATATCTTGAGGGTGTGATAAAAGTGCCCCCTTCCTATCTTTAATTTGGTGGGGGGTGGACATGTGGGAGCGCTCTGACAATTTACGCGCCAGAAGGGAATGGACTTTATTGCCTTTATCGTAATAGGTTTGTTTTAGCCGAAGAAGTGCCTTTTCCACTTGGCCTAATGCTAGATCTCGAAGGGTGTTTCTGAGACAAACCACTTTTTTAAGAAGAGGTATGGATGGCGAGGTTTGTAGTCGGAGTTCTAGGGCTCTGAGATCTCTCTCAGCTTGAAGTTTAGATGCCATCACAAGAGATCGCAATGCACCGTCCCCTGAGGACTGCCTTGTGGGCCTCCCAGAGAGTAGAGAGGGAGATGTCAAAGGTGTCGTTTCCTAAGAAGTAGTTCTGCAAAGTTGTCTCTAGTTGCGATTTAGACGGAGTATATTGGAGGAGAAAATTGTTTAACTGCCAATTACTGGGTTTACGGGTAGGGGTGCCCATCTCTAGTGATACAATAACTGAAGCATGATCAGACCAGGAAATGGGTAGGGTCTGAGCTGTTCTTGTGGCGTGTAAAGTGGCATTGTTGACAAAAAATAGTCTAATCGGGAATGCAGGCGGTGAGGGGCGGAAAAAAATGTGTATTGTCTATCCCCTGGGTGTAAAGCCCGCCATGTGTCAAATAGGGCATGACGTTTGTTTAATTGGCGAAATAGTTTGGTGTCACGGGCGGCGCAGGTCTGTGGGGCTGTAGGGTTGATTACATGGCGGTCAAGACCCACCGAGTGGGCCAAGTTAAAGTCTCCGCCGATGATCAAATAATCATTGGGTGATCTAAACAGACATGCAAAAACCTTACAGAGGAAATGTATCTGATGGGTATTGGGAGCATAAATATTACAGATAGTTACCGCCTGCGTTTGCCACTGGCCCCGTAAAATTATGTATTGTCCCCTCGGGTCAACAAAAGACTCAGAGCATTTAAACGGGGAACCGCGTTTAAATAGGATAGCCACACCCGCTCGTTTGCGGGGGCTAAATGCATGGTAAACCTGAGGGTATTGTCTGGATGCAAAGGTGAAGGCACCTCCCTTGTCAAAATGTGTTTCCTGTAGCAGAGTTACGTCTGCCCCAGATCGCCTGAGCTCTCTCAACGCAAGGTGTCTTTTTTTGTTTGAGTTCAAACCGTGGACATTAAACGACATGAACTTAGCCATGGTCATTAGTGTATGTGTGCATGCGATTACTTAGCTTATCCAGTCGTGAGATCTCTACGAAGTCCAGAAAGCGAGGAGATCCATAGGTGGAATGCGACCAGGTGACCGTCCCAAACCCACGGCGAGCCAGGAAAAGGTAGGGGGTAGGAAGGAGAGAGAGGGAGAAGGATAGAGAGGAAAGGAAAAGAAAAAGAAAAAAAAATGGTTATTAACATTTCAATTAGAAGTAAACATTTTGTTGTGGTCCCGGGCAGTACACACCGCCCAGGCTCTATTAAGTTCCAGTAGGTCCCCCCGGTCAAAGCCCCCAACAAGGGCCCAGTCCGGGGGAGCATAGAGAACCACTCAGAACAAATTCAACTGTGTTCAAAATATCTAAGTAAGGTAACAAGGGTAAACCTCTAGGGGGACTAGTGATCAGAAAGAACTACCACTGACAAGTCTCCAATAGGGGGTGCCCAATGTTCAAGACAAAATAACAGGCGGGGGGCCTTGAGAGGAATGCATATAATGATGATGAGTGGGGAAGGAGTAGGTATCATGACAGTCAGCCTTTTTTAGGTTTAGGTTTAGTAGATTCTCGGGGAGAGTCCCGGTCTCTGGGGCGTTTAGTTGGAGGGATCTTCTGCCAAACCATTGGAGGTGGCGTTGGTGAGTCCACTAAGTCCCATTCAGGCAGCCGAGGGACGGAGATCTCCATGGTGTCACAGAAGTTATCCAAGTCCTCAGGGAAGCTGAGTACTGCTGATTTTCCCTGCCGGCGAGCTGTTAGGCTGAAGGGGAAACCCCAGCGGTAGACTATGTCGTTCTCTTGGAGCAAAATGAGCAGGGGTTGGATCATTCTTCGTTTCTGCATAGTGATCCAGGAGAGGTCTGGAAATAGCTGGATTTGTGTGTTTTCAAAGACCACTTTCTTTGTGATGCGGGCTTTACGCATGATGTCTTCCTTTAGGGGGAAGGAATGGACCCTGCATATGACGTCTCGGGGTCTAGAGGCAGGCCCCTTTAGGGCGCGGTGAGCTCGGTCCATTTCTATAGGTTTATTTGGGGGGGTCCCCCAGGAGGTTGTTGAACAAGAGTTGCAGGGTTTCATGGAGGTCTTCGGGACCCTCTGATTCAGGTAGGCCCCTGATTCGAATGATATTTCTGCGCCCCCGATTGTCCAAATCTTCAATATGGTGCTGCATATTCTGGAGCATTAGGTGGTGGTCAGCCCCCTGCACTTGAGTGCGATGTACTGCCAGTTGAGTCTCTTGGATTTCCTCCTCCGCCATCTCTACCCTCTCAGATAGATGTTTAAGATTGGCATGGATCACTTGGATTTCCGCCCGACAAGCGGATTTAACTTCCTCTAAGAGGAGTTTAAAGTCCTCCTTGGTAGGAATGGCTCGAAGACAGTCTTGCCATGAGGTGGGCTGCTGAGAGCGTGGGCTGTTTCCCATGTGGTGTTGTGGATAACATGGGGGGGAGGATTCCCTTTGGAGTGCAGGGGGGAGTGCGGGTTTCTGTGATTCCCAGAGCTGCATCTGGGGATCTTGCGAGTCTCCCCATAGAGGCCTCTGTATATAAGGAGGGGGGCCCCCTACCAGGGCATCCATAGGGGTCAGGTTCGGCAAACTTGCCACCTGAGCATATGATTTTGTCTGGCCTGTCCCCTGTTCTGTGGGCCTGGGGGCACTGTGGCGGGCTTGTCTCTGCGGTTGAGGGGAATCAGGGGGGGGACATTGCACTTGCTGGGGGGTGCATCCTCCATACAGCGCCTCTGACACATGTCCTTGGCCCCAGGCACCCTCTGGGTCTGGCAGTGGGGGGAAGTCACCAGATTGCAGTGAGGGGGTAGGAGAGACCGTTCCTCCCAGGGACAGGAATGGATCTGATGCTGAGCGCAGCAACTGCGGGAAGGCCTCTAAACACTGCGTGTAGGAAACTGCATTGAGGCCTGGTAAAGTGTCCCGGGGTGCGTTCTGGGGCTTCTCTTGTGCTGAGTGAGGTGGGGACGGACTCACCACTCTGGATCCCCTGCTCGTCAGTTTGTCTGTCTCCTGGTTCGGGGTGCGCTGCATGTTGGGATGGTGGTGGCGATGCCGAGCTCTGCTGTAGCGGCGGCCTCGTGAAGGAGGTGGGGGCCGTCAGCGCCATCTTGTCCCGCCCGTCCTCGGACATGGAGGACGTTTTAAAGTATTCACGGAGAGTTGTAGAGGAGCCAGATGGTGGCTGGGACGATCCCCTAGGCTTAGAGGATCTAGTTCTCCTGCTTCCACCCATATAGTGTTGCTGAAAATCCCCCTTTCAGGCCTTGTAGCTGTGGGCTAGTGGAGAGCTAGGAGTTCAGGCGTCCATGCAGGGCAGCTTCCAGTCACGCCCCCGTATGTCCATTTTCAATGCGCTCATACGTCCAAGCCATGACATCGGTAGGTCCTTGCATTCCTCAGAGAGGCGTCGCAGCTTAGTTAGGAGAGGGCTGAAGTTTAGGGCGTAGATTTCTGATATACATCTAGGAATAGCGGTACCTAGGTATGAGATGGAACGCGTCTGCCATTGGAATGGAAAGTTGGCCTTAAGAGATGTCAGGGTATTTTGAGTTAGTGAAAGGTTCAATGCTTCTGTTTTGGAGACATTTAATTTGTAGTTGCTAAAGTGGCCGAACCTATTAATTTCGGCTAGTAATGAAGGGATGCTAAAATGGGGTTGGGTCACATAGAGAAGTAAAACATCTGCGTATAAGGAAAGTTTACATTGGGAAGAGGGAGTCTGGATGCCGTGTATATTTGGATTCAACCGAATGGCTTGAGCTAAGTGTTCAATCACTAAGGCAAACAGTAAAGGGGAAAGCGGACAGCCTTGCCTTGTGCCGTTGGCAATTGAAAACTTGTCCGATTGTGTACCGTTCATCAAAACAGTGGCTGTCGGTTTTGAGTAAAGAGACATGATACGTGCTAACATTCTAGGGCCTGATCCTATCTGGGAGAGGGTGGATTGAAGAAAGGACCAGTTTACCCTGACGAAAGCTTTCTCTGCGTCGCTAAACTCAGCTTTTATATCGGTCATACCTAAACAGGGTAAAGACCCAAGCGAGGTTGGGAGCTACCGCCCTATCTCGTTAATCAATAACGATCTCAAAATAATGACAAAAATCCTGGCAAACAGGTTGTCTAACTTCATAGCAAGTTACATACACACGGACCAAGTGGGCTTCATCCCGGGGAGACAAGGTCTGGACCAGGTTCGCAGAGCTATTGATTTGATTTCCCTTCTGCGGACCCAGTGGGACGGCGGCCCTGCTCAAGGGGGTTTCTTGTTGTCACTAGATCTGCAGAAGACCTTTGACTCCGTGTCGTGGCCCTACCTTTTTGACATTCTAGAGCGCTGGGGGTTCGGCAACGGTTTTCTTACAATAATGCACACATTGTACTCATCACCCTCAGCTCAGGTGCGATTAATGGGTCACTACTCGGAACCCTTTGACATTCGTAGGGGAACTAGACAGGGCTGCCCTCTTTCGCCCTTGATTTTCGCTATTGCGTTCAAGACACTGGCTATAGCCATTAGATCAAACGAGAACATCAAACACAAGTGTGTCCTCTTTGCTGACGACATGTTATTGTTCCTGACAGCCCCTTTCATATCCACACCAAATGTCTTCAAACTTCTCAGGGACTTCAGCGTCGTCTCAGGTCTTCAGGTGAACGTAACTAAATCCGTGGCCCTCAATGTTTCGGTCCAGGCGCCCCTAATCGATCAACTCAAGCAACACTTTCCCTTCACGTGGGCAGGAAACTCAATCCCCTATCTAGGTATCAAGCTGACTAAAACCATTGAAGACTTATATGCTGCCATCTACCCCCTCATGCTCCGCTCTCTGGAGCTGGACCTATAGAAATGGTCAAGGGAGGGCCTGTCATGGCTGGGTAGACTTAACGCAGTCAAAATGAATCTCTTGCCCTGTCTTTTATACCTGTTCCGCTCACTTCCTATTCCAATTAAAAAATCTATCCTGTCCAAATTTCAATCCAGGGTGATTAGATTTTTCTGGGGAGACCGGGGTCACCGCTTTGCTAAGGATATTCTGTTCAGACTTAAGACACAAGGTGGCCTAGGTCTACCGAATTTATGGTCCTACTATCAGGCAGCACAGCTGGCACAGTTTTCAGCCATATATACAAAAAAACGCAGGCCTGATTGGATCTCCCTTGAGAGGCAAGCCGTACCACATTTCACACTCGACTTTTTAGCATGGAGACCTCCTAAACATAGACTGGCTATTTTAGCCCCTACCTTATCTCACTCCTTGGCCCTCTGTGATCAATTACATAAAAATGTCAACTTGATATCACCCTTAAGGGCTCTCACGCACCTGTTTCACAACCCCGTCTTTCCCCCTGGGATGAATATATTTGCATTTCATTGGTGGCTGAACAAAAGACTCTTCTGGATAGGCCATTTCTTTACACCTAACGGCCCTATTTCATTGGGCCATTGCCTGAGTACACTTGAAATGCCAGCCTCAGAAACGTTCAGACTGTCGCAAATACGGCACTTCCTTCGCTCACTTTGGACTGACAAATTGAACATGATGTATGAGCTATGGGGCTCCTCGACAGGCCCCCGAAAAGGCGGGATCTCCATTTTTTACTTCCCGGCATACGCTCGATCCTGGGAGTTGGATCTGGACATCCAGTGGGATCCTGACATGTGGTTCCAAGCCTTCAGCAGATCATCTAAAGGTATCTTAAATATATCTTTGATAGAGGCTAACATTAAAGTTTTCACTAAATGGTACTATGTCCCAGCCAGGCTCTCCAGGATATTCCCAGACTCCTCTCCTCTATGTTACAGAGGTTGTGGTCATATGGGCACGATGCATCATATCTGGTGGACGTGCCCCCGCATACGGAGCTACTGGAATAAATTTCTTCATCTTCTACGGAGAGTCTCTGGTATAGATGTACCACAGGACCCCACATACATCCTGCTAAACCGCAAAGTACACAACACACCTAAAACCACACAACAACTTATCTTCTTTATGTGTTTCGGAGCCAAAGTCACACTAGCGAAAGCCTGGAAATCCCCCTCAGTGTCCATTTTGGCCACCAAACGGAAGATTTTGTGGATAATGTCACAGGAACAAATAGTGGCGAAACTGCGTGATGCGTCCAACGTTTTGAAGGGATCTGGGAACCTTGGGCCAAGTATGTCGGAGTCCCACTTTACCTGGGCCATCTAATAACGTAGGGGGGAGTTCAGCGAAACTACACTCCTTCTCCACATACCCCACCCCACCTCCCTCCCTCTTCTTGCTTCCTCCTTCTTGCTCCTCTTTCACTCTTTTTCCCCTCTTCTTTTTCACACTCTCTAACATCAGCTAATGGTTTTACAAGGATTAGACCTTTCTATAAGCTTTACATAGATTATCCTCAAATGTTAGTTTGGTAACCAAATGTTAGTTTGGTAACCCAGC